>OZ012706.1:15516121-15707361 GCA_963942595.1 Cylloceria caligata | reverse complement strand
GGTAAACCGTTTTTAATACTAACTGTGTTTGGGTATGGCAAGGGGGAAGGTGTGGCGCATCGCCTTAATGTTATGTTATGTTACATACTGCAGTTGGTATGTTGTAACCTGAAATTTAACAAATTTTAATCAGAAATTTTTTATTATAGCTCAGAATAATTCAAAGCTCTAGAACACCCGATCCGTAACCCGTAATATTTCAAAACTTTTAACTTTTTGATTAATAAGCCAAAAAACTTTACGTGCTAAAAAGATTATCATGTTTGTCATTTTTGGTATACTTTACTCTACACGTTTCAAGATAACATGACACCACCTTTGGAAACAGTAACCGGTAACAGAAAAACTGTAATCCAATGTACCAAGAAACGTTTGATGTTTGAGAAAAAAAGTAAATTCAGTTTCGACTGCAAAGTAGATAAACGAAGTGAGATTGAATTTGCTTTTGTCAAAAATACTAACCGGCTCTGAGTAAACTGAATTACAGTTTCTATTACCGACTACAGTATCCGAACATGTATAACATTATCTTACGGGGGAGTTTCAAGTCCCGTGACCTATGATCCGAGAATCCGTTGTGCGAGATAGACACAGGTAAACATTTCTAACACATTTATCGAATTTGTGGAGCTCCCTCTGTGCAGCATTCACTCGGTGAGCCCCACTGTTTGACGTCTCTACAAAAATCTGGTTTCGAGAAAAAATGTATTAAGGGGAGCTGTGGTTTAAAGGGAACTGTCGGTATCGAGCCTCACACTTTAAAGCGAGATGTAATCTACTCAATCTGCAACAAATATTTTCAAACCAGTTTTTCTGCAAGGTGCACTGAGATTTCAGAGAAAAAATAAACGCGTTTTATATACAATCTTAATGTGCTGTGTATCTTGTTAAGCTTTGCTTTTATCTGTAAATTTTCAACACCCTATAAAAAAATGTATACGGAAAGATTTGTTACTGACTGAGTTGGAGTTTATGGGTTTACGAAGAAGCGAGAGAGGGAGAGAGAGAAGTATTATTTCCCTTTAAGCAATATAATTATTTAACACATTACATTACAAATTACAAGCTGTCTTGAATATAATACATCGATTGGTTAAAGTTACGTGAAATGAAGTTGTTCTGTTACAAAGTTTCATTACAACGCGTAGGGATGAGGGATGAACGATGGCGCTATCGAACCACTATCCTGCGATGAGTATTCCACTAATGAGCGATACGGAGTGTTGCCTCTGCAGATTCGCGTAATTTCAGCTAACAAATCGTGATTGATGCAATGCTCCCGTCGACTGTTTCACCAGCAGTAATATGGCATATGAAATGACCCGGCGACCTACTGTTACCCCTAATTACCAGGTTGCGATAGAAATAGAGGTAAATCCAAAGGAATGCAGTGAGTGCGGGAATGACGAATCAGTAACTAGCACGAGGCTACATACGTTGTCACCCAACCGCATGACAAGTGATTTGTCTTGTAGGTTGGTGCTCCTTTGATTGCTCCAGTAAACCGAAAGCCTCTGAAACTAGCTCAACGTTCTAATCCATTGATGTGGCGCCAGAAACTCAAACCGCAACATTTTTCAGACATGACCGTTTTCACGAAAACGTAGTTAGATTTTTTGATCTTTGAACATTCGTTCAAAACTATCAATGATACACATTTAGAGTTCATTCAAAGTTCAGTGTCTTATCCTGGACAATATCACGAACACAGTATTTTGAACTTTTGTCAACGCTACATTAGTATTGTTAAACTAAAATCAATTGCATAAATCCATTTACGTATTTATGTACTTCAATTCACGTACTCGAAGGATCTGAAACGGACACAACGTTCTAATCCATTGATGTCGCGCCAGAAATTCGAACCTGAACATTTTTCAGACGTGACCGTCTTCATGAAAACGTAGTTAGATCTTTTGATCTCTGAACATTGGTGCAAAACTATCAATGATCTACACTTAAAGTTCGACAAGTGGCTTATCCTAGACAACGTCATGAATACAGCATTCTGAAATTATGTCAATGCTACTTTAATGCTGTTAAAGAAATATCAGTGGCATAAATACGTTTACGTATTCAAGTACATTAAATCATTCACTCAAATCCTCTGAAATAAGTCCATTGATGTTGAACCAGAAATTCAAACCGCAACATTTTTCAGACGTGACGGTCTTTACGAAAACGTGGTTAGATCTTTTTATCTCTGAACATTGGTTCTAAACTATCAATGATCCACATTTGAAGTTCATTCAAAATTCAGTGTCTTATCCTGGACAATATCACGAACACAATATTCTGAACTTTTGTCAACGCTACATTAATATTGTTAAACTAAAATCAATTGCATAAATACATTTACGTATTCATGTACTTCAATTCACGTACTCGAAGGATCTGAAACGGACACAATGTTCTAATCCTTTGATGTCGCGCCAGAAATTCAAACCTGAACATTTTTCAGACGTGACGGTCTTCACGAAAACGTAGTTAGATTTTTTGATCTCTCAACATTGGTACTAAACTACCGATGATCGATATTTAAAGTTCAACAAATGGCTTCTCCTGGACAATGTCATGATTACAGCATTCTAAACTTTTGTCAATGTTACTTTACTGTTGTTAAACAAACATAAATGGCATAAATACGTATTCATGTATATGTAAATAGAATATTACAGAGGCAATACCTCTGCTATGTATCTGTGACTGTACAGTGAGCAAAAGCTAGTCGACAAACGGTCAGCGTACGAGCTAAATCAGCATCATAGATCAAAGCTCACTGGAGTGTGTATAGTTAAAAGAGAAGTAGCCATTGATTGATATACAGAGAGGAAAATCCACTGGCGAACTACGCGATTAACAGGACAGCTATTTACTCGATTTTATCGTTTTACCAACGGATTTTGTGTACTGTACGAATTCTCACAAGAATATCCAACATGTTATATTGTCATCGCTAAATAAAATAAAATAAATCAATGGGAGACTTTAGGGAATATGTCACTGACATAAATTAATCAAGCATCCACGATATTTTATCGTGTTAGGTTTTTTTTTTCAGGGTTTCCACAATGTAGATTCCAAACTAATGCTTTACAATTCATAAAGACTTCCGTAACAAGATTCCAAGCACAAATCGGGCCATCTTCGGTTAGGATTCCTCACTGAGGCTCTGTTTAGATTATGTTAAAGTTCCCACAGTCAGGATTTCATAGTGGGATCTTACTTACAACCCACAAGAACTTCCCTAAAAATCTTATCTTATTAATCATCAGACATGCAAATCTCGAAATCCATGAAGATAATTTCTTTTTTAAGTCGTAAATGACGGATTTTTTTATAAGATCTAACGATTTCAATTCAATAAGTACAAAAAAAAGACCTCGTTAACATATTTCCTTAATAATGAGGGAGTATATAAAGATTTTCTGTGCAGCAATTAATTAGCAACAAATTTATAGCAGTAAACTTCAATCGGCGTACTATTCAGTCGTATTTCGAATTATACGTATTTACCTTCACCAAGGTACAGACTATAATAACTACGACCCGCTTTGACTGCGACGAAGCTTGGTTTGTATCGTTCTCCCTGTAATTACGAGCTTCCTTCCTCTTGTCATTATTACAATGTTAGATAAGAAACGTATGCGCGCGCGCCAGTGTGTATGTGTGTGTGTGTGTGGTTTTAGTTATGCCCGTAGTATTCGAAGGCATTCGGAGAACCTACGAGAATAATTATTCTACCGTCCAAGTGCTTCGTCGGCAAAGGTTGTTTCATTACATACAGGATGATTCAAAATAAGTATCGAACGTTTTACTTGACGATGTCCGAAGTAAAACTACTACCATTTTTTTTTACGCTTGATGATCAAAGATATACTATACGAAGATCTGGTAAAAAGAAACACGATTGAAAGCAAAATCGTAGAAATTATAAATTTTATATCATTTCACCGTTATTATTTAAATAAAACAATAAATAATTAATCTGATATTTGATTACTTTTATACAAGGAAAAAGCCATTTTAAAAACTGAATGCTTATTCCGTGTCATCCTGTTCATATAACACAGTATTTATATATATGCGTGTGTGTGAGTGTGGGTGATACGTATACGAGGTTCGAAATACCGCCCAACGTCGACGTCTATTGCAGACGATTACTTTCATCGATTGGCTTTCGCCTCCTCAATGCACTATCGGCTTCTCGTCGTCCAACTTGTTGTCGCATTTTTCTTCAACGTTTCTTTCCGCACGAGAAATGAGCCCTTCTTGCCTGGTTTGTGGATAATTTTTGACTTTTTGCACGAGTACGCGATTAATACTCCTGGGAGTCCTGTGCACGATATAATGAAATTATGAGAGAAAAATTGCCAAGGACTTTAATACTCTAGTGGCAGTCATGCCGCTGTACGTATATGCGCATACTCTCATCTCTTCACTGTGATATATGTTATACATGAGCAATATTTTGCGCGAAAGCAGGGAGGGACGAAAAATGAACGTAAAACTCACTTGAGCTTGCAGCAGTAATTAGATCGTCGACGTTGTGCTGAGTTATTATTGTTGCTTACTGTGCGACATACCGCATTCTCTCCCTCTCGTTTTCTTGCGCTCGCATAAGCCTGACAAACTACGACATAACTTGATGTGAGCGCGACTTACGTGATGCGAGTTAACGTCATGTTGACTGTAATTGGAAGTTTCGTGATGTATAATAAAATACGATGTTGCGCGTTATAAGACTTATGTGCAGTTGGTAGACATTCATATAGTTGTCGCATGAAACATCTTGAAGGATTGCAATTTGCTGGTGTGTTAAAAAAAATTATTTAATTCTATCGATATCCAATGAAATAATTAAATTTAGTCCTAAACCATCAGCACAATAATATCTTTTTCATATTATCTGCATTAAAACATCGAGTCTCTTTAGTTAGTCAAAATGAGCTAATTTCAGACCAATGCGATTCAGTGAGGAGAAAGTAGACATTTTCTGTGCGCTACATTCGATCCTAACTTCATTTCATCCCTGTCAAAATCGCATTTGTTTATTGTAAGCCTTTGAATATTTAAGACATTCTAATCATCAACCAATCTGTCAGTTGTTGTGTTGGACTGGCTACAGGCATTCGAACTTCCAGTTTCAATGCAGGTAATATACAAAATATAGTGCGCGGCATGCTATGAAGCACGATTTTAGTTTTCGTGTTATGTCAACCCTCGACTTCGGCTCAGGCAGCTAACTTCACACTCTTCGCAAATCGTTTCATTTCAACCCTAGCTACACAATGTACTATTAAAACAAACTTTTAAGCATTCAATCAAACATTGCTTTAACCAAAAAATGTATTTCAGCTAGAAACTTGCATCATCTAATAAACAAAATTAATTAATTTAACTATAACTAGCATAATGATATCAGAGTTGCGTGCTGTCGAGTTGAAACGACTGAAGAATAGCCAACCATGTCAGTTTACAAGTCTCAGTCCCCTCAGATTTGTCACTATTGTTCTGCTATGGCTTCTGTGTCAGTGGATGGTTCTAATTAGTCTAATGGTCAGGAAAAACGGGAATTTTTTTCGAAGGTGTTGTAGATCACGTGCGAGCTACTCGTCAACCACTACTTTTTTTTACTAGCGGACGGTTAATTAATCGTATAACAACACCCCGTCTATTTCAGTAGACACACTTAGCGGGCGTGAATGAATGAAACGGACACAGCTGACCTCCCTATCGATCTGGTGATATTAGTGGAATGTAGGTGCTAAAAAGTATGCCCTTTCGATATATAAACTGGCTATCATCAATAAACCTCGATGAATATAGATGTGGGATTCGAAAGGTCTCGATAAAAATGATAAGATTCAAATGGATCTATATCGATATCGGTTTTTATTTAATTGGTGTCAAGTTTTTTGTGTGAGTTATTTGCCCCGTTTACCATCGTGAAGAACTTTTTCAACCTATGAATCATTTTACATTTTCTCAAAAGAAGTTTTGTAATTGTGAACTTTGTTTAGAGGAAAAGATTTTTTTTTTCCAAATGTTCATATCATTATAATCAGAAGGGTTGAAAACGTCGAGAAAAGTGTGGTTTACAAGAAATCTCTGGAAGCGTTCGCGCATGTGTGTGCATGTGTGTGTACCACACATAATATTAGGGAAAACAATCATTAACCCAAGGGTTCCTTTGTGAAGTAAAAAATATTCGAGCTGTGCCATATTTTGATTATGCGATGGAGAATGATTAGCCAACAAAAAAATGGCCATTAAAAGAGCAAAAAGGTTGAAAAATTGGCGTTACAAAGAATACTGAGTGTAACAAGTTCTCCAACAACTTGACACTTATTTTTTGCGATAATGAAATATGGTAAATTCACGATACAGACGGAGAAGAGAAAATAAAGGAGAAAGGACTGTACGTTAACGAGAAATTTACAAATTCATAGGTACAGTTGTCAACCGGTAAAGTTAAGTACAGACAAGTTAAGTCAATCAGTTAAGTAAAAAAGAACTCTTTTCGAGTTTTCAATTTTCTCTATTAATTATTCGAAACATATTTGTTAACGCGGCATTTCGAGAAAGTTTGTAAATATTAGTTTTTAACTTTCTGCAAAATGTAAAGAGGAATTCCATTTCTATCAAACTCGTTTCGATATTAAAAATTAAACTTGAAGCCTTAATCTCGATGTTGCAATACATCGATACACATAATTATTTTTTTAAGAGACGAACAATGTATTTAATTAAAAAATCAAATATGTTTCGAAAGGAATAAACAATAATTTTACTGGTTAAGTTATAATACAAAACGAATGGTTCATCTCACTATTTTGATTTTCTTCAAACAGTTTTTGTAGAATATTCAAAGAATTCGTCAACACGATATTTACTTTTAAGTTATAACATTTCCTCTTAACATACTGTTGAAGGCGATATTCGATGAATCACTTTTTTTTGTTTTTAAACTGAAGCTTCATGTATATATAAACAAGAGTTTAATGTTTAAAAAATTGTAATTAATTTTATTTCTTTAATATTTTTCTATTTTATAATTTATAAAACTCCAAATTGTTAACGTTCCACATTGATTATGTTATCTCCGTCTCTGACTCTTGGCTTTATACGATATCTGATATTAGAATTTACGAAAATATCATGAATCGTTGTAGGCTCCACCATTGTGATCATCTTTACATCTTTATTTATCGAACGGTACATTTACGATCTATGGTACTTTTGAGATTTTTCATCATCTCGTTTAGTAGATTTTATTCCATCATGAAAACATTATCAACTTAAGTTTCTAGATTAAGGATTGAGTTCGAGGGGCCATGTTTGGGGCAGATCCTGTACTTGGGCAGGTAGTTAGGAGACGTAACTTTTCTGGTCGTGCCTAATTGGATTAGCTCCACCAGAGACTTTAACTATACTGATCGTCCACTGTCGGTTCGTGTCGATAGCGTGAACCAATTTCATCGCGGGCATTCTCGTCGCGCGGAGAGTTAATAAAGACCGATGAGATAGAAAAAGCTTTAGAAATAGAATAGCTTTAGAATAGAAAAAGCTATTCCCGATAACAAAACATAACTGCAAAGCTGTCTGGAAAATGTGATCGAAAAACAGAAATGCGAATTATCAGTTGAAAGTAATAATAATATCAGTATCAAATACGAGAGTAAGTAAAATTTTCCTGCAGACACAGTTTTTTCAATAGAAATTTAAAGTCGTTGACTCCTGGTAAACAAAATTAATCTGCACGTGATATACTTTTAATCGTTCGCGGTTCATCTCACAGCTTAGTGACAATGATTGCACAGTCAAGTAAACGTTTTCTCTTCTTGCTTTATTCAAATTTCAAATCTCATCAAAGACTACGAGATGTATATGAAGAATCTTGCTATCTCAAAAGTTGTCAAAAATTCGGCGTCTAATACACAAAAAAATGTCGCTAAAAATACTTTTTGAAGTCTGCGCCAACGATACGAAAAATCTCGAACTGCTTATCACAGTCGCACTAAGGTAAATGTCCCGATTCGCGTCCACACTCCCTCCACCGGACACTTCAACGAAATATATAATACGCGCAGTAAAAAAAATCAGCAATTCGTCCCGTACATAACGATAGAAACGAGAAGAAGAAATACATTAAGTAAACCCAAGTTCTTTTCACATTTCCTACCGCACGTCAAGATCCGAGCTTATTTTTCATAGCGTGATTAGGACACGTTGACCTCTTTGAATGTCCTTTTTTCGTAATAGAAACTATGTACAACAAATAATAAATATACATTCTAAACGATAGCTTGCGGTCTAACTTACGATGATAGAAAAAATCATCGAGAATCATGATTTCTTTTAAAAATTTTATGGTAGCGGTTGGGGACAGCTAACGCTCATTCGGAACTTCAATCTCCCCCCCCCCCCTCGTTTGCCCCCTTGCCGGAAGTAAACGTTAGCTCGCTATCTACTATTAAATAATCTTTAAACGTAGTAATAATAACTGATTTCTCATTTAATTGTTCAGAGTTAGCGAGTCCGATAAATATTAAATTCGTTTCGGCACTGCCTATTTATATTTATGGTACTTATTAATTAATTATAATCTCCGTTCTACATGCAGCAATAAATATGAACGTTGATAGAGGAATCGTTGGTCGATATTGGGCTCAGCTGTATCAGTAAAGGAGACATTGACACGTCTGTGTTTATTTCCCTTTATCTATCAAAATAATTGAAAGATTGTATCGAATCAACGATATTTTGAAACAGTAACGATGATATTATGATATTATACAATTTACGCTTATCACGACAGAAAAAGCCATACTCCGTCGGGTTAGCCTCATAGGTGTCGAGAATAGACATTTACCTTATGTCTTGTGCAAGTAATTCAGGATTCAAAAAATCTTTACGACGCATCAGGCACTCACTCCCTATGTCGTTTGTTCTAGGTTGTTCGGTTCATGTTCTTCTTATCATAGAATGAAGCATGATCGAAAATAAAGCAGATATTAAGACAATGCTTAAGATTTTCTTTGATATTTCAATATTTATTATTCATTGAAACTTTAATCATTTAACCTTTTAATTTAACCGTTATTGAATCGATAATTAATAAAAAAAAAAGATCTTTCAGATCCTCGTGACGATGTTGTATCATTTAAACAATAAATACTTCGTGGAAGGTTTAAAGTTCATTATCCTCAATTTGATGAATATAAATTTCTGTATGAAATTTAAGCTTTCAAATATTTCGCAATGAATCCGCACTTCACATATGAGGAGTAATATTAAACAAGGATATGAAGTAAAGAAGTAAAAAAAGAAATCTACCGTAGTATACAATTGTCTCACCAGACAACCAATTGTGATAAATGAGGGATACTTTATATCTATTAGGATAATATGAATATTTTAAACATTTTCTTCGTGTGATTGCTGCAAGTATTTCAAACAGAATAGTTTAATTGAATAAATTATCAATTTATCTTATATCTAAACAATTTAATTATAATCATATTATTAAAATGAAAATCTATTATTCGAATGTTTGCATTGTATAATATTGGCAATTGATTTCCACCGATAGATTATAATTGTTCTACTAAAAATGAATGCTTTGCTATTATTTTTTGTCATTGAAATAATGTTTCATAAAAACCTACGTAAAAGCTGCTCATGCGTTAGGTAATACCTTGGCTATGTACAAAAGAAGGTAAAGGAGGTTGTTCAATACATAAAAATAAGTAGACCACTAATAGCCTGGAAAAATATCACGGACGACAGGTATTACCCGCGAGCTATATGAAATATAACGTACAATGGCAATTGCACATTCGCGGAACACGCGTACCATTTAGAACGTCCATTTACAGCTCAATATGGCCGTAGTTCGTACATAGTTAGTGCACGTACCGAAATGGCAAGGAAGGACTAGACAAGCACGATAAAGATAAAAAAAGTATCGTTCAGTGTACGCAAACAAGAGTATTTAGCCTGCGGTCTATAGCCGCAATATCGTTCAGCGGTGGTCAACCATTTAGAAAATATAGAGCTCTACGCTTGATTCATCCTTATTGTCGTAAAATAAGAATGCAGACACATTCGCAACATAATAAAAATAGCAAGGTAATAGCTCTCTGGTGGAAGTGAGATAAATGCAGAAACATCGCTTGCTTTCACCCAAGTGAGAAGCAAGAAGATCGTGAGATAAACAAGAATATGAAAAACGCGCTGTATCCACATGTGGCTCGGCGATATAAAAATAAAGACAAGATGAACAAAAATTAGAAAGTTTAATAACAAAATTATCAAACTATTTGCAAATTTCAAATCGATGAATTGTTTTTTTTTTTTTTTTTTATTGAATAATCTTTTAATTATTTTCAATAAACCTACAATCTATCGTATTTATTGAATTTCGTGAATGACGGATTAGTCAGAAGTTTGCAAAAATATATTACACGATCAAGCAGGATTGTACTCTACGTCTGAGTAATAATGCAATGTATATTCGTTTGTTTTGGCATCAAGGAAGAGGGAGCAACCCTCGTTTGCCACAAATCACTCGCCACTCATTTTGCTTTCGTTATGCTTGTAATGCTTCAACTGCTCCGTTGCTATATTAACACTGTTCCAGAAAACTAGGGAAAAAATTGATTTCTCCTGTACGCAGTTATACCCACAAAACTTTTTGGTATATTGGTCAATCAAGTTCGTTATGTTTCACCATCGCTTATCTCGTTTAGGTGTCTTGCCTGTAGGCCGCGAAAAATAGGAAAGATAGACAAACGTCATAGACATCCGTTACACTCTCGCTACATAGTTGAAACTAATTTGTACAGCGTGTATAAACAAGATGTCTTTATACTCTTTTATATTATAGGATATATATATGTATACATGTATATGTATATTATACTGTACATTAACGTGTGTACTTGGTACGTAAGTATATAAAGACACGGATATAGGAAAAAAGGTCGATTGACAGTGCAAGGCAGATGGAAGAAATGGTCGATAATTACACAGAATTGTCACTTTTTACCAATTTTAGAATTGCAGCATTATCTTTCTTTGACAAGAAAAGTAAGACACTTAAAAAATTTTGATTAAAAAAATTATTGTAGCTAACATTTCATTGTATTCAGCTAATTAAAAAATAACAATTCATCTCGCTGAGAAATATTCAAGGGCAGAGATATCAGTGAAAGTTTTAAAATAAATTAACAACATTTACATATATACATGTTACAGTTTTAACGTTATAATTTTGTAGTTTCAAAATTAGTAATACGAAATTGTATAAAACATTCCGTGACAAGTTAAAATCTCATCCGTTATTGCTTATACACGTTAGTTATACATGAGCTGTGTCGCGACGGACATCAACATTCGTCATCACTCATACGAATCAATCGCTGTTTCAAAAAATACTTCTGACCGAGTTTCCATTTTGCAACAGTTTTTTTTTTAATGATCAAGGAATGCGCTCATAAATTCTCATAAAAAATTGAATAAAAATGCAATTTTTTTGAAGCTATCTAACTTTCAAGATAAAGTTAAATAATATTATTGTTTATAACAAATGGCATTTTCTTTCGCAAGATTCGATATAAGAAGAATGTAAGTGCATTTTAAGAACTTTAAAATAAGTACTCGAAGCAGTCTGTAGCTTCAAAATATTGTAGCTAAAAAATATATTCTCGTTTGTGTTATAGAGTTAATAAAAACATTAATTGCAATTTCGTACATCATGCTGTCGGAAAGTTGTCCTGCTCAAAGATCGACAGATTTAAATTATCGCTAAATTCTTATTTCTAAGTCGAAGTAATAATTTATTATAATCCAAGTCATAACTCCATGACGAAATTGTATTTGAATCTAAATTGATTACAAAATCCAGGTGAAAGTGAGAATTGTGATTGCATAATTTCGAATCTGTCGATCTTTAGTCCCGCTTTACGCGTTTTTACTCATATTTAATAATTTACACCGGACTCATATTACCCATGTTTTATAATTTAACTATCTCTTCATTTAATATCAATATGCATTTATTATAGTTGTTTTATTATTGCTATATTAAATAATTAACTGAATTATTGCGGCTTGGGTGCCCGCATTGGTGCACAAACTCTCATTTAACCTGTAAAATAACTTATGGGAGTATCTGTGAGTACCCAGTATGAGTATATCACGAGAGGATTTGTGTGTATCGATGAATATCCGTGAATAACCGTGTGTGTGTGGGCCTGCGTGTTCCGGCGAATATCTTTATTTAAAGTTATTACACAACATTATTATTACAAACACGGTTATTTAACCGTGTTTGTGTGTGTGCCTGCGTGTATCATCGAGAGTCTCCGTAAGTTTTGATTTGTGTGTTTACTTTATTATTATGTAAATATATAAAATTAAAATAAATGCGGCTACGGCAGTAGCTAGCTATTGTACGAAGATAAATCTATTGGATAACACATCGGTAAACAAATTTAACGTTTTTTTTTACGTTAATAATTGGAAATACTTGATACATTTCAATAATTTAGACCGGTGATTGTTATCTCGTCATCATAATCCATACAATTTATTTTCGTAATTTGAATAATCCGCAATTGTTTAAATCGCGTATGATATTAATTTAAAAACTTTATTTCATTAAAAAAATATTTTATCTCACCTCTATAACATATTGTGTTTACCGGTTTATCAACGATGTTTTATTTTAGTCTTTTACACTTTTATTTTTCGGAGTTTTCTCGGTCTGAGTAAGCGACAACTTGCCCGTGGGCGCCAGAGCAAACGGTAGTACAATTTCCTTCCTCGCAAAAGTATAGTAACTCGAGGTCAAGCACTCCGGGCTAATAATAGTATTAACGGACAGACAACCTGTGCTCTCGAGAACACAGGACAACGCAAAGGAACTGATGGTTAGAGAAATGGTCGAGTTACACGAAATTTAAGGCCAAGCTCAATTACTCTGTGAGATAAAATTGCTTGAAAATTTGTTCTTTTGCTTCCTCGTAGAAGAAGGTTCGGTTTTATAAGAAAACAATTTTTTTTACGAAAATGTGTATGTGTGTAGGGGGGCGTGTGGGTGCGCGTTGGGTGTGCGTGTGGGTGCGCGTTGGATGTGCGTGTGGGTGCGCGTGTGCGTGTGTTTGTATCTCTAGAACAGATTGATCGATCGACCTGAAACTTTGCACACGAATCGGATGACAACCTTCGTCAGTTTGCTGCAATTTTTGTCCAAATCGCTAACGGTTCTCTCATCTTATGGTTGTTTGAATTTTCGAAAAAATGGTCTAATTCCCTCTAACTTTCGTAAATACTAAACTATCGAGCTAAAACTTTTTGTAAGAATGGGCTAGCTGACAAGATTATTTGATATTGAGTTTGGCAGCAATCGATCAAAGTGATCGTGAAGTGAAATGAAAGATTTTATGGAATTATGAGTTTTTAAAATTGTTAAAAAAAAAAAAACTTTAGTAACTAACTTTAGTACATTTTTATCTATCGAATCAAAACTTGGCATACAAATTCGCTAGCAGAGAAGGATGCTTCATTTTAAATTTGGCTAGAATCGATCGAGGGATTTAAATTTTATGAAACTTGCAGGTTTACTGAATTTTCAATTCCATTGAAAATTTCAATACCACTTCCTCTATGAGGAAACCAGAATTGAGATAACAACGGTAGAAGAGAATCTGTCGACGAGCGAGATTCACGAGGAAGCAATGTGCAAATTTTA
This sequence comes from Cylloceria caligata, assembly GCA_963942595.1. Taxonomy (NCBI): domain Eukaryota; kingdom Metazoa; phylum Arthropoda; class Insecta; order Hymenoptera; family Ichneumonidae; genus Cylloceria; species Cylloceria caligata. The sequence continues at coordinate 15,693,602 of OZ012706.1, read as the reverse complement.
AATTTGCACGCTTTTTATTCATCAGACGCCTTGGGACGCTATGATACGCTGGAGACCCTAGAAAACCTATTTTCGCTTCAACTCTTGGAATAGATAAAACCGATATAATATCATTAAACACGAATATTATTTTTATCGTTTCTCTTTTAATTCTATTCGATTGTTTAAACAGGGCAATAAGCAAACTGGCTAGAAATCTGGGGCGAAAAATGGTTTTCATCGAAGCAAAACGTATTCTTTGAGTAAATAAAATCAGATCATTCGCTACTGTCGATTTTCTTAAGTATACAATAGTTCCAAGCTATAACTAAACAATAATAAACAATTGTTCACTTAAAAGAGATCATCACGAGTTCTATTATTTAGAGAAGGTTCGTTAAACCGTTGCCATCTGTCTACCACAAACTGTCCAGTGTTACGTGTACGTTGCTCGATGTTTGCCTTTTATGTTACACGTGAGTCAGTTGCCCTTTACGTTCTCTCTTTGTACGAGTATCGAAGCTCAACGAAGCGGGAAGACTAGCGTGGCGACCCAAAATGGCTCTGTTGGGAATTGTAACGTCATTACACGGTATGGTTACCACCCATACCTGCTACATCCTAAATCCCTATGGGTCGTATAACCCCATAACGTTAATTAAAAAAATTAATATTATTTATCGATTGAAAAATTAATTCTTAATGTTAGGAAAAATTAATGATCTTGTAAAATTTCATTTGTCCAAGGTACAGTTTTTAATACGGTTAACGAAAGTGACATTTTCATGGGTCTTCCAGTAGAAGCGTGCCATGGAAACCTGCGTTTTTCGTAATGAGTTGAGCACGAGAACGTAGGTATGCGGTTTCGGTAATGGCAGCGGTTGAGTCGACCGTGGAGGATAAGACCCCTCGGGTTTGGGCGAGGCAGGTCAAGTGCCGAGGGAAGTCGCCACGGACATTCTCCGCAACATGAATTATTTCGGAGTGAATTAACTGAATGAGTAAAAAAAAAAAAGGACGCGGAAAGCCGTGTACAAGGGTGAAAGATTGATGATCCTCATTGACGCAACGTTACATTGCGAACTTGAAAAATGAGTTACCGCGCGATTATTGGCAACAGCGTTGTGATAAATTATCTTTCATACCAATCCACGCTCTCTTGTTTCAGAAATGCCAAACTAATCACGAATTTCCTAAAGTTACAAACATTTAACGAAATTGTTATTAAAAAAAATAATATCAATTACATACACATCGATCATTTGTATGTAATTGATTTATTGTTTGCTATTGTTATTGTTATTATTATTATCAATTTTTATGTAATTGATGAATTTATGTGATTCTCCCGATTAGGTATCTACGCCAAATAGGAGTTGACTAGTAATATTTAGGTAGATAGTTACAATCGAATCGAAATCCCATAATGGATTGCGTGCCCTGGGCTACTCAGTTGTGTGTCAGAAAGAGATAATTTCGATGCTACGTAGCTTATTTATTTTCGACACAACAACTGAGATAAACCAAACGTGCGCTATATTGTGGAATAACGATCTGCTTGCAAATGCGTTCTTAAAGATAGTACTTCCGTGAAATTTTCAGGCAAAAGTTAGTACCATGTATGTGCGCATAAGTACAAATAATGTTATTCAAAAAAACTTATAACATATTAGTAAATGCAAAATATCAATATTGTAATGTTGAAAAGTACAAAAAATGGTAATTTCTCTTCTGTCTGACAAAGAACACTTTTGATTAGGACTGTCCTCGATACGCATTCGGATATTCGGTTTCGCTTTAACTCAATGGAATGTCATGCTTTCTGCATTTATTTTTGAGATACAAATCGATGATAAATAATTCGAAAATTTTGAGTTAACGATCGGGTTATCCCCATCTACCATTTTATGGTTATTTATTAGAATATTAAATGTCATTTAGATACTAAAATACATCAAATTGATATGCATTTGGTATCTCATATAAAAAATACTTTTTCCTATCATCTCCGGTTTAATCGGTTCATCTCCCTGAAATTTCGTGGATGTTCAAATGGCATTTTAATTAATAGGTAAAGGAAATTTTTAATAAATCTTTAAGAAGCATGGATTCTGTGAATTTACTACTTTAAATATTACCTTAAAAGGTTTTTCTACACAAAACATCCTCTTGTGGGAAGACCGTGATCAACTATTTACAGGAAGGGATTATGGTATTTTACATTTCTATACTAAAGCACGACCTCTCCGTGATGTAACGTAGCAAGAAACATACTTTTTTCGTATATCGTTCATTTTATATCATCGCTTTTATCTCTGGCATCTACCGTCCGATATATTACCTTGGTTTGAGAAAAGTAAATAAAGTTCAAATGATTGATACCTCGTCAAAGCATCGTTATGATCTGTTACAACGTACAAAACATTTTGGATTTGATTAAAATTCCGGAGATTTTGAGGGCGCATACGCTTTGTACAGAATAGCTCGATAAGATAAAAATTTTATTGCTACTCGTGATATACCATAGCTCTGTAGGAAAAAGAGGAATCCCTTGTGTCACGAGGTCCTATGTGACAATGCGGATTTTTCGTCTACTCGTGTGACAAAGCTAGTGTGAATATTGTAATAAAATAGTCTCAACACTTTCAAATTCAAAGAAAATCATATCCATCCAAAAATCATATCAAAATGCTTTATTACTTTTGTTACAAACAGAGATATGATTAACTTGCCAAGTCAATTTTTACTGCTACTAGTTATATAGTGAAAAGTAAGGTTATGAGACGTAAGGAAACATTAAGAAAGTTAAGGTTATAAGACATAAGGAAACGTTAGGAATGTTAAGGTTATAAGACACAAGAACACGTTAGGAAAAGTAAGGTTAAGAGACGTAAAGAAACATTATGAAAAACAAGGTTATGGGACTTTCTTTCAGGATTTACATTAAATATCAATATGCGTACAACAACGTGACAACTACCCAGTATCTGAAGTATTTGCGATAAATATTATCAATGTTAAATTGGGGTCCAATGTGATAAAGCTTCATGGGATACATTGGGACAGAAAGGTGGAAGTGGAAAGACGAACGAATCTCGAAAGCCCGGAGCGTTTCTCGCACGCGATTTATCACCTCAGTGTGTATATGACTGCAAAGTAGTTACGGATCCTACTACACATTGGATCTGGGTGAATACCCTTCTAAGGTGTCCTAAATCATCAGGGTTACCACTGGCTCACTCTACTTTTAGCGATAGCGATTTATTTTTATTTTTTTTTATTTATTATTTCAATTATTTATTTTCCCTTGGCGATAATAATTTGGTAAACCTTGGATGTCCGAAAATAGAAAAGACGGTATATTGCATTCTCCCCATTACTCGGAGTGTTGTTATTCCCTAAAGGTATATAATCTTTATGGTACCTGCATATCACCAATGGAATACTAACATAGTTATAGGTTACGTACGCATGACAACACTAAAAGTTATTAGCAACTGCAACGAGAAAATTAAGATTAATATCACACAAACCACACGTTGGCTTTTAAATAATTTCATTCGTATCTGCTACGATCCAATGTCAAAAGCATTCTCGTAATAATGTGAAATAAAGTTCTCGTGACTATCAAACTTGTTTACTTCAACTACACGAATGGGGTTAGTTCCCAATAGTTCTCCTAATAATCCTTTTTTTTTCGCGATAGCTATGTAACTATTTTAATGTTGTATTGTACAGTTGTATTGAATACAACTGAATACAGTTGTATTGAATACAACTGTACAATACAGAATATATTATAAATATAGATAAATAAAGGGAAATAGCGCGCTTATTTGAAATTTGCACATTATTTCATCATGATTCTCACCGTCCCACAGATTCTCCTCTGCGGGGAATGGTTATCTTAACTCTGACTTCCTCATAGGAAGTGATATTAAGTAAAATCGCAAATTGTCACCAAATTCAAGACTAAGTATTCTTGTTTCCTAGCCAATTTGTATACCAATTTCAGTTTGATAGATGAAAATTAACTAAAGTTGGAACAAAAATAGATTTTTTTTTCGAAAAATTACTAAAATTCACGGTTCAATAAAATCTGAACACCTTGATCGTTTCTTGCCTAAATCAATATCGAACAACCTTGTCTCCTGTTCTATTGTTGTAGAAAGTTATAACTCGATAGTCAAAAATTTGCAAAAGCTATTAGAGAGCATACCTCCTTATTTCGAAAAATTTAAACTAACGTAAAAGGTTACGACCCGACCCGTATACAACGTATCAGGATGATCGAGTAACCCGTTCTCGAAATATATTCATTCCTATTTTGCAAACTCACACACACACATGCGCGCGCGCACGTACGCATGGACATTTTTTTCCAAATATGCTTGCTCGACTTTATGACATTTTTTAAAAGTATTCTGCATAAAAATCTCGCGAAAATTTTTTTTCACGAACACATACGAGGGCTATTTGAAAAGTTTCGGGTCTTTTTAAGAAAAACACATATTTCGAAGCAAAACGAAATTTATTTCTCGACGTAGTCTCCCTGCAATTCGATACATTTGGTCCAACGTTTCTCCCATCCTTTTAAACCATCAGAAAAAAATTGATTGTCTAAACCTGGAAAATACTGCTTTACAGCGTTTTCCACACGTATATTTTTTTCCCCCGAGAAATTTTTTCAAATTAGGAAACAGAAAAAAGTCGCTGGGAGCTAGATCTGGTGAATAGGGTGGGTGCGGAAGCAATTCAAACTTCAATTCGTTCAATTTTGACATGGCCACTATGCACGTGTGTGAACCGAGCGTTATCCTGGTGAAACAGAATTTTTTTCTTAGCAAAATGCGAACATTTTTACTTAATCGTGGCCTTCAATTTATTCAGCAATGCAGCGTAGTACTGTCCGTTGATTGTTTCACCCTTTGCAAGGTAATCGATAAGAATTATTCCACGGCTATCCCAAAGAACTGTCGCCATCACTTTTCCTGCAGTGAGAACGACCTTTGCCTTCTTCGGAGTTGCTTTCCCCACCCCAATCCACTGCATTGACTGCTGTTTAACATAGTCTCAGGCGTATGGTGGTGTACGCAGGTTTCATCGACGGTTATCATTCGCTGACACTCGCGCTACATGTCCGTCCGTATGCGCTTTTGGTCGATCGTCAACAAGCGCGGCATCCAACGCGCGGATAATTTTCTCATATCCAAATCTTGATGTAAAATCGTGTGCACCCGTTCGGATGGTATCCCATAAGCCTCAGCAATATCCTTAACAGTCAATCGACGATCTGCCATCACAGTTTGATGCACAAAATCGACAATTTCATCAGTTGTAGCGGTTTTCGGTAGCCCGGAACGTTCCTCGTCTAAAATGCTCGTACGACCACGTTTGTACTTGACCACCCAATGTTTGACCATTGTAAATGAAGGGGAGGCTTCACCGTGTACAGAGTCTAACAAATCTTTTATATCCTTAGTCTTTTTCCCTTTCAAATGAAGGAATTTTATTACTGCGCGATACTCAATTTTCTCCATTGTTGACAGACAATGTCAGCTGACAACTTTGGAAGAGTGCCATAGATAAAGTAATGATCAGAACGACTTGAAATTTTTACAGTTTACATATGGCATAAAGGCCATCTATCGGACGGCGAAAGAATTTTTTTTCTACAGTTACTTTATGTCGATGAGGCCGGAAACTTTTCAAATGGCCCTCGTAGATCCCTCTATGAGGAAGTAAAATAGCTGAAGTTCTATTTAACTTTAAATTTATAGTTGACAGTAACATTTTTTTCTGTTATTCCGTATAGACACAGATAATCAGGGAGTATCTCGCGGTTGGGCAACGGTGTCAACGATACGGAAAAACATGTAAGAGTGTAGCGTACTGTCGTTGCAATTGCGATTTTAATGCATATTTCACATATCTTACAGCGTGTACTTTATGTACGTCAGTTTACAAAATGCATAGAATAATATGACACGAAAACATGGAAACGTCGGCAGTTGTCTCGTGGATTGCATATTGCAAAGAGCAAATTGAAACTCTGTACCACAAACTCTTACTATTAGCTCCCACTTGAAATTCATTGACACAATCGCTCCCCAATATTATTTTTAATACTCGTAGCCCCATAAAACGCAGATGAAATAGAATAAAGAATGCATTCAAGATAGAAGAACCTACCACATTGCTTCATAATGATTTAACATTTTTAACCATGTCATATCTGCGAGAAAGTACGTTAATTAATGTGTGAAAAATAAATTACAATGAGAAAGCAATATGCATGCTTACTTTGCATCTTGTTTAAAAAAATTAATGATAGTCATTGAAATTTAACGAAAATTGAGTGATGTAGAAATTTAAAAAATGTGAAATGCTATAACAATTTCATTACTTTAATATATCTTAATGAAGGTTATAGCCAATAACCAGAACTCACTGTGTAACTGATGTAACAATTTATAGATCAATTGCGCAACGTTATTCAGGACCTTTTATTTTTTCAAGCAACGGCAAACGAAAATTTAAATAAACAACGTTTAGAATTACAACGTTCTGTCAAATTTGAACGCCGTTGTCAATTTCCTCCAAATTTGATGTCACATATTTCTGAATGTTATCACCTACGTTTTTCAAGTTTTAGCTTATTTCGTCGAACGTTTAAAAAATATAGAAGCGATTAAAACTTCAATAAATGCAAATTGTTATAAAATTCAAATCTTTCTATCACTATCCCAATTCATCGATTGCCAAATGGACCACCTAGCACCAGTGAATGGTTCGTATCTATAGGAAATTTGATTTCAGCTCATGAAAGATTATGTGACGTTTTCCCAAGTGGAATATCAAACGTTCTAGAATATGTTGATTCACTTGTAAATAAATATTTAGCTCGATAGTGAAAGATTCACAGCAGCTAGAGTATTTATAGAGATTTACCTCAAAATGCTTAATCCGATCATCAGTTCTAACGAAAATTATTCCGAAGGAAAGGACGTTTCTGTTAACCTCAACATCGAGTTCAGTTTGATCTAATGTATTGAGATACTAGAGTTTTTTTAATTTTTCGATTTGTTAACGCAAAGATTCTTCTGGGAAGAAAAAATATAAAAAGTTAAAAGCTCAGAGACTTGTCGTGCTAACGAATGCAGGAAGCAATAGAACGATTGTACGTTCGAGTAAAAATCTCCGTCCGGTGTCGAGATATGGTTAAAATGATTCGCTCTCTTCATCCCAATTCGCTTAATTTTATCAATTAAAAAAGTATTCCTGTGTTCCTATGAATTCATTTCGGCCAATTCGTTTATCGATTCTTTTCCATATTTACATTCTATAAGGGAATAGTGAGAATACTCGAGCTACTCGTATTTCTTAATATAATTCGCATCTGCAATATGGGAAAGCACTTTCGCTATGTATTAAGATTTATTCAACAAACGACTAAATACATTTTTTTATCGTACAATTGCATGGTAACTTTCATTCAGCTGGGTATTCAATGATAGAGCTTTGCACCACTTAAGGCCCCTGGGTAGTACGGTCAGCCATTTTGAATCGTGACATCAGAGTCCGTGAAATACGGACAAATCTTACGGAAGATCTTATATCAAAACGCCTTACCGTAAAATTAAATAAAGGGGCTCAAAAAAATGAGGAAGAAATATTGTACGCCTCTCTGCTCATTGAATTTTCGGTGCGAATCTAGCAAGTCGACAAACGGCACATTGAAGAACAGTGTATTTGACAGCTGGATCGGTCGAAGTAGCATCGTCCTCAAAAACAGTGAATCACTTTGAATCGGACTATTATTTCAGGAAACGAACAGCAGAGCGGCATAACTAACACATTGGAGCTCACCATTGAACCAGTTTTTCCACGATAAATTAATTAATTCGGCAATGAGATCTTCCGCGAGGCAAATGTGTATTTTTTCCCCGTGATTCTCCTGTCGAATAGTTCACGATTATTCCGATTATTCCGAAGCGCGCTACACGAATATACCGCCGCTGACTCTGATGGTAAGTCGTGAAGTTACCATCCGTTGCATTCGATCGCCTATTTGAATTGACAAGTTATCACTTTGTTTTTATTTTTCTTTTTTTATTACGAACGAATATATATCTACTATGAGTTTCAGTGACCTGTATTATTGCATTTTCTCTCGTTCGTTTTTTTTCTTTTATTTCTCACGAACGAATATATATCTACTATGAGTTTCAGTGACCTGTATTATTGCATTTTCTCTCGTTCGGCAGAAAAATCCGTAGAACATAATTTAATAAGAACTTAACTTAATAGTTACAATTTTTTGACATATTGACTTGCTTTCAGAAAATTGCGTGTCGATATGATCTTACCGGATTATCGAAAACGTCACTATTCGTTTTAAATTTTTACACTAGGAAAAAAAAACGATCGAACGTTTCACTTTACTTGAAAAGTGTGCAAAGTAGGACCTTGTATATAGCTCCATCATGATTTCCTGCGATTCATAAACCTTGATCTATGAAGAAAAATGTTTATCAATTTTGGCTTCCACATAGAGGAAGCTTCGAAAAGTTGTAAAAGTTAGAGCGCGACAGGACATTGTTCGAAAATTAAAAAATGCCATGAATATTGATATGGCACAAGTTTTGGACCCTTCAATGTATTCACGACAAATTTTTTACTGACAACTGTTCACTAGAATATCAAATTTGTGCACGATGTCTTTTTTTAAATGGCAAAAGTTGGAGCACAAGACGTGATTAAAAAAAAAAAATTGTAATAATGAACACCGCCGGGTTTGCGCGAAAGGCCAACTCATCCTTTATTTACCCACACTTTACTTGTGCACCAAATTATACAAGCGGGCCAGAATATAGCGAATTATTTTTTACCGCCGCAATGTTATTGAACATGCTCGGCAGTAAAGAAAATTGTTACGGCATCATCACAGTTTGAAACTTTTTAAACATCGATCCTTTTTTTGCATCATCCCATCGTATAAACTGTTAAAAACATGCTCTTGAGTTATTGGGGTGAAATTCTGATAATTTCGGTCCCTACTGTCTTTCTTAGAGAAAGTGATTCGGGCAGCTGCGTGAGGTCTGGCAACGTTAAGAGATCATTCCTGTGTTAAAAAAAAAAAAATCGATTTTTTTGCATTATCTGATAGTAAAGATTGTTATAAACATGCTGTGAGATTTTTTTTCGGTGAAATTTCAATAATTTTGGTCGCTACCGCCTTTCTTACAAGGGAACCTCCCGGTACGTGGAACACCGATTCGGACCAAATTTTTTTTACAGGTAGGTTGTACCCAGGGGTTCAATAGGTGCAAGTAATAGGACGCGCTTCTCAGCCGTTTTCGAGATATAAAATATTAAAAATTTCCGAGCGTCCATATACTCTCTATATACTCTCTGCGTTAATTCACTTTCAATAACATCGCGTAGCGTAGTCGGCAACGTCTCCGCTTGGTACGCGTTGGATCGCTGGATCGAATCCCGGCGCGGATTTTTTATTTTTATTACATTATTATTATGTAATCATTTCTACGGCAACTACTATGTGATAATATTAATATTTCCGTAAAGGAATAAATAAATATTTTTTATTTTGGATCATTTTGGTGTTATAAGGAAAAACGAGCAGCTTTTTTTATTATTTATTTTTTGGTTGAAAGGAAGGGAAAGAATTATGACAAATGAATACACGCGTTTAAAAGAATAACCAATCTTTTTATTAACTTTTCATTGGTTATCACAATTACAAGAACTAGGGTGGTACTGATTATAAAAACATGGAAAACAATAATTATTTCGGCATCGGGCGCACGTAATAAATGCCGAGTTTCCGCATCCGCAAGGATTTTTCAAGACGTCAATCGCGAAGCAAACCTCGTTAACGTTTAGGAAAGATCTCCTGTCATCATATAATTTGGCAGCGAACCAAGCGTATCGTAACATGTCGCAAAATATCGGAGAAGACAGTTAATGGTGAACAATAGATTGACGAGATTTTTACCGATGGGCATTTATTACGTGCGCCCGATGCCGAAATAACTATTGTTTTCCATGTTTTTATGATCAGTACCACCCTAGTTCTTGTAGTTGCGATAACCAATGTAAAGTTAATAAAAAGATTGGTTATTCTTTTAAACTCGTGTATCCATTTGTCACAATTCTTTCCCTTCCTTTCAACCAAACAATAAATAAATAAAAAAAGCTGCTCGTTTTCCTTATAACACCAAAATGATCCAAAATAAAAAATATTTATTCATTCCTTTACGGAAATATTAATATTATCGCATAGTAGTTGCCGTAGAAATGATTACATAATAATAATGTAATAAAAATAATAAATTCGCGCCGGGATTCGATCCAGCGATCCAAGGCGTACCAAGCGGAGACGTTGCCGACTACGCTATGCGATGTTATTGAAAGTTAATTAACGCAGAGAGTGTATAGAGAGTATATGGACGCTCGGAAATTTTAAATATTTTATATCTCGAAAACGGCTGAGAAGCGCGTCCTATTACTTGCACCTATTGCACCCCTGCGTCAACCTACCTGTAAAAAAAAATTGGTCCGAATCGGTGTTCCACGTACCTGGAGGTCCCCTTGTTAGAGGAAATAATTCGAGCAGCTGCGTGAGACCTGGCGTTTTTGAACGCGTTTTTCTCGAAACGTCGTTTTTCAAAACGGTGTACATTCTCAAAGGAAGAGTTTTCAAGCTATCCAACTGCAATTTTGACACAACATTCTTCATGCCATTCTTGACGTACGTATGGTAGCTTTTATTTGATCTGCCTTTTTTTCACGAAAAACTCGAAAAAAGGCTCAATTCAATACTGTCTTTTCCAAACAGCTGCCATTTGGTCAATTTTTATGGAAAAAAACCTCCATCCAGACGTAGCAGCTTTTATCCTGATTAATAATCTTTTTACAAATTTTGTTTCGGATATTGCTTACGGCCACAACCATGTATACCATGAGGTCTCCTTTTTTTTGAGGTCATTTCCAATCGTTAAAACGAATGTACAAAAAAGTGTACGTTCAACAATTGTTCCTCCGTTCTTCATGAGTACTTTGAAAAATTATACCGATTAGCGTATTTAACCACCGAAAAGAATCTCGAAGATCAGCTGTTTTTCGGCCCGTCAAACGGTGATGATCTCTTCATGGAAGTCACTTCATGTGTTCAATGGGGGTTCATAAGCGATTCTCACGGAATGATAATAATAATAAGAATAATAATATTTTCTCACCCACGTTGATGACAATTGTAATAATAACAATAATAACAATAAATTAATTGTACAATAATGTACAATAGTTAATTGTAAAGTACAATAAAATTAATTGCAATAATAACAATAATAACAATAATAACAATATATTGTTGTTATTATTACAATTGTCATCAACGTAGGTGAGAAATTATTATTATTATTATTATTATTATTATTATTATTATTATTATTATTATTATTATTATTATTATTATTATTATTATTATTATTATTATTATCATTATTATTATTATTATTATTATTATTATTATTATTATTATTATTATTATTATTATTATTATTATTATTATTATTATTATTATTATTATTATTATTATTATTATTATTATTATTATTATTATTATTATTATTATTATTATTATTATTATTATTATTATTATTATTATTATTATTATTATTATTATTATTATTATTATTATTATTATTATTATTATTATTATTATTATTATTATTATTATTATTATTATTATTATTATTATTATTATTATTATTATTATTATCATTATTATTATTATTATTATTATTATTATTATTATTATTATTATTATTATTATTATTATTATTATTATTATTATTATTATTATTATTATTATTATTATTATTATTATTATTATTATTATTATTATTATTATTATTATTATTATTATTATTATTATTATTATTATTATTATTATTATTATTATTATTATTATTATTATTATTGTTATTATTATTATTATTATTATTATTATTATTATTATTATTATTATTATTATATTATTGTTATTATTATTATTATTATTATTATTATTATTATTATTATTATTATTATTATTATTATTATTATTATTATTATTATTATTATTATTATTATTATTATTATTATTATTATTATTATTATTATTATTATTATTATTATTATTATTATTATTATTATTATTATTATTATTATTATTATTATTATTATTATTATTATTATTATTATTATTTATACAAGGAGTTGCGGAATCCTTTTTACGGATATCCTCCAGTCTTTTGAACTGGGGGGGTATGTGGGACTCCCAAAAAATAGGCCTACCCACTAAACCGCCCTCTCCTTGTTGTCCTCCCCCAGACCAGGAACTATTTTGGTATTACTTCTGGCTGGGGGTTCTGTCCGTGTTCGTCCGTTCGTCTTGCTGTCTGTAACCTGTCGCGTCACGTCAGTCTGTCTGCTCGGTTAGGTGAGGCAGCCGTCTACGTTTTTTCGTCGCAGTATCGTCTCTGTATAGGTGGCAATTAGTTGCCACCATTCTGTCGAGTGGAGCATCACCTGAACAATGTTGTCCGGGGTGATGCTGCCAACAATCGTCTCCAGTTCCAGTCGGAGTCCTGTCCAGCGGTCGCACACAAAAAATGTGTGTTCCGCGTCGTCTCGTTCGTGTCCACAGTACTTACAGTCTGGCGTCCGTACTCTGTCCATGTTATAAAGGTACCGTCTAAAGTAACCGTGTCCCGTCAGGAACAAGGTGATGTAAAAATTTACGTCCCCAAAATCCCTTTCGATCCACGGTCTCAGGTCCTTTATTAGTCGTCTTGTCCAGTTGCCTGTCGCTCTTTCTGTCCATTGTTCGTGCCAAGTCTGTATCGTCTTGTCACGTTCCGCGACTGCCGCATCCTCCCGTCTTATGTCCGCGCTTCTCCCGTAGATCCTCTTTCGCTCGAAAGCTAGGAGGTCCACGGGGATTACGCCCGCAACCACCAAGACTGCTTGTGCAGAGACAGTTCGGTAGGAGCAGGCGATCCTCAGCGCACCCTGTCTTTGTACCGTTGTCATGGCGTGGCAGTACTTCTTTGTCTTCAGGGCATCTGCCCAGATCTCCGCGCCGTACAGGAGGATCGAGTGGGCTGTCGTCATTAGGAGTCGTCGTTTTCCCGGTCTTGGCCCGTTTGTGTTGGCCATTAGGCGGCTTAAGGATGCTATCCTCTTAGCCGCCTTCTGGCATGTTTTTTGTATATGAGGCCAGAAGGTCATCTTCGTATCTAGGGTCACTCCCAGGTACTTGACTTCACCTCCGGCCTTGATTTCATCCGTCCCGATCCACATGGGTAGTCTCGTCTGTATGCGTCTTCTGCTAAGGAAAGTCAGTTCTGTCCTTTCTGTTGCGAGTTGTAGTCCGTGGTCTGTCATCCAACGGCCCACTCGCCGCATCGTCTGGTTCAGTTTTTGCTGTGCCAGGTCTGGAGATCGCTCGGTGATCACCGCCGCCACGTCGTCAGCGTAGGCGACAAGGAAAACGCCAAGCGGCAATTCCAGCCTGAGCAAGCTGTCGTAGAGTCCGTTCCAAAAGTCTGGTCCCAGTATGGACCCTTGTGCAACCCCCGCGGTGATTTGTCTCGTCACCGGTCCTTCAGTCGTCTCGTACGTGATCCTTCTGTTTCTTAGGTAGTCGCCCACCACCCGAGCCAGGTAAGCCGGAACCCCGAAGTTGCCTTCAAGCGCCTCCAGGATGTCAACCCACCTGGCCGAGCTCAAGGCGTTCCTGATGTCCAAGGTCGCCAGCAGAACGATTGGTCGCGCTGCATGGCAATGTCTCTCCAAATCCAGGAAGGAATCGACCACTTTTTGAATCGCTCCAATCGTTGATCGTCCCCTCCTGAAGCCGAACTGCCGGTCTGAGAGGCCTCCGCTGGTCTGTATCGCGTCCGTCAGTCTCGGTTTTAGTAGTTGTTCATAGAGTTTACCCGTTGTGTCGAGTAAACTCAGCGGCCGGTAGGCTGACGGCGTATTGGGGTCGCCCTTACCCTTAGGGATAAGAACTAGCCTTGCCGTCTTCCACCGGTTACTGAACGTTCCCGTCGTCAAGCTCGTGTTGTACAGGTCAAGAAATATCTCCGCCGGTACTCCGTCTGGTCCCGGCGCCTTGCCAGTCTTCATCGCGGCAGTCGCTTTGGAGAGCTCCTCCGCGGTAAATATGGGGGCCGCCGGGGCTTCCGTGTCGTCTGTCACGTTCGTCCGTATCGGGTGAGTCGGAAACAGTCCGTCAACAATCCGTTCTGCGGTTTCGGCATCTTTGAGTTCAAGTGGAACTCGGGCCCCTAGTTTGCCAGTCACAATTTTGTAACCGGTTCCCCAGGGGTCTTCGTTCACCTCCTCGCAGAGCTGCTTCCAGCATCGCGTTTTGTTGTCCCTTATGGCGTTCGTAAGTGTTTTTCGTGACGTCTTGTAAGTGGCTTGGAGGTTTTCCCTTTCGGGTCTTCCCCCAGCCCTCGTAACTCGTCAGCGGTTTGCCAAGCAGAGCCTGCGCAGCTCGGCTATTTCGTCCGTCCACCAGTATTGTGGTTGCCTGTTTGGTCTATGTCGTCGTTTCGGCATTGTGCTGTTGCACAGCCGGTCCGTCAGTTTGGCCGTCTCGTCCGTGAGTCTTTCCGCCCTTTGCCGGCCAGTCAGTTCAGGGGGGACTTTCGTCATTGGTGCTGGTGCTGCCGCCAGCTCCTCCGAAAATTTTCGTAAGTCGAGTTTGTTGAGGTTCCACCTCGGGGGGTATTGGGTCCTCGTCCGTCTCGTCGCCGTTTGTCCTGCCACTTCGAAGACAATGTACTGGTGATCGCTGGCCGTATAGCCGTCGAAAACCCGCCACTGTCCTATCCGTGGTGATATTCTGTCCGATGTCATTGTGACGTCAGGGATGGAGTTTCCAAACCCTGGTCGTCTGTACGTCGGTACGTTTCCCGTATTTGCTACCACCAGGTCTAGTCTTGCGGCCATCTCCAGCAGCAGCCGTCCACGTTTGTTCGTTGTTGTCATTTCCCACTCGATCGCCCGCGCGTTCTCCCCCGATGATAACGTCTCCAGGCAGATTCCTGATTCCGTCTTCAAGGAGCGCCACTTTCCTCTCGAAATCCGTCGCGGCGCAGTTGGGTGTCAGGTAAACGCTGACGTAAGTGACAGCGCCGACCCTTGCCCAGACGTAATCGTCCCCGACACCGCAGTTAATTATTCGAGATTGGGCAGCGCCCCTTACCCAGATAGCTGTGGTCTCTGTCTCGTTCGTAATGTACGTTTGTGTCGTTCTTTTCCTGTACGGTTCGCACAGGATCAGAATGTCGGCGTCATGTTCGTCAGCTATCTGTGGTAGTAGCATGTCTGCTGTCCTACTCCTGTTCAGGTTTCCCTGAACTATTCTGTCCGTCTTCCGGCCTGCCTCCTGCACTCCTCCAGCGCAGCCCGGAATACCGCACACCTTCCGGTTCCCGCAAGGTGCGCTACGTCCCCGTGTCCCGCCTCAGAGCACAGTGGGCAAGCCGGTCTGTTTTTACAGTCCGTCGCGTAATGTCCCGTCTCGCCGCATTTCCTGCAGTTCTTTGTCCGATCCGCGTTCGTGCAGCTCGTCCTTGTATGTCCGTAGCCCAGGCATTTGTAGCATTTGGTCACCGTCAATCGTTGTCGTAGTCGGCATCGCACCCATCCTATCCCGATCCGGCCCCGGTCCAGCAGCACCTCGGCTTCCCGCGTCTCGAGGTCGCAGACCGCCATGTACTGCTCGGCCCGGTTCGGGCCGAAGATGTGGACACCAAAGTCGCCGTCTCGTCCCGTTTCTCGTCTCAGCGCCCGTATCACGTCCTCCGCGGTGGTAACGCAGTCCAGGTCCATGATCTCCAGTTGCACCCTAGAAGTCACGGTCCTTACACTGCCCGTGTCCCCAACCGCGTCCTGTAGTGCGCGCTCAAACTGTTCTCGTCCGTCCGTGTCTGTCTGTATCTTGATGAGACACCGTCCGTCCTTGGTCTTCTTTAGAGCCATCACCTGTACATGACTGCTCGTCGGGTCGACCGTCGTCCTTATCTTCCGTACGATGTCCGAGTACGTGTTGTCTTTCCCAGGCTTGACCAGTACAGCCGTTCCCCTATGTTTGGGGGTCGGTCTGCGCTTTTCAGCCTGGGTCGGTACGTTCGTCTCGTCCGTTTTGTTTTTCGGTTCCGTCGTTTTTTTCTTCTTTTTTCGTTTCCTCACGGTTGTCCAGGTTTCGGCCTCCTCCGTTCTTGGGGGTGTCTTCTGTCGGGCCTCTGGTGGGGTCTTCGTCGTCTCCCGTTTCCGTTTCGTCGGTCGCGTCGCCGGTTCCGTTGTCTCCGTTTCTGTCTCTGTCAGGTCGTCTGCCATCATTTGTCCCTTCGAGGCTGTCCTGCTTTGCATGTTTAGCGCAGCGTCGGCGGCCTCAAGAATCGTCTTAATGCCGGTTTTTACCGCCATATTCATATTTTTCTGTATTGCCGCTGCCTCTTCCATTTTCGTCGCGGTCTCATGAATGAGTTGTAATAACTCTGTCAAATCGGGCTCGTTCCCACTGTCATCGTCGAATGAGGAGGTTCCAGGTTTTTCTCGATGCCTCCTTATATTTCCGACGACAGGTGGAACCGTTTTACCCTCTTCCATGGGTGGCGTTGTCGTTTCTCTCTTTCTGTATCTTAATTTCTTTTTCTTCTGATGTAGAGATCGATCTTCCGTGCCTGTTGACGAACATGACTGAAGTATACTTCTCTTTCTCAGGTTGACACTTTCGGTCACGTTCGCCAAGCTATCATCGTTCGACTCTCCCCCGATATTGTTCGTCGCGAGTTCTCCGATTGTCCTGAGCTCTTCCTCGGTCGATGTTTTTTCCAACTCCTTCTTCTGCTTAGGTTTTATTTCTTTTAAAAGTTTCTCCATATTAATCCCACGAGTAGGTCGGAATGTAGGTCTGCCTAGGCAGAGCCGCCTTGTCTAGGTAAGGTGTAAATACTGCAGGGTTCCACCCGGTGCCCTGCAGGGATCGTTCGCGACCGCTTTAGTTTACATCATTGCGGCCATGCAGCCGTAGGCACGATGCCTTCCACCGTAGCTTTTGATGTTGTGTGTTCTTAGTCTGCCTGCTCCCCATGGACCTGTCCGGCAAGGTTAGACCTGCCAGGGGCTAGAGCCCCCGCCGGCCGAGCTCCAAAGTTCATTGCAGAAACGCAAGCCCCCCCGCCGCGGCAAGGCGACACACTTGGGAGGGATTATTATCATTATTATTATTATTATTATTATTATTATTATTATTATTATTATTATTATTATTATTATTATTATTATTATTATTATTATTATTATTATTATTATTATTATTATTATTATTATTATTATTATCAGGGGTACAAATTGAAAATGCGGGTTTGATAACAGATGGCGTTACTAACGCTATACGCATCAGGCAGTACTGTGACTGTGTTCATGTCAAAGCTACGTCTTATAGCTTTAATTTTCAGTATGTGTCAATTTGTCGCAGTGTCAAATTCATAGTTTTTTTGAGCTCTCAATATGTCGAGTTTCGTGCCAACAAAACAGCATTTGCGGGAAGTTTTAATTTACTTCTTTAATTTGAAGAAAAGTGCTGCTGAAGCACATCGATTGGTCTCCGAGGCTTATCCGAGTCATGTTCCATCGGTTTCAACGTGCGAGAGATGGTTTGTGCGGTTTAGAAGTGGTGATTTTGACGTTGAGGACAAAGAGCGGCCGGGCCAAGTGAAAAAGTTTGAGAATGCTGAATTGGAGGCAATACTCAATGAAAACTCGTATCAAACTCAACAAGAGCTCGCAGATTCATTGGGAGTGACACAACAAGCCATTTCCCATCGTATAAAAGCCCTCGGAATGATCCAAAAGCAAGGACATTGGGTGCCGTATGAGCTGAAGCCGAGAGACGTCGAGCGCCGTTTTTTTGCATGCGAACTGCTGCTCGAACGGCAAAAACGGAAGGGTTTTTTGCATCGCATTGTCACTGGTGATGAAAAGTGGATCCATTACGATAACCCGAAGCGCAAAAAATCATATGGTTACCCCGGCCATGCATCATCATCGACGGCCAAACCAAATATTCACGGCGCCAAGCTCATGCTCTGTATTTGGTGGGACCAGCTGGGTGTGGTGTATTATGAGCTATTGAAATCGAACGAAACCATCACAGGAGCACTATACCGAACTCAATTGATGCGTTTGAGCCGCGCACTCAAAGAAAAACGGCCACAATACGAGCAAAGACACGACAAAGTAATTTTGCAACATGACAACGCTCGGCCACATGTTGCAGCGCCGGTCAAAACATACCTACAAACGCTGAAATGGGAAGTCTTACCCCACCCGCCGTATAGCCCAGATATTGCTCCTTCCGATTACCACCTTTTCCGATCGATGACACATGGCCTAGCTGACCAGCGCTTCCATTCTTACGAAGAAGCCCAAAAATGGGTCGATGACTGGATAGCAGCCAAGCCGGCCGAATTTTTTCGCGACGGTATCCGTAAATTGCCAGAAAGATGGGAAAAAGTTGTGGCTAGCGATGGACAATACTTTGAATAATTCATTTGTTACCATTTTTTCAGAATAAACGTTCAAAAATAGAAAAAAATCCCGCATTTTCAATTTGTACTCCTGATATTATTATTATTATTATTATTATTATTATTATTATTATTATTATTATTATTATTATTATTATTATTATTATTATTATTATTATTATTATTATTATTATTATTATTATTATTATTATTATTATTATTATTATTATTATTATTATTATTATTATTATTATTATTATTATTATTATTATTATTATTATTATTATTATTATTATTATTATTATTATTATTATTATTATTATTATTATTATTATTATTATTATTATTATTATTATTATTATTATTATTATTATTATTATTATTATTATTATTATTATTATTATTATTATTATTATTATTATTATTATTATTATTATTATTATTATTATTATTATTATTATTATTATTATTATTATTATTATTATTATTATTATTATTATTGTTGTTGTTGTTGTTGTTGTTGTTGTTGTTGTTGTTGTTGTTGTTGTTGTTGTTGTTGTTGTTGTTGTTGTTGTTGTTGTTGTTGTTGTTGTTGTTGTTGTTGTTGTTGTTATTGTTATTGTTATTGTTATTGATGCTATACTGAGCTCAGTCGCAGAGACTCGAAAAGCTTCCAAGCCAATGGATTTAAATTCGTTGCTTCGCGCGATCTATTTTTAGTTGGGCATTGCGAATAAGCGCCATCCAACGGGCGCAACCCAAACCGTGCGCGTATGGAACTACTTATTTCCTCCAGTAGGCATCGCGTACCTTGATCGCAGTCTCAGCCACTACTACCCAGGGGCCTTAAGGTATTCCTTTCACGTAATAGAAGACTATCGAATTATCTCCTTGTTTTATACAGGGTGATTCAAAAAAAGTGACCGACCCGCAGTATGCCGATAGCTGAGGTCATTTCAAGCACAATCACTTAGCGGTTTTCCGAAAATCTCAAAAGTTTATTAATGAGATGCAATTAAAGTCAAATAATAAATGACCAATCAGGAGCACATACGCTTCCCGCGCCGGAAGTCGGCAAATGTTCGATGGAAACCGAGACCTCGGTCTGCGGCAACGTCGGACGGGATAGTATAGTAGAATGACGCATGTCATTTGTTCATTCGCATGGGTTTTTTTATGCGCGATCGAAGAAAATAATTGAAAGGTGATGTGCTCGTGATGTGTTTCAAAGTGAAAAAATGGGAATAAAATGTTAATAATACTTTAACCAGATGTAATTATTTATTATGTCTTAACCTTTAAACGTTCCAAATAGTGTTTGTAATTGTGTTTTGTTCTCTTTAAATAAATAATTGTACATTGAAATGTGTGGCACTCTATAACTGTTATCTCTATGATAATAATTAAAATGCAATGAATCTCCTAGGTCATGGTTCATTTAATACAGTATTTAATTATGATAAAAATTATGATGTGTTCATGACACAAATTATAGCGTATAAAAAGTCACAACTAGCGAATGCCTTTCGCCACTAGAAATGAGATATGTAGTAGGTATGCGTGACAAATGTCATATTTCGTACCTGACAATACAACTTGAAGCTTCAAATTATTAACGACAGCTTCATTAATATGAGGAGATGTTTTTACCTGTATAAGAAAAGTTAAGTAACACTTGATACATCGATGCATGGCAGAAGAGACTGCGATGCTACCAAAGGTGCCAAATCTGTCTAAAGCAGCTGCATTAGGACCAGAAGACGCTTCCATTAACATCTATTATCGGTTTTTATCTCAGTCACGCGAGATTCAACTCCTTATAAGCGAACGATTCCAAATAATAACCCTTAAAAATATTATACCGTCAACTGTAATATGCTACGAGTATATACGTGTTACCGACATAACATCTTGTAACTGGACCGATTTTTTTTATTTTATTTTTTTATTTTTTTTATTACATTTACAGGGACACCGAAAATTGCCCTTCGTCTTAACTTGCTCTCTCCTTGATCACAAGCTCCTCTCACCTTGATCTCACCTCACTCTCGCCGTCCGCTCACCTTGAATTCACTTTCCTCGCACCTCACTATCATCTCGCTATCACCTTATACTTACTAACTACCAACAATTTGGAGACTCAAGCAGCATCGGCAGGGCAGGGCGATTGATTTTGTCGTGCGTAGCTATAAGAAAAGTATAATAGAAAAGTCTTATAGATGTTTATGTTGATGGAAATGTGAGTTTATGCATATGTTGATGGAAGCGTCTTCTGGTCCTAATGCAGCTGCTTCAGACAGATTTGGCACCTTTGGTAGCATCGCAGTCTCTTCTGCCTTGCATCGATGTATCAAGTGTTACTTAACTTTTCTTATAAAGGTAAAAACATCTCCTCATATTAATGAAGCTGTCGTTAATAATTTGAAGCTTCAAGTTGTATTGTCAGGTGCGAAATATGACATTTGTCACGCATACCTACTACATATCTCATTTCTAGTGGCGAAAGGCATTCGCTAGTTGTGACTTTTTATACGCTATAATTTGTGTCATGAACACATCATAATTTTTATCATAATTAAATACTATATTAAATGAACCATGACCTAGGAGATTCATTGCATTTTAATTATTATCATAGAGATAACAGTTATAGAGTGCCACACATTTCAATGTACAATTATTTATTTAAAGAGAACAAAACACAATTACAAACACTATTTGGAACGTTTAAAGGTTAAGACATAATAAATAATTACATCTGGTTAAAGTATTATTAACATTTTATTCCCATTTTTTCACTTTGGAACACATCACGAGCACATCACCTTTCAATTATTTTCTTCGACGCGCATAAAAAAACCCATGCGAATGAACAAATGACATGCGTCATTCTACTATACTATCCCGTCCGACGTTGCCGCAGACCGAGGTCTCGTTTTCCATCGAACATTTGCCGACTTCCGGCGCGGGAAGCGTATGTGCTCCTGATTGGTCATTTATTATTTGACTTTAATTGCATCTCATTAATAAACTTTTGAGATTTTCGGAAAACCGCTAAGTAATTGTGCTTAAAATGAACTCAGCTATCGGCATACTGCGGGTCGGTCACTTTTTTTGAATCACCCTGTATGTATAATAAAGTTAGAACATGAACCATTATGCCAGAAAGACATTGAGACAATTCACCGTGCTTTTAGAGATGAATTAAGACTTTGAAAATAGGATAATTAACACGTGACTTTACGGAGAAGGTCAGCTGTCCATATTTCAATCTAATAATTCGCAAACCAAACAACGGGAGATGTTTGATATCAACTGCCCTATGCATTTGAAAAACCCCAAAGATTTCAAAATGCCGATAAAAATGTAGAGTCACCGAGTGTTTAAACAAGATATTTACGTCAGAACTTGGTAAAATGTGGCTCGGAGACGAATTTTCGCAAGTGCGATATGAAGGGGGTTACGCTTGGCAACGCTGCAAGCTGCGCACTCACGTATCACATCGGTTGTTTGCTTTTGACACCGGTTACACCACATATATATATATCGATGGCCTAAAGTTAAAAGGCCGTATCGCGTGTGTATGAGCTACGCTTATACGTCTTTCTGACATTAGACCATCGCTATATACAATGACACAACATGAATATCTGGCATATTGTGACCTGTAAATGTATTGAGTGGCTATAGATAAAACATTGATACTCTCGTATACATGATATAGGGCCGTGTGGACATGGCGCTTTGATAGGCGCCAGTGCAAAATTGTCAAAAAATATAAGAATTCGAAAATTTATATAAAACTTGATACATTTTCATCTTTTGTTGATTGTTCCGTACTATAACATGTCCTAACGTTGTTTTACGTGGGTCCAGAGTTATATATTAAAATCTTTGGGGGCTCAGCTTAAGCGCCTATAATATACGCTCCTCCGTGAAAGGAATACCTTAAGGGAATACGTCTCCTACTATTGAGCAGTTGACCAGTTGTATGTGTAATATCAAAAAATTGTTTTTGCCGGCCAATGGAAATATCTAAAGTATACAGGTGTACAAGAAAAGATGTTTATGCTGCGAAATAAAAGATACACACCGTAAAAATAACATTTATCTATTTTTTACCATGTATCGAATTGCTGATTTGATTCGTATTATTTATATCGAGAAATGTTGAAAAATTAATATACAAGTTTTCGGTAATGAGACGAGAGGTGCTTGCGTAAGCTAGGTATGGTTTTGTAATTTGGAAATTAGTTTAAATACAATTAATAATCATTTGTAGTACGAGGAGCGTCGCTTCACGTTCTAAAGTGCACGATTGGTCAGAGACTAATCTGAGACATCGACTTGGCAGCGCTGCAATATTTCTATCATGATATATTGGTAGCATTGCCCGACGCCGCGGTGTAGGAAGTCGACGAAACGTCAACAAAAAAATGTTTAATCCACGAGTTTTTATAAAAAAAAACTACAGGCGACCGATGTATTTTCGTACAGCATTTGAATCGCGCGCGACACACGATCAGTCGCGACATTGCCAAGTCTCTGTCTCGCAAGCGACCACTGGAGAAAATAACTGTCGTTAAGAGACAGCGAAAAATCCATGAGTGCGAAAGAAGTAGAACAATATCTGTCTGAATACGTGGGTACTTACGATGTTTATAATTTCTATGTGATTCTAAAACTTCAATGGACTTGGAAAGAGTCTTTTTTTCATAAGAAGTTGGTTGCAAACCTACGATTTTGTAGGAATTCTGATAATCCTTGCACTCCGTCGCGCAATACCCATGTAAAATTTCTGAACTTTGCTAATTTATGTATCAGCAATCATATGGGTAATTCATTTTTTTTTTATAAAAAAGAAATGAATATTAAGACGACAAATTCGTCTTATAATTAAATATACCGCCAGAATGACTAGCCTAAACAAGATCCACACACACAAACACAGGGATCCATACCATACAGCACGCACACCTATAAAGACCTACGATAAACTACCGTTACTCGAGCTATAGTTATACTACCAAGCAGTAAGACTATAGTCTCAAGAAAGGTATGAAGAACAATCTAAAAGAAACATGCTAAATCACTATAACCAAGGAGAGGAAATTAACGGGACAAATGGGTTACAGGACGACTAGCAGATATGGTAATACCCTGCTATACCGGCAGAACTTGGAAGAAGAGCGGGGAAGTCGGTATAAAAGGGCACGACATACCACAGTCGGAGAGCATTCTGTTCACAGACTTTCGCCAACATCTGGAATCTACCCAAAGGAGGACCAGCTAACCAACCAAAGGAAGACCAGCCAACCAGCTAAAAGAAAGACCACCTAGCCAACCCAAGGAGAAACATCCAAGCCGACAAGATCTCCCATCGAAAATTAACCAAGTGGTATCGATCAAAAATATATTAAATCCATAGGGACTTAAAAAAACACCCTAAAATCTAGCTAGAGACGCTCCTGTTGCACTTCCGATGCGCCGATGCACCAAGGATGCACCGCGCTGACGCCTCCACCGGAAGAGCGGCAGGGCCAGCGAGTAGATCGCGTAGCCAGGAAAGCTCGAGCGAGAGCTCCGTCCCCACTACAGTCCACTTAATATAGGTATAGGCTACCTCCGAAGGCGAGGAATAATAACAGAGCCGATATAGATATACTAACAATGGCAAGCCCAGCAGGCTCTTTCCTTGTGTAGAAACTATACTACCATATAACTAAAGAAAATATTTCAATAATTCAATATAAAATCTCCTACTTCGTGCGGACACGATTATAACGACATGCGTAAGCCTGGGTCAAGTTTTTTTTGTAAAGTGCATAATCACCAAAACTAAAAAGGAGTATATTTAATTATCATACAAATTATTTATCTGTCTAATGTGTCTAATAAATCATACTTTTACCTAATACTGAAGCCTATGTTAATTTCCTCCCTGCTCGAGTTCGAACTAAAATCCTTTAAGGGTGATGATAACGTAAAATACCGTTACAATATATCGTACCTCGTACCAACATAAAAAATGTTGAAATCGTAATACATTGCATAGGGGACGTATACCCTTAAGTATATTCTTTGCTTGCAGAATATACTCAAGTTGTTTGTAAATCGTACATATTTGTTTAAAAGAAGAGTAGAGGGCTGGGTTCGTGGCGGATGCACCTGGTAGCATCTGTGGTGCATGGCAGGTAGTGTGGGAGTGAGAGATCCGCTAGGCAAAATCCTGAGCATGTACAGATAAAAGCTGGAAGATTCACTCGCTTAAAATCAAGGCGGTAAATTGCTTTAGAATTTAAATGTATTTTTTTTTTCTGGCGGTATCTCATTGTCATTGGTACATTTTTTAAAGGAGCATCTTTTCGCCATTTTTTTGCAATTGAAGTTAAAATGCCGTAACGCACTGAATTTTCGATAAGAACAATGTTAGATAGTTAAAATCGCGTGATGAATATCTCGGTAAATATCTCAAATTTTGCATACTTTTAACTAAAGAGTTCATCTACGTTAGATTTTTTATTCAAGCTGAAATAATTAAAATGTTCCAACGCTCTCCTTAATGATCGATAAATTGTTATTGATCACTATTAAAAGTAACAATGACTTATCGATGCGACTATTTTAATCGTTGCAGTAACCATCTTCGATAGATTTCATTATGAAAATAATCGCATCGACTAACAATTAACAGCTATTAGTTAGCACTGAATAGTTGCCAGAACTACTACGATTTTTTTACGTGTCGTGATTATCCAGTCAAGCTTTTAGAACTTTTTTTGCAGTTATATTTATTATTTCCATAACTCATCTGACATGGAATTTCCCCATAAATAAATATCATGTATAAGCATAGAATAGTTGAGAGCCCTCGTATTTTTAAAACTTTCATGTAAATTTGCATAGTGGACCTCAGTGACACAGAATGCGAAATAGATGAGGATGTTGATGGGCCAGAAGAGCGTGACGTCAGACTATTTTGTCATGTGACGCGACGAGGTAACGTTTCACATTGGTATGCGTCACCGGTAGATAGTTCACTCTCAGTGTGGAGATATAACGTTGAGGATTTGAAGGCGAAAGGGATGAGAAGGACACTTCGTGCCCTGAAGCGATAAAGCTGTCTCGTGAATACTGACATTTCTGGAACACTGAACGTCTGGTCCTCTCGTTCTTTTTCCTTCTCACTTCGTCCGTCGCTATTTTCCATTTACCGTGTCTCCGAACCCTCGCCCTCTTTCGGGAATCGATAAACACTCGTCTTATAGGGATGATGAGCGAGGGGATGTTTTTTAAAGACGTTGGCCTGTTACCAAGAGATTTATTATTATATTAGAAGTTCCGTTATCTCGAGTAGCTTGTCCTGAAGTTCAATATAACTGAGAAAACAACGAAGATTCATCAAACTTTTTTCAACTTTAGAAAGTTCGGTTATTACATTAAATTCACAATATTTCCTTGATAATAATTCCTATCATGTTTAATAATCCCAGTCTTCACTTCGGTCATAAAGTACCTCATTTATTTTTATTATTATATTTTCTTATTATATTCTATAATTTAATTTATATTATTATCATTATCATCATTTGGAAATTAACGTCCTTCTTCTGATATGGATAACACGTTATATTAATCATGTGAATTATCTAGTTTTGAAGTTAGACCAATGTTTCAACCGCAATGCGGTTGTCCCTAGTACCAGACACCTTTTTCTATAGTAGAACTAAGAATAAACCATGGTTAATTCAATAGAAACACAGGTCAGCCAGGACGTTGTATCTTCGTTGAGTAAGATTAATAATATGACCGTATTCCGGACGAATGTACAATTCTCTCGAAAATAAGCATATTAACGATCGAGGCCTCAATATCATGAATATGTAGATTCGGATTACTTCGAGTTGGGCCGTTGCTTCGGTACACCTTTCGCCTCTTCTTCGCTGATTCTCTTCGCCGATGCAGACTATGATATACGTCGATTCGCTTTGTGCGAAAGTCGATTTTCCTACGTTCTCTCCTCACTATTCTACTGCACTTGCGGTCGTTGCATCCATGTGCGCTATTGCTGTATTCTCGTTATTACGAATTCGTAGACATCCCTTGTTTCGGTTCAGTCTACTGTGCAAGATGCGTCAAAAGAGACGTACAGCGCTTCGTATCCTGACTCCCATCGGATTATACTCAATTACTCTCTGTGCGCGTTACATGGATGTTTTGTCTTAAACCAAAAACTAGTCGGCGTGCAGTAGCGCCCCAACAGTAATTACTATCTGGGATAATCTCACCGCAATTTATAAATGAGTAATATACGAAAAAAAAGATTGAAATAAAGAGTGGTTAAATTTTAAGGGCCGATGTTGAATGTGAACCACACCTAAACGTCAAGTTTTTTTCTGCATTTCATTTGACATTTCTCAATTTCAGACTAACTCAATTTGAACCATGGAAAGATACACAATCGAGCAACGCGTTAAAGTTATTCAGGCTTATTATGAAAATGGGCGTTCAAATCAAAATGCATATCGTGCACTTCATGATTTTTTCGGTCAATTTAATCGTCCAAATGTGCGTACAATCGGAAAAATCGTGCAAAAATTTGAGGAAACCGGGTCTGTAGGAGATATTAAAACACCAGTGCATGCTCGTACAGCTCGTACTGCAGAAAATATTGCTGCTGTTCGCGATAGTGTGGCTGAAGAGCCGTCCACCTCAACTCGTCGTCGTGCCCAACAATTGCACCTCTCACGCTCGTCGTTGATGAACATTATGCATAAAGACTTGCATTTACACGCTTATAAGGTGCAATTGACTCAAGAACTAAAGCCTCTTGACCATTCCAAACGTCGTCAATGGTCAGAATGGTGGCAAGAAATGGCAACAGTGGATGATCAATTTTCGAAGAAAATCATCTTCAGTGATGAGGCACATTTTCACCTCAGTGGATTCGTCAATAAGCAGAATTGCCGCATTTGGGCGAATCATAATCCAAGAGTGATTGTCGAAAAACCAAGAGTGACTGTTTGGTGCGGTTTATGGGCTGGCGGCATCATCGGCCCGTATTTTTTCCAAAATGAGGCCGGTCAGGCAGTTACTGTGAATGGTGTTCGCTATCGTGAGATGATAACGAACTTTTTATGGCCCGAATCGGAAGATATGGATGTGGGCGATATGTGGTTTCAACAAGACGGTGCCACTTGCCATACAGCTAACGAAACAATGGCTCTTTTGCGCGACAAATTCAATGGCCGTGTTATCTCACGTGGTGGCGATGTCAATTGGCCGCCAAGATCATGTGATTTGACACCGTTGGACTTCTTTCTTTGGGGTTATTTGAAAGAAAAGGTGTACGTCGATAAGCCAGCAACAATTCAAGAGCTAAAGGATGAGATAATTCGGCATATTAACGGCATAGAACCTCAATTATGCCTAAGCGTCATCGAAAATTTGGACCATCGGATGGAGGTGTGCCGCCGAGGTCGCGGCGGCCATTTGGCCGATATTTTGTTCCATACATAATTGAACCATACCATATTATCATAATAAAAAGAATTGACAATGATTTCCTAAATAATTTGTGTTTTATTCAAAATCAACATCGGCCCTTAAAATTTAACCACCCTTTACAACAAGATTTTGACGCATGCAGCATATGGGGCATTCCACGCGAAATGAACCACTTCCGATGTTAATGGACTAAATGAAGCTTCTTT
Source organism: Cylloceria caligata (assembly GCA_963942595.1). NCBI lineage: Eukaryota > Metazoa > Arthropoda > Insecta > Hymenoptera > Ichneumonidae > Cylloceria > Cylloceria caligata. Next base: position 15,665,290 of record OZ012706.1, on the reverse strand, counting down.
TAAATTGAACATTCGTCTTTTTGATTTTTTTTGTCTGATGAAAGCAAAGAATTATTAATTTTAAAAACTTGGAAGTTAAACATTGTTTTTTTTTTAAATCGCAAAAAAATCTTGACTAATTTAAAGATTTTTAAGACTGGTTCCATCGTGGGCGGATTTTTCCTGGTGTTTTAGTTTTTCAAAGTTATGAATGTAATTTTACTTTTACAGCAGTCACCTATATTATAATTTCTTCAATTTAAAAAAAATGTCATCCTATTTTGACTGTAATTAACAAGCAAAACAACAATCACCAAAAAAGTTTTTTTTTTTCAAAATTATGAAAAAAAGATGAGAGAAAATCCGCCTACGATGGAACCAGTCTTAAAAATCTTTAAACTGGTCAAGGTTAATTTCAGAATGATTTGAAAAAAAAATTTTTATTTCGCAGTTTTAAAAATCAATGACATTTTGGTGTCGGCTGAAAAAAAAATCGAAACGACAAATGTTAATAATTTTTTTAGGAAAATAACTTGAAAAAGTACGGGATACAATCAACATTTAAAAAAAAAGTTTCATTTGGTCTTTCGTTTAGTAAGTTATAGACGATTGAAAAAAAATCATATTTCATTAGTGGATGGACAAAAAATTCTGAAAAAAAATCAAAAGAAGTTCTTTCAATAGCAATACAACAACTGAAAAAATGTTGGGCCAAAAAAAAAGGTAAAATTTGGAAGTGGTTTATTTGGCGTGAAATTCCCCATACATAACATATGTTCAACATATGTATATTTTATATATTATATTAACCCTTTACAAGTCATAAGAATAACCCCACTTCTCGGCTCTACCATAAGAATGCGTTACTCTCACTCTGCTCTTTATAGTCCCAATTTAACAGGTTAATAATAAAACTAATATACTTTGCTTCCTCTTAAAAAGGTGTTTTTGTAAAAAAAAATGTTCTCGAGATTTTTGTGTGTGTGTGTGTGTGTGTGTGTGTGTGTGTGTGTGTGTGTGTGTGTGTGTGTGTGTGCGTGCGTGCGTGCGTGCGTGCGTGCGTGCGTGCGTGCGTGCGTGCGTGCGTGCATGCGTGCGTGCGTGCGTGTGAGTGTGTGTGCGTGTGAGTGTGCGTGTGTGTGTGTGTGCGTGTGCGTGTGCGTGTGCGTGTGCGTGTGCGTGTGCGTGTGCGTGTGCGTGTGCGTGTGCGTGTGCGTGTGCGTGTGCGTGTGCGTGTGCGTGTGCGTGTGCGTGTGTGTGTGTGTGTGGCTGAGTGAGTGAGTGAGCAAGTGTATAAGTGAGTGAGTGTGATGATCTTGCAAAATTGCATGGATATATTTCCAGAACGAGTTACTCGATCATAATGAAAATTTGCATACGGGTTAGGTCGCAGCCCTCGTAAGATTCCTGCAATTTTCGCCCAATTGCTAAGAGATGTCTCATTTCATGATTGTTTGAAAGTTTCGACAAAAGTATGTACTCGCACGCTTTCTAACTCTCATAAATTTTTAGTTTGAACTCGCTATCTAAAATCCATTCATTAAACCATTACCGGTAGAGGGGAATCTATGGGTGGGCAACAATCACGAGAAAGTAAGGTGTACATTTTTTATTTGCACGACTTGTTTCACATGCATAATATTTTATATGTAAAATATATTTAAAATATATAACATGTATGGAAAATGTATGTAACATAGTTTATGTACCGAAATCTTCTATATTTCACATCTATTTCTTGCATATATTTCACTTATCTAAATATTCTGTACGGATCCAGCGTAGAAAAGTTTTTTTTTTTTTTTCGTGAATATTCGTATTTCAGCTGATCCCGTTGTTAATTTCACATCTAATTTAATAATTCTCTTGTCTGATCATTAGACGTGGATTACAAATGCATCAGTCAATTTCCATTTCACAGAGTTCGCTTGGTACAATTGTTCGAGTGTCTGTATTGAGCGAGTAAGTTTACTACTTGAAATTCAAGCTTTGCTTACATACGAAATGAGATCGGCAGCCTCGTAAGGGTCTGAATAATTAACGATTGGGATTATTTAAGCAGTAATAAATACTCCTGTTGGATCGCGTTGGATCGCGTTAATTGACATAGATAGAAGTAAGACGAGTCTCTGGTATCTAATTGGATTATCTTATCTAGCGATTCGATGAAAAATATATATATTTTGTGTAAAATGAAAATGCCTCATGATAAAAAATATTTGGGATAATTAAAATGATTAAATTGTTATGTTAAAAGACAAAAGAAGCATCATTGGTATAAAAATGAATGTAAATAAATAGTAATTGCTAGATATATTTTTTTATGGTAGGAAAATATCATAATTCTTACCTGAAAACGATGCGAAAGCATTTCTCTCAATATATTTGAACACTACACGAAGCGAATAAATAAACGATCATGACGTTCTTAAATGGTCGCTTATTCCTGACAAGGTAAAACTCCGCTGGGTTTTTCGTGATCCCGTAAACGATAACTCGGTCGGTAACAAAATTTCCCATTCAAATTTGATCTAAGTTCGAAAGATTTTCCATAAAAATATTTTTCGGTGCCTACTGCACATCAAAGTATTCGATAAGATTAATGTTTTTCTGAATTTCAATGCACTTTTAAAATAATTCGACTAATCTTAAAGACTAAACCGTAAATCATAATCAAATTTGGATATAATCTGTCTAAAATTATATTTTCGTTTTGTTATTTTTGTGTTTCTCGAGAACAAAAATCGATGGATAATTTGGCTATACTCTCTCGTTGTAAACCTTATTTCGCACCTTTCCACGCGTAAAATACGTAACTTTCACTACCGATTCCTAAAAGCACTAAATGATGCATTTTTTAAAATGATTTGCCAAAAATTTAAGCCGACATTTTTTTTTTGGCAAGGATATCCTTAAACCTAAACAAATATCGATGGTCGTACTATTTGTCCTAGATATCTGGATGCTCAGGAATATTTTTCTATCGTATTATGTATTAAGCGATACAAATATGAGGGAATATTATATTTGTCACAAATTTTATGACCCACAATTTTGATAAATACGAAATTTATGTTTCATGACATACCTAAATAAATAATATTTTAAGAAACGGGCCTGTCTTCGAGATTCGACACGATTCATAATATTTTTTTCGGTTATAAGAGCATCTTTAAGTTGGGACAACGCATGTGTAGAAGAATCGAATACTTTAAACAGCATATACGCTAGGTCAGTGAAATATTATACCGATCGCTCAATGCCCCGAGCAAGTGGTTTCCCGTCGGTGCTCTCTACCGTTCAAGGGCGTTATAGTCATTTTTCACGAAAGGTTTATTCAACGACCTCCTCAAGATACACGTACATGAGACATCTTTCGACGAGGGACGGGACTTTGGATTAGAAGACTTTTTAAAACGCTTTTCTGCTTAATATCCAGAACACCATAGTACGAAAGTTTTTTTCTTTGTTTCGGAATTATTCACTATTGTCGTCTGGACGACGAGAGATAAAATTAGCCTCGACAAATTTTCGTGCCGTACCTCAATAACGAGATTTTTATCGCTGTTCGGAACACACACCTGTACCTTATCACGCGACGTATTCATGTTCGTGTCGTAAAATATAACCGATATAAAAAAGACCTAACAAAGAAAAAACGTTTCAATGCCGTGCTGGCACCTCGTAGCTTTCTCATCATATTTGTTAATAGCATGAAATTACAAATGATATTGTTGTATACCGTAGTTCTGAAATTAGGGATATGCATCGATTAGATCATTTTGAATATATTACGTTTTAACCGCCAAATACGTCGAGCGTCTTGCCCTCTGAAGGTGATACGAGGTACTACATCTACGTATCAATTTTCTCTAGTGCGAATTCATGAAGAATAGACACTTCATGTTCAAGATGACCTTGAACTCGAACTCTTCACTTTACGACAAGTACCAATGTCAAAGGGCAAAACCAGCGATAATAAATAATACATTGAGATGATACATCAATATGTATTATATTACAATAATGCAAATAACAACATTACATGATGTATGATTATCCGTGAGCACGTTGGTTGTGTCGGTTGTCTGACAATACTTTGGTTATGTCGTTCCAGGCACGTTTAAACTCAAACGGTTCAATGAAAAGTATGACGATAAATGTCAAAGTTCAGGTGATGTTTAGTGAAGTGAAGATTTTTTAAAATGTTTTATATCTTTTACTTTTTAGGGAAAAAAACGGATCATGTCCATGAAAAAAGTATTTAAATTAATATCCTCGTGCCTGGTGAATAAATATATTTTTAATTATCTTAATTCTATATGAGCGAATGTATAGTGGAATAAGTACACCGCAGATTATTTACTGAGTTTAAATTATCTGTATAAAACTAAGGAGTGTACAGAATAAAATTATTATTACTATTACTAACTTTAATATTTGAAATCCGTTATTTGTTGCAAGTTGTGTTAAATAAAGTGCAACACCAACATTGAGTATTATTAGTGCATTAGTAGTGCTAATTTTGGTCTTCGTCCGTAAATCGTTAAAAAAGTATTGCATTTTTTAATGGCATATTCAAGCAGACCGACAGAAATAAATTTAATTCTTTTTTACTCTCTCATTACATACGAAGTATGTAAAAGAGGAATTATTATAACAATAAACAATCGACTAGTAGATTATTGTCTAAATATATGTTTTGAGTGTCCTAAAACACAAAAAAGAATTTACGCATTTCTGTCTGTCTGTCTGTCTGAAAACACGATTACTCGTCCAAGAGGCTACGTGTCGCAGCTAATTTTTGCGGTTGTCTTTTATTTATAAAATGTAGTTATGGTATTGAAATGAGCAATAATGCACCAATCACATTCAAAACTTTACCTAAAAATTATTATACTTTGGTCTGAGACGTGCAGACAGAATTACGTAGAAAAAAAAACTGTAAAAAATTAGTGCCAGTAGAATTCTAGATGGGAATGTAAATCATAATTATTCTACGATCGTAGTTCGTAACTTTAACACAGTAGTTTCACGATCTTTACACCGATTAAAATGTCATGAGAACGTCACGAGTTGCGATTACACGTCATCGAACTTTTATTTTATTCTAGGACGTTCAAAACATGTATTTACACCATAAGCTCACACTCGATCTTTTATTTTCGGTACAATACTTTCTGTATTTGCATACTTCGTGTATGATGACACAGTAAAATGTGAATGAATACATCTCGTACAAGCTATATTGATGGATCCAATACCGATTTACGTTGCAAATTTCCACCCCATTCAAACAGAGTTCACGTCCTATCCAGCCACGTGTATGGTGCTAGATTGCTATGCTAACCATGCTGTACGTACGATCGGCAACTGTCTCTCGTGATCTCAAATTTCGATATATACGAGTCTGGTTTCCAGTATTTTGAAACGAATAAAAGATTATTACGCGGTTATCCTTTTCGTTGTTGATCTCCGGTGCTATGACCTAAATCCTCCACTCTCGTCGCAGCACAATATGCGCACTCACACGTTACACGCACTTCACCGCACAAGCCGTGCGAAAAGACAACACAGGGCTGCGGCTGAATCCTCGATTACACCAGGAGGGTATAAAGTGGGTCGAAAGCTAGAAGGGAATTCTAGGGAATGCCTTAAAAAGCATTAGTAGTCGCGCCTGTATTTCCGCAATTGCAGTACCGTGTGTGAAAAAAATATATATATTCTTCCTTTTTGTTCCTCTAAAGTTCTCTAGATTCTGTGAAGCGCTACGACTTCTGGCCTTTTCGCAACGAGCAACATAAGCGAATAACGATTATTTTAGAGACTAATTATGGAGTATCTAGAAAACTGAGCTTCATATGTGCAAAAAAAATGATGAGAGTGTACATAAATAAACGGCCGTTGCTTCGCGGCTTTGTTTCGTAATTATAATATTGTTAAAAATCTGTTTAACGATCGCTTGATCCAGCTGTATCTGTTTATTTTATCTGCTGTCCGGCAGATACAAGATTAATTGTTTCACACGTTTGCAGTCGCTGTCCCCCTCGCTCCCCTGTACGCTCTAGTAGATATCGCCTTTACTTGTCAGACACCGCATTGATCATACGCAATTCTATAATATTCGTCTAACATGGAAAATGATCTATCCGGATTCGCTACTATCCTCTTCCCAATCGGCGAAAAACATTGCAGCAAGTACACATACTCCTCTTATATATTTAACCGGTACCATGCATCGTTCATAAAAATCGTTAAATGCACAAGATTCGCAAAATACAAATTATACAGTATTTCAAAGTATTGTGTGAGTGTTGAAAAGTATTCTACAGCTATTACGTGCTCATATTTTTCGAGATAAAATGGACTCTTGTCAAAGAAAATAATTAATTAATCAATCATGGAATCATTGTCACATCTAATTGTCGCCTGATTGATACTCCTCGTCTCTGTCCATCGTTGTATAAGACATCAAGCGGCTGGAGCTTATTCTACACCAAAATTATCGATTTGAACTTCTTGTGTCCACAACGTAAATTTTAAAACTCGGTGCGCAGAATTACGGAATTTCTCCAGTTATTCTTCGTCGATATTTGTATATCGGACCAATGATCATGAAATCGATCTATATTGTGTGTAGCAAGATAGTACGGCTACTAAATTCGCGTAGATCTCAACGATATTCGTCTTCACCGTTATGTCTATCCAACTTTTTACTTTTATAATAAACTTTATTTTATCGTTCTACCATTGATATTTTGAAATGAAAAATCATGTGTAAATCATCGTTAAAGTCCGAATGGTAAGCTGTAATGGAGATCGGGATAATAACCGTTTCTCGTATTTATGTACGTGTGATGCGATACAGAGTTGTATGCCGTTAGCAGCGTGGGCTAAAATTGCGAATATAAAAGTTATTTCTTGTGTATATTTTTCCTCGTAACAAACGAGCTCTCGTTCTATTCGATTCACTCGATGCGATTTTACAAGTGTTCGCCAGTGAATGTTTATTTCTTTTCATTTTCGTTTATTTTATCCGAGCCATTTAGAGAACGTAATCACATGGGAAGAAATCGGGTTGTCAGTATTACATCAAGTCAATAGTAATCTTTTTGTAGTCATTTTTACATGAACTGTGGTCATTGTAACTGCAACTTATATCTTAAATAACGCTCGCTGTTGTCATACGAGGGGCTATTTGGAAAGTTTCGGGCCTTTTTAAGAAAAACACATATTTCGAAGCAAAACAAAATTAATTTCTCGACCTAGTCTCCCTGCAGCTCGATACATTTGGTACAACGTTTCTCCTATCCTTTTAAAAACCGTCAGAAAAACATTGATTGTCTAAACCTGAAAAATACTGGTTTACAGAGGTTTTCCATCTCAGCATTTGACTTATATTTTTTTCCTCTGAGAATTCTTTTCAAATTGGGAAACAGAAAAAATTTGCTGGGAGCTAGATCTGGATAATAGAGTGGGTGCGGAAGCAATTCAAACTTCACTTCGTTCAATTTTGACATTGCGACCATGCACGTGTGAACCCGAGCGTTATCCTGGTGATACAGGATTTTTTTCTTGGCCAAATGCGGACGATTTTTTTTAATCATGGCCTTCAATTTATTCAGCAATGCAGCGTAGTACTGTCCGTTGATTGTTTCACCGTTTGCAAGGTAATCGATAAGAATCATTCCACGGCTATCCCAAAAAACTCTCGCAATCACTTTTCCTGCAGAGAGCAGACCTTTCGCCTTCTTCGGAGTTGATTCCCCTACCACAATCCACTGCATTGACTGTTGTTTGATTGCTATTGATTCGCCGCAAAAATTCCGCTGGATTATTTTGATACTCGCGCGACATGTCCGTCCGCATATGCTTTTGGTCGATTGTCAACAAGCGCGGCATCCAGCGCGCGGATAATTTTTTCATATCGAAATCTTGATGTAAAATCTTGTGCACCCGTTCGGATAATATCCCACGAGCCTCAGCAATATAAATAAATTGACCATTTCAGTATTAGCGGTTTTCGGGCGATCGGAACGTTCATAGTCTAAAATGCTCGTACGACCACGTTTGTACTTGACCACCCAATGTTTGACCGTTGTAAATGAAGGGGAGATTTCACCGTATACAGAGTCTGATTAATCTTTTATTTCCTGAGACTTTTTCCTTTTCAAATGAAGGAATTTAATCACTGCGCGATACTCAATTTTCTACATTATTGACAGACAATGTCAGCTGACAACTTTGGAAGAATGCCATAGACAAAGTAATGATCAGAATGACTTGTAATTTTTATGGTTTACATATGTCAAGGTCATCTATCGGGCGGCGATGGAAATTTTTTTCTACAGTTACTTTCTTTCGATGAGGCCGGAACATTTTCAAATGGCCCTCGTATATAACGTTGATGCTGTAGTAAAATATTTATATTAAAACTTACAAGCTAATATAGTACTTTTGTGAATAAGTTCGAAGTAAATTTTACTATTTACCTAACTTGCACAGGATAAAGAGTTGAAATAACTCGTTAACTTGTCCTTATAACAGTAACCAGTAGCCTATGTTACTATTGTAGGGTAGTATATTGAATCGTATATATGGGATAAGAAATATATACTATAGTCAGTAGTAAAATACACCTATTGAACGAAGCCAAATTTGCCATCGAGTGTAGTAAAGATGCGTTTCTAATGCTTGTAATCGCAAGCTGCAATGCTTGCAATTATTGATCAAATTGAAGGTAATATTAATATTACATTTGATTTGAATTAAATGAGATTACATCTTATACAACTATTATACCATTTAGATGTAATCAATTCAACAATAGTTGAATGATGTAGTCGATTGGGTCAGCGTGTTAGGTACACTGAGAAAAGAGTTTATTTGTAGGCACCAGGATTTGTTAACTGTTAACGAATGGTAAAGTTGGATACGCCGAAACAAATACTCCGTTAGCGCGAACCAATCATTTATTAGAATCTCTGAATTGGCACAAATGATTATTCATTAACAGTTAATAAATGTATATTTCAATGAAATGTTCCTTTATTAGAGTCTGATAACGTCATGTTGACTCAACATAGCATTGGTATTGATAAGAAAATTCTTATTAATAGTCACTGTTGTAATAATTTGAAGCGAATAATTCATAGATTGAGAGAACTGTACATATAATTGTATGTGCCGTCAGATCGATTTTTATTAACTGAGGTTAATCAGAGGTATTGCAAACACATATTAAATATTAATTAATATTTTCTATACTTACGTTCAAAGAGTTGCCTCGACTCTACCATACAGGGCCCTACCAAACACGGAGATCGTTAATATTATCCACCGATGATCCTCATAAATTCTCACTTTTATGCAACATTAGCCTACTGTCCACTCATTCGCATTGCAAAGCTACAAGTGTGGCATAATGACGGAGGCCGCGCATTACCGAACTTATCTGCCGAAAGACAACAATTGACAATAAACATAATAGTCTTGCCAAATGGACGATAATTATCTTAAATATAGATTTGATAACTATTAACAAATCTGTATCAGTGTCAATTAAAAATGTCTCAATTATTAACAAATATTACTTCGCTGAAACAACAGTTATGTTAAATTTATATTTGATAATTATCAACAGATCTAAAGTCGTTTCAACTATATGTAATCTCGTTGCCGCAAATCGTTCTTTATCGGTAAGAAAGATCGAACGAGTTACGAGAAACAAATTGCTCAAATTAATCTTTCGTTTGGTAAAAGTGCCTTCGGTATAAGATTTCATTATAAAAACAATAATATTTTTTAACTGTTCATAAATTTTGTAATACTTGACAAATATTGTAGATAACGAGACAACTAAATATACTTATAGTCATAATGAATGAAAGCTTTTCTCAAGGTAGGAAGGTAGGTCATAGGTTCAAATCCCGATATAGACAAGATATTTATTTCGGTGAAAACTGCTATCCAACGATTGCCGATGACAAAATATATCTAAAAACTAATTTCCGAGTCGGAAAAATATGTTTTTGGTTTACTTTTAATGCCGTCTATATATTTTATCGTCATTTTATTATGCCGCATGCACGACAAACATTAATTCCCGTATTAAACTGCGTAGCAAGCGAATTATTATTATGCAGCGTGCACAACAAACATCCATTTCTGTATTAATCTGCGTAGCAAACGAATTATGCTAAAAATTATCAGTGTAGGATAGTAGCGATAACTAGGCTTCGAACGTTATACAGAGTGTCCGCCGGGAAGGTATACTACTTTGTTTGTTTATAATTTTTGATTAAATGAAAGAGAATGGATCTTATATTGATAAATGTTTTATTTAATGTCGGCAATTATGTATGGAATACAATATCAGATAAATGTCCGCCTCTGTTAGCCTCACAAATGCGAGCCCTTTTGAGCACATTTTTCATTACATTCTCACACATTTCACGCGGTATTTCATTAATTTCATCACGAATATTTTGTTTGAGTTGCTCAAGCGTTTCTGGTTTGTTTGCATAAGCCTTGCTTTTTAGATATCCCCACAAAAAGAAGTCCGGAGCAGTCAAATCAGGCGACCGTGGAGGCCAATCAACATCAACATTTTTTGAAATAACTTGTTGTGGAAAGAGGTCTCGCAGTAATTCCATTGTAATCCTGGCTGTATGCGATGTGGCACCGTCTTGTTGATACCACATGTTAATCAAGCCCAAAGCATGCAGTTGTGGCGTTAAAAAGTTTTCAATCATATCACGATATCGCTCCCCATTCACAGTTACCGTTACGCCGTTTTGATTTTCAAAGAAATAAGGTCCAATGATTCCTCCTGACCAAATTGCACACCAGACTGTCACTTTTAATGGATGTAAAGGTGACTGATGAATAATTTGAGGGTTTTCCATTGCCCAGAACCGACTATTCTGTTTATTCACATATCCATTTGTTTCTCCCAAAAATTTCACGTAACTTTCTCATCGTCACAGTAATCGATGATTGATTTTGATAAAATGTTTTAACGATTAAAACACGTTGGTTTATCGAATATTTTTCCATAATAAATTTGCCACGTGTCTACTTCACGACTGCCAAATATGAACTGTCAAGACTAACGTTTACCAAAATGGCGGCAAAACAAAGTAGTATACCTTCCCGGCGGACACCCTGTACGTAACAATGGTTTGGTGTTTATTTTACTTCTGACACTAGTTATAGTCACAATAGTGATTTTACTACAATTACGTAGTATTCTTATTGGTTTTAGTTTGAATTATTACAATTGTTGTTCGTGATATAATTTTTTTCTTTGCGTGTATTATGTGAAATTTATTTTTCTCGGTTCTGAGATCTTGGAACTATAAAAATGACTGATTCTCAAAAAATAAATATATTCGTTTATGGTAAATATCGCTATAAAACCTGATACCTTTTCAAACATATTTTTCCTTTCTTACATTGTGCGAGTTAAAATGATCTTTACAATACTGTAAAAGTTCAATATACTATTAACCTTCCCTTTACAGCATTTATTCATTATAAAGTCAATGTCGTCAATATAAAATTAATGGACCATTTATTCGTCAAATCAATAAACTTTGCTTCTACAGAATCGTTTATACTCGTTCTTGTGACGACGATTAAGATATTTAACTGTAGAATTAACGAACGGTAGTTGAATAATTGAAATTAGGGTGTAAATCTGTATCAGTGGTTGAAAAGCCAACCACCCAAAGCTTTTGAACGATTTTATCCATGGCCACGGGTAATTCAACAGCCTTTTTTACCACGTCGTTGTAGACCCAGTTGAGCCGAGTGATGAGAGAACGAAAAGGGACAGCAGTGACAAGGATTAGTGAACATTAGCGAGTTACCATAGAATACTGACTCGTGTCTGTCCCTCTGTGTTTACCTTGTACTTCACTATTTCACTCTAATAGACGACGAGGGTAGCGGGTTCGAAGGCAAGAATGCCGCACCGTCTCGACTTGCTTATCTTCACCAGGGTTACTGCCTTCAATTTCGTTGATAGCCACCCTCCTCTCGTCCCTTTTCTACCCTGTTTCATTTTTAACTTCCATATACCTGCATACTGGTCTACCGAAATTGGGTTAGGTAGCGGAAGGAGTATCGTTAGCTCGAGAGGATCGTAATAACGGACGGAATCTCTTGCTTACTGTACTTCCTACCTTCCTCCTGTTGCTTTTTTTATTTCTGCCATTCCAGGGTAAGCAAGAAAGGATACAATACGTGCGGTGGCATAGAATTTAATAATAAAAGAATTTAATAACTCATTTTTATCACGAAATAATTATCTAGTTATTATGAACAAATTGTTATTACAATTGAGGAAAAGTTATCAATATTACATTCTCATAGGAGGAGCTTCGTTTTGGTGACAAAATAGTTGGTGATATCATCGTCAGGGTACTCCAAATAATCTAAAACGTTTTAAAAAATGTGATTTAAAAATATATGTTCGATGTTGGTGTGTTTCCTCAATATTTTTCATCTATTGACAAAGTTATTATAATAATAATGTTAGTTCTATTGGTTTATATTAAAAAGCTGTCCAGTCGATATGCCAAAGTGGTATGCGGAAGTTTGAAAGGGTAGGATCGTTAGGGTAGTTGGATTAGATATAATCGTACGAGTGTGAAACGCCAGACTTGCGAAATTTATTAAATTTTAGTTTTTAGATACGTAATCTGTATATGATGCATTTGTCGACGTACAAGTGAAATTACTCTCGGGCAATTCATTCCACGCCCGTAGAGTGCACGCAACCAGTAGGGACATCCGGTTTTACCACTGTGCGACAAATGTACGTACTAGTATATACTAGTATATACTAGTATATACATGTTCCGGAGGACTTTCTTGTCCATGACACTAGGGAGTTGGAGAACCGAATACATTTTTCCAAACGAGGAAACACCATATAGCCAAGTGTAAGAGGAATTGCTCTCGAGTAATTTTGACTCTAACGTTTCGGCTGTGGAAAGGTGAAGGTATTCTGTACATATACTTGATGTATTGAAGTAGTGGAAGATGCGTATGTTGCTACGACAAGAAATAAATAATGAACGAGAGAGAGAGAGAGAGAGAGAGAGAGAGAGAGAGGAATGTGATGTCCGGATAAATAAATAAGGAAAGAACGGTATAAAGCGAGATTTGCTGCTGGACTTGGTAAGAGTAAGAAAGGGCGAATAAAAAAAGAAGGAAGAAAGAGGCCTCTTCAGTTCCACCTACAGCAGAGCGCCATAAATTCAAAGCTACCTCTGCTCCACCACGGCTGGTTGCCTTAATATTGAATTCCTCTTTCAACCTTTTTTCCGTTTCCTTCGCCTCTTTTGCCAGTCCACGTTTCCACAAGATATCCACGTTAATCCCTGTGTCGTATCTGTTAGCAGCGGAAGACGTTTAACGAGCGCGCGCCGGTGAATGATGACCCTCACTGACCCAACTGTGCCATGACTCGGATTAAGGTATTATTGCAACGCCCAGCGTACTCATTGCCATGCTGATTCGCTTATCTCACATTCTTTTATTTTACTAAACCAGAATTCTTCGATTGAATAGATTTAGCGTTTAATCTATCTTCTGTTGTAAGAAAATGTTTGCTGTGTCCATAAATATTATTTGTTGAAGCTTTTATTGTTTGAAGTGCGTTGCATTCAATTGATCGAATGAATTGAGAACGGCTCGATGAATCGGACAATTGTTATTTATTCTCACTTCCGATAATACCTACAGTAGGTATATTTATACTCTCGAGTTGTCGGAACTCTCGAGATATGTATATAGAGTTGATAAACGACTCGATCATAATCGAGTTAACTCGACATTTCCTTTTGGCTACGGGGCTAACCGCAGCCAGAGGACATTTGTATCCATCGAGTATATATGGTATATACCAGTATGGAGGGAGCCCATGAATTAACCGCGACTATGTACAGAGTCGTACTATACCTTATTATTCTATATAATGCTTCTGTATTATATATAGATATATCGATATGTAGACACTGGTTGTGCTGTTGTAAAATGACGCAATAGTAACTCCACACCCGCAAATTAGCAGATCCGCCTTCCATCTCTCGTTCTCTCATTCGCGCGGCAACATATGCTACTTACGCTTGCATTAGTTAATTTGTTAATAAACTTAATTGCGAATGAGTACGGAAACCCAGAGCATATTACCTTGCTCGATGGTTATTTCCCATAACAATCCCGGCGCTAAGTGAATGCCAATTTTCCTTGCACTTTGTTTCCGATGTTTCGCGGATTTACCGAAATAAAAATATACGGTTGATAAACTTTTTTTTTTCTTCGTAACAACACTTTCAACACGCTTTTACTCAGAGAGGGAGCAGGAGCGAGAGAGAAAGAGAAATGGAGAGCCTTTTAACGATCTGCAGTTCGTATGAAATTAAATGCGCAGTAGCCATTAAAAAATTATTCACATTATAAAAACCCGTTGCAAAATGTAAATATTTTATGATGACCGTAAGCTCGTTATTTTTATGGTCGAAAGTTGTTGTGTCCTCCTACATACAATCATCCTATGTGAATGCTCGGGCAACGGAATAGCCAAGTGAGGTTTCCAACTATTCTGGTTAAGGTAGTTCTGCTGGTAATGTGAAGTCATAGACCCTAGAGACTATATTATTCAATAAAAAGTGTATGACGAATGCTGTGATACTCGTATCACGCACGAATAATTGGAAGCTTTCACTGTGGCGTAATTATGTGATGTGGCCGAATTGTCGAACAATTTATATCTATTAATGTTGATTTCACTCCGTTCAAGTAATAATTATCAATAGATCGACAAATTAATCAGCAACATGACAATTGCTGGCGCGGTCTTTTGAAGATACTCGTTTGTCCACGATACACGTACTGATATGTGAGGTTATGTTTTTGTTTCATCCAAGAAAAAAGTATATATATGGAAGCTGTCACTGAGAAGAATCACAATGTGAAGTCTCAAAATAGAAAACGAATATAAATTTGGACAATACACAAAATATATCGTGTAATTAGAAATTTTCTGGCCTGAATATATGCCTCGTATAGAAAATGTATTGTTACACATATTTTTTTTGTGAGGAATTATTATTAAAAAATTCCAATCGTTGACTCCCGATCTCAAAAGAAGATGTGTTAGGCATTTTTATGTACATAACTATTATTCTCTTATAGTTTTTGTCCTTATACATCGTCCATTGATATGATACGAGGGTTGTATGATAAGTACTTGGCCTCGGCAAGAGATGACGCCACTAATATTAAATTAATGCTATTTTTCGTAAGAGTCACCAAGATTCGTAAGGCTATGGGCCTCTCAGCCAAACGGGTACAAAACATTTTGAACTATCATTTTGATATGAGAATGCTCTTCGCAAGATAGGTGTCGCGATTGCTCACAATTGACTCTAAACGCACAGGTGTGACTACTGCGATGAAATGTTTGACGAAGTTAAAGCGCAATCCGAAGGACTTTTGGCGTCGATTCATAACTGTAGGCGTGCACCAGAGACCAAGAAACACTCGAAACAGTAGAGTTCTCGTGGCGAATCGGCACCGAAAAAGGCTAAGGCCACCTGATCGGCCAACAAGGTTATGGCCACAATTTTTCGGGGTGCACGCGGCATAATCCACATTGATAACCTTAAAAAGGGAAAAACGATTACCAACAAATACTATTCCAGATCATTGGACCATTTCAACGACATTTATAGGAAAAACGTCCGCGTTGGCAAAGAAAAAAATTCTCTTTCACCAAGATAATCAACGGTTGCATACGCGTGTAGTCGCTATGGCAAAATTCCATGAACTAGGATACGAATTGCTTCCATATCCACCACATTCTCTATATTTAACTCCCTGCGAATATTTCCTGTTTCCGAACTTGAAGAAATGGCTCGGCAGAAAGAGGTTTGATTCTAACAATAAGGTCATCGCTGAAACGAACGCCTATTTTGAAGGGTTGGAAAAATCGTATTATTCAGAAGGGGTTTTGATGAAACTCACGTATGTTGTAGAGCATCGAAAGTTAAAAGACACGTATTTTTTTTTATAGGCAGAAAAACATTTCTAAGGGGTGAAATCGACTTCAAAGTTAGGGGTGATTATGCAGTTTCACCCCTGCAAATGAATTTCTTTCTTCAACTTCACGTGGAAATTTTATTATCTTCAATGAGGAGTATTTTGGTTTTTCTTTCATTAAAATCGGCTGACGTCTTCTGGGTGAAACTGCACAATCACCCCTCGACGTGCCTAATTTTGAGTCACCAGACCTGGACATGATCACTGTCCAGATCTGGCTGGACGGTGTTTCAGTCAACTGATGTCACCGCACGTCCGCTACGTCAAAACTCGTCTTGTCATCAACGAGTAAACTATTTCTGTACCCATAACCACGTCGTTGAGTACTGGAGTCGCACTCCTCCAATATTTCTATTTATATTGGCCGAACAATATTGCACACACACAGCTGAGTGCCATGTGATACTGGGTGTCTCTTGATGTGACCCTTTCTCAAATTGTCATCCAGCAAATTATTGCTGTTCTAGAATACAGCGTTCACACAAGACTTACACTAACTCGTACTGGGCGAAAACATAGTCGATTTGGTCAAGTGATTAGCGCCTTCGTCGTTAGATAGAATTCCACGATCAACATTTCTCGGAGAGATACGAAACCCCAATTCCGAATAGATCGTAATTATGGATGGCATCTTTTTTCTTTCTTTCTTTCAATATTGATAACATAATATTACTAAAAATGTCTGGATAATAACCCCTTGCGAATGATACGTCCTGAAATGAATAATTAATTGCTGTATTGATTTACCCAACACCGAATCCGGCAGCCACTGCCGTCCCGATACTATAATAACTCGATTCTAAAACCGTACCCGGGCCCGAACTGTCAATTATATCTGACACAACTCCGACTCACCGTACTCACACAGAATCAGCGGAAAATAAAATTCCGACACAGATAGTCAAGCATTGGACCAATCTAACCATATCATGGAGTCAGGAAGGGTTCTTTGCCGCCTCCAGAACTGATCGCCAGTTCTGATAATATTCTCAATAGTACTGCGCCAAGACATAGCCAGTTTGATATTTAACCGTAGAACCTTGTAATCACATTTATCCATTCCGTAAGTCACAGTATTCGCATCTGGTGGTTGCGATGTTGATCCTAAGATTTTTTAATAAATTAAAAAAGCGATCAACCTGTCGGTATAAATTGCGAAAAAGAAAAAAAAAGTGTTGTTTCTATTTTTACTGTCATGTGATATAGAGCGCGGAGCACATATATTATATTTATGTTTGAAGTGAAGCTACCATAAGGTCGACGATAGAGAGTAAAGACGAAGTGCAGAGTTGCAACGAAAAGTTCGGCAGATGCCGCAGTGAAAGAGGCTTTAACGTTTATTTATCAAACTCGTGAAAGCATAGCTTCGTCGTGGCAATTCATATGAAGCAGGAGAACGCGTATAGCAGTAGGTTTACACATATACATCTAAATACGTTCCAAGAACATTTTACCGGGCAGTTTAGTTGGCCTGTACGTTTTATATATTTATATACGAGTGTAACGTTTGCGTTGGCAGGCATTGCACTTCGAATGCCGACGGAGTCTTTGTCGAAGGTTTGTACACGCAATCAGAGCTTTTAAAGATTCAGTAGTAAGCAGCGTTTCAGTTAAATCATAAAAATGTATTTAAATAGCGCAACGATACCCTTAAAAACATATTTTTCAATCGCTATAGCAACACCCGTTACTTTCTTCTTGTAAAACAGTAAAAAATGAATTAAATACCACAAGTTATCGATTCAGCGAATTATTATCGTTCTGAGAATAAGTGTTGAATAAAAAATAGGGAGCTGAATGATTGAACAAGTAATCTTAACATAATTGCGCAGGGACCACAAGGTGTTAAGATGAGAAAAGAAAAAAGATAAAAGGGGAAAAACAAGGAATATCTCTCTCGTCGCAATAATATTATCTTTCTTTTCTCTCATCGTCTTATAAGTATATTCCCTCACGCTATTCCCTTATGAGATTGTTCAAATATTCAAAGAGCGAATCATCTTCTTTGTGTTGTATCGTTGAGAGAAAGCTACGTTGAAAGCAATCTAGCATCGCAAAGAGACATAAGTATACTTTGCGCAAACCAGTTGGTCTCTACTGATAGAGCACTACGCTGGTATAGTGTGTTATTAGTCTTATACTGTGTGTATCTAATAAATATTTTCCATCGAAGACCAGCTCATTGCGATGAACATCGTCAACGTTGACATATGTCTTTGGCGATAACCCCTGACATCCCCTTTCGATTCGCCGGACGAATCGATAACAAACCATCGAACGCTGTTGTGGTCTTTTTGATCTCCGTAATCGTGGTTTAGATGAAACCCTTCATTTTCCTATCAGTAACGTTAAATCGCCAAATATACAAGCGGCAATGGAGCATACACAGTCAATTTATAGCATACAGTGAAGTTCCATAGACTAATAGAGTTAGGATATAGGTCTGAACGCTACGATAAACTACTACAATAACAACGCTTCTCCACTGACAAATCGCGCGACTCATCCTACCGTTTATTATCCATTAACCACGGAATTTAATGTCGTAACGGTACATCGATGCGCTGAAGCATTCGAGTGCTCGATTCAACCCTTTAGTACACACAAAATATCACGACCTGCACACGTACGTGAGTACATCAAGTACCAACGGTACAGTGTAATGTTCGATAACTTGAATGTCGCACCTCAAAGAGTACGCAAACGATAGAAAAATTATACGTGAATCGGCTCCAGAGAAAATTAAACTAAAATTAATTTGAGTTTTTGATTATCGGTAGCAATCGTAGATTTCTTCAAGTTAGGATTAACCGGATAAAATTAAGAGAGATCGAACTGTACTTGTATGGCGTACTACGTAATCGTATACTATGCAATGCAATGACTGGATTCGTGAGCCAAAGTAATCGGTTGAGCGTGTCCACGAGCGCGAGTAAATCCGCGTGTAAGCTTGTTCCTCCGTCTGCGCTGTACGCTTTATCGCTATCTCTGTTTCTATGACTGTGTGTCCCATCTGTACTTATATATTTGGTATATAGTCAAGTCATGTGTGTATGGTCGAAAGTATAGCTTGACGATTTATCGGGACATTGCAGGGCTTCCGGAAGCAGCGTGATCTAGTAGTTGTAGCATAATTCTCCAAAGCTAAATCTGTGTAACGTATCATACTGCGTATAGCATCTAACTGACCGTGTACGATTGATATAAACTCGATTTAGTCAAGCGCAGAGGTATCTTGATGAAAATCATACTGCGTCCAACTGGGATTGCTCAACTCGCTTGTCCTTACAGAAATGACTGTGTTATTCAAGTGATTGGACAGTGAAGGACCTGGATTGGTACTTCAAGCCAAGTACTCTGTTCGTATATTCGTACGATCGTTCGTATACCAGCATAACGTCGAGATTAAAGTAAAAATCTCCATATACTTCGCTAATAGTAGACAGAAAAATGTGTGATTTACGATGTACCAGACACCAAATGCATTTAACGATAGACTAAAATATATTGCAACAAAGTTTTATGAATTACCAAGAATCGCAAATAAACAATTGACAAAAAATAACTGCGAACTTAAATAAATAACACACTGTTTCAAAAAAAAATCAGGACATGTCTCGTATCACCAAAGAAACGTAATTTTCAAATATTTCTGGATTACTGAGGCATCCAAAGTGAACTAGAGAACACGACACAGGTTGCATTATGTGCGGAAAGGTTTGTACAATGGAGAACGTGCTATTTCGTTTTATGGTCTTGGCCGAGAATACTGCTTTTTTACCTGCACCCTTTTAACGTAGATGTACATGTAGGGGAGAGTCGAACATCTTTGAACGGGGCTTAAGTTGGACCACCGCGAAATCTTATGAGTGAATGCGATTGAATCACCGTCGGAATTTTTTTTTCTATAATATTTCACGACGAATGAAAATAATTTTTATGCTTTTATACATTTTGAATCGACCATGTAAATATTTTGGATGGAATGTTAGTTAGAATATGTTACGTCCGGACCCAGTAGTGCTTATCACTGCTGGGTGTATACTAGGGTGGCCTTTACAAGGAAGGATAGTTTGGTGTCCCCCTCCGATTTTGATGAAACTCACGTATGTTGTAGAGCATCGAAAACTAGAAAACACGTTTTTTTTTATCGGCGGAAAAGCATTTCCAAGGGGTGGAATCGCCCTTCAAAGTTAGGCATGTCGAGGGGTGTATATACAGTTTCACCCAGAAGACGTTAACTGATTTTAATGAAACAAAAACCAAAATATTCCTCATTGAAGACAATAAAAATTCCACGTTAAGTTGAAGAAAAAAATTCATTTGCAAGGGTTATATAAAAGTTGTAGATCTATAAAAAATGCATATAATGATATATTATATCAGGAGTACAAATTGAAAATGCGGGATTTTTTTCTATTTTTGAACGTTTATTCTGAAAAAATGGTAACAAATGAATTATTCAAAGTATTGTCCATCGCTAGCCACAACTTTTTCCCATCTTTCTGGCAATTTACGGATACCGTCGCGAAAAAATTCGGCCGGCTTGGCTGCTATCCAGTCATCGACCCATTTTTGGGCTTCTTCGTAAGAATGGAAGCGCTGGTCAGCTAGGCCATGTGTCATCGATCGGAAAAGGTGGTAATCGGAAGGAGCAATATCTGGGCTATACGGCGGGTGGGGTAAGACTTCCCATTTCAGCGTTTGTAGGTATGTTTTGACCGGCGCTGCAACATGTGGCCGAGCGTTGTCATGTTGCAAAATTACTTTGTCGTGTCTTTGCTCGTATTGTGGCCGTTTTTCTTTGAGTGCGCGGCTCAAACGCATCAATTGAGTTCGGTATAGTGCTCCTGTGATGGTTTCGTTCGATTTCAATAGCTCATAATACACCACACCCAGCTGGTCCCACCAAATACAGAGCATGAGCTTGGCGCCGTGAATATTTGGTTTGGCCGTCGATGATGATGCATGGCCGGGGTAACCATATGATTTTTTGCGCTTCGGGTTATCGTAATGGATCCACTTTTCATCACCAGTGACAATGCGATGCAAAAAACCCTTCCGTTTTTGCCGTTCGAGCAGCAGTTCGCATGCAAAAAAACGGCGCTCGACGTCTCTCGGCTTCAGCTCATACGGCACCCAATGTCCTTGCTTTTGGATCATTCCGAGGGCTTTTATACGATGGGAAATGGCTTGTTGTGTCACTCCCAATGAATCTGCGAGCTCTTGTTGAGTTTGACACGAGTCTTCATTGAGTATTGCCTCCAATTCAGCATTCTCAAACTTTTTCACTTGGCCCGGCCGCTCTTTGTCCTCAACGTCAAAATCACCACTTCTAAACCGCACAAACCATCTCTCGCACGTTGAAACCGATGGAACATGACTCGGATAAGCCTCGGAGACCAATCGATGTGCTTCAGCAGCACTTTTCTTCAAATTAAAGAAGTAAATTAAAACTTCCCGCAAATGCTGTTTTGTTGGCACGAAACTCGACATATTGAGAGCTCAAAAAAACTATGAATTTGACACTGCGACAAATTGACACATACTGAAAATTAAAGCTATAAGACGTAGCGTTGACATGAACATAGTCACAGTACTGCCTGATGCGTATAGCGTTAGTAACGCCATCTGTTATCAAACCCGCATTTTCAATTTGTACCCCTGATATTATTTTTTTTATGTACGACTAACGGTTTCCGAGTAAAATGTGAAAATCTCCTTTTTTTTCTACAAATCTTGATGCAGAGATAAAGTCGCTTTTGTAGAGTCTGGAAACTTTCGGCGATAATCACTTACAATCTGAAGCACATACTGTTTCTGTTGTTCTTTTTTTGTAGATAATTTATTATAATCTTCCATAAGCGTCACCTCTCTCTCAGCCGAATCATTTACAACTTTCAATTTATTCACTAATTCCAGAACTTCTACAAAACTTTCATTTTGATATCATGTCGACGGATCTGTCATAAGGAATTCATCATTCAAGTCAAATCTTTTGAAAAATTCTCTAGTTTCGGAGGAAACGAATTGTTCAATTCCGTCGTTAATAATTTCTGGGATTTCATTGATTAGTATTTGCATTCGCTTCTCATTTTTGTTTGATAATTCTGTTTCGTGATTTAAAGCATTGATCATTTTCATTTTCGATTCAAATGATAAATGTGGATCGAAGAAAGCTAATGCGACAACTTCAGGGCTCAAGTACCATAAATGATTGCTTAGTTTTTGTAAAGCAACACGAGAGATATCACGATCGATAACTTGATATGCAAAAAGTTTCGAAAGAACCCTGGAATCCTGATACGGTGCTTTGGCAGCAAAAGGCGCACAAAACCATGCTTCGATATACACACTCACAATAAAAATACAAATATCACAAATTTCAAAACGCTTGGCTTAAAATCAATGTTCATAATTTTCGATCCGGGATTGAAAACGAAAAGGTCATGAGACACTTGAATCAGGGCGATATATCTCGATTTTACCTCAAGATTTTTACCTCATGATTTTCGCCAGCCCACCGATTCTCCTCTACTGAGAATGGTTATTTCAATTATGGTTTTCTCATAGAGGAAGTGATATTGCGATTTTCAATAAAATTGAAAATTTAGTAAAATTGCATATTTTATTAAGTTTAAACCTCTTGATCGATTCTCACCAAATTCAAGATCAAGTATCCTTGTACTCTAACCAATTTGTAGGCCAAGTTTAAATTTGATAGATGAAAATGTACGAAAGTTAGAGCAAAAATATTTTTTTTCGAAAAATTACAATAATTCATGGTTCAATAAAATCTCAACGCCTTGATCGATTCATGTTAAATTTAATACCCAACAACCTTATCCTCTGGCTTATTTTTGTAGAAAGTTTGAACTCGATAGCAACAAATTTACGAAAGCTAAAGAGCGTACATCCTTTTTTCGAAAAATTCAAACAAATATAACATGAGGCATCCGTTATCGATTTGGCCGAAAATTGCAAGAAATTGACGAAGGTTGCGACCCGATTCATGTGCAAAGTTTCAGGATGATCGAGTAACTCATTCTCGAGATATATCCATTGCAATTTTGTATGCTCATCACACATACGGATTTTTTTTCTAAATATGATTTCACGGTATTTTGGGACTTTTTAAATACTTTGACAACAAAATTTCTGTTAAGAAAACATAGCCTCCTCTATAAGGAAGCAAAATCGAAAAACTTCTTGAGAGTTGTTCGCTGTTTTTTTTTTTCATTTTGGACCTTAGATCATTCGAATGGGCATAATATAAGTTGTCGATTAGGACGTTTGCGAAATTAACTCTTAAAAACGTAGATTGGTCTAATATAGGTAACTCTCACCTATGTAGATGCAACGTAAACGAACAGGGTGTGAAGAGGGCGTCATATCTCTGAAGTTTTCACAGTAGGGTTTCCATACTGAGGTCTTACTGCAATCATGAATACAGTCATGAATGTGTACGTGGCAAAAAGGATAAACGAATTGTTTATTAACAACTATCTAACTTTTAAGCAAAAAGTTTAAAAAATAGTTTCTTTAATTAATTAACATCTACCAATCTGAAAACTAAGTACGAATATTTAATTTAAAGTGCAAGATAAACCGATGAAATAAAATAAAATCATATTTTTGATCAATTTTATTGGTTGGTCTAGTAGGAACTTAATGGGAAATCTTTTATAAGCCCTAACAAGAAAATCTAAAAAAAGGCTCCATACATTTAAGTATAAAGACATTCTTTAGATACATTTCTGTACGGGATAGGCCCAGCACACCAGTGCGTATAGAATACAAATTGAATATTATAATAATAGTCTACTTGCATTCACCATATTAGAATTTCAGTACCAATGATAGCACAGAAACTAAATTCACGGCAGGTATTGGCTGACAGCAGTCAATATGGCGTCGGTGAGCGGACTACAGCATCGAAAATTCACATTCGGCAACCACATAGTGCTGCATACATAGCAACCACGATCATCAGAGTCTCTCGTTGAAATTCCAGTCAGTGGTGCAAGCATAGTGCGTATGTAACGAGTGCATGCGTGGTAACTGAACACCAGGCAATCGGCGCACTACAGCCGCAAAGTTGGTAACGCCGAGGAGCTTCCGGGTTTCCCGTCGCGCCACATGGCTGTTCCAGAAGCTGGGCGGATGAGTAGTAACGCAAGAAGGAAAATAGAAAGTCATCCAGCATATAACATGAGACTGAACGAGAATGTAGTACGTTTAAGTTAGTTCCTACCTCCATCGCTGCCCTCTTGAGCTTAGAGTGAGCCGTCGCGATGTTTTATCGGTGCCTCGTGTGCACTCGGAAGCTCATAAAGTGTATTTAACTGTAGTGTCCGACTAAAACCCTCTGTAAATAGTATCTAGGTATTGTGCAAAGAGAGCCAAGAGGGACAGTATAGAGAGTAAACGAGAGGTGGTAGGGTGTTGGAAGGAAGAAGAATGAAGAGGAACATTGTCCGGAAGGCCGGTGATAAAACGCATCGAGCTTTGAGCCACCGCGGTTTAACTATATCGTTTTTCTCTTCCCTCCTGCTCGTTCTGTCCGTTACGGCTATATGACTCCCGAGAGCGTGACTTACCGTTCACCGACGCTTCAATGTATTTCTTATGATATTTTTTAAAAATATTATCGTATATACGATAGTCGACCAAGTCATAGGTCGTTATGAGGCTGCGTCGTTTGCTTTTCTCTTTAACTTGTACGTCGTATCCTAGTAGAGCGTTAAAATGAAAGGTATCGTCCTGTGCCGCCAATGCCGCACTCGAGTAGCATTCCTTATAATCTATCGCAATTTCCTTAATTTCTCTTTACTGTTTCACGCGTTACGTTTCCATTTTTTCTCAGTTTCGTCGATGAATTAATTCTTTTTTGTTGGGTGAAAATCTCCTTTTTATCTATAAAGTAATCGATTCCATTTTTATATTGGACCGTATCGTCAAAAATGTAATAGAAATTCGACAACTTCATTAATTATACCTTTGAATTTTTAATTTGACCATGGGCTTGACTCTTTTGAACCGATTATGAATGTTTCCTAACATATCGTACATATTGTCCATTAATGATTCCTAGATCTATATTAATATTAAGGATCAATAGGCATAGAAATTTAGCTCTCGAAGATAGTTACATGTCGAGAAAGACAAAAATCTACATCAACAATAATTGTCCAATCACCACGGACAATACGATATCTGATAACTATATATGCTAGGTTATTGTACAGCTCGGGTGCTACGCACCCTCGCACCCTTAAAGCCTAAACACACCTTGTCCAGAACTTCGTATCATTGACACTTCCCCCTGACCCTGCTCCCTATCCCAATTATTGAACCGCGGAGGGGATCGATAACAGGGATACCGCTTGCCTTTCGATTCCGTGGTGAACCTGACATCGGTCGTCTCTCGATTCTATAGCCGACTTGACACCGCTCATCCAAAAGTTCAAACTTCAAATTATAATATTACACTTGACATGGAATCCCCTATTTGTATATTTTAGATATCGTCATACGAACACTTAGAATATTCAGTGTCTATGGAGGAATCGCATGGAGAATAAAAATAATTAGGACCTGGGTGTGTCATTTTATTCCGATCTGCTCGATTTATTTATACGGCAGTGGCGACGTCGACATTTTTTTATATCTCTCTCGTTAATAAAAATGTCATGCTGGCGCCGCCACTGCTGTAAACGAGAATCCTGGTCCTTCGCGAACTTACCTGATCTTATCCCCCCCCCCCCCCTTAAGCCCGGATTATTCTGTCCCTCAGAACTTAAAGAACTTAATGATGAGATGCGCAGAAGACTGAGCTTATGTCAATGATAGAGACAGGGAAGGCTAAAGGATACCTTGCGAGAGCGCTTAAATCGCCGATCAGTACGAAACTCTAGTAATATATTAAACTTTTAATGAATGTTACGGTACAAATGTCGTGTATGGATCACCGCTGATAGAGTAAAAAGTATTTACCGTAACTCTATTAGAGCAATTTGGTTGCATTGTGCTATCAAAATACGCGTTCGATCGTCAGAGCGTACGTTTCAATGTAAACATTGAAATACATTCTGATACATTGCAGTCGATGGACGGGTTAGCTAGTGCTAACTGACAAGTAACTAGTAACTGACTAGTACCTGAACCGTATATTGATACAACATTGCGCATACTATGTCATACAACAATAGTACATCGTTCTTGCTTTCTCACGACACGATCGTTTATTTTTCATTCGATATAACAATCGTTCTCGCTGTCCGGTCGTATAGCTACGTGTGTGTATGTGTTAGTATCTATGCGTGTATACCGCAAGCTTATGCTGTTCTCTTCTGTGGGTGGTTCAACATTCCCCAAGCGTGCTCGTGCTCCGCCAGATAGGCTTTTATATCCTCTCTACATATTCCTCTGGCCTCACGCTAACGCTCACTGCGCCTCTTTAGTTTATTTATGCCTCGAAGTCGTTAAACGCACGCTCTCTCCATCTGTTCCGTCCACGTCGTCGCAGACGTTGCATTGTAACCTCATCAGGATACCTACTTACTGTAAAACTTGATAGACTGGTTCTGAATTCTTAAAAACGTGATGAATTACCTGTATTTAAAAATTTCTTAACACCGATTCTTCTATCAATTTAGCCGATTTCACGTCCTACTTAAAAAAAAAATGATTAAATCGATGATTGTTAAAGTAACTATCAAAAAGTTTTAAGTATTTTCCGAACATACATTAAACATGGATTCAGTAATGCGATAAGATTTTTGTGTAAACATTTTTGACTCACAGGCTCACGAATTAATCACAAAGATGACTTTTTAAAATCATATTTTATTGACTCTCAATAGAATAAATAGAGTAAAAATGTTTTATCCACTATTTACTTTTTTTTTGTCGTAAAACTCCCTCGGAGGAAACAGATATATCTCTATCGCGACACTGGGACGTTTCAGTTTTGGAGTACACAGCGGTGCCTTGATTGAGGGGAAGAAACTGCCTTATTACGTCACTGCTGAATTCCGAAGTGCGACAGCCGCCTGTCTTATCTCTCGAATATATGTATATGGATATGCACAGTCTACGACAATATGTTCCTAAACTTAGGCTTAAAGCTCGACTGCATTCGGAATACCGTACCATAGAACCCTAATGTTGGCCCTTATATCCATCTCCCACGATCTGTACTTCTCTTCAACCCTCGCTAACCTCACTTTCAAATCTTATTCTCATGAATACCAAGCTATATCCGCCCAAGAGAAGCTGAGCTGTTCTACCTGCCCTCGAAATTCCAATAAAATATATTTATATGTATTAAAGTCTTTCTCTGTATAAAGCGTTACGTACAACCCTCAGCATAAATAGCTACGTACAACCCTCGGTATAAATAGCTACGTACAACCCTCGGTATAAATAGGTGCGTACCTTCGGCGTGTATTTTACCAAACTGATTTTACAAGCATCCCTTCTACGCCCTCCTTTTCCCATTATTTCTTACTCGGCACACCCTGCTCTACCGCTTCCTATTCCGCTTCCTTCTTCTCCTTCACCCTCTCAATCTTCTAATATCTTTCTCTAACCGGAAATGCATAACGAAAACGGAGAACCTTCCCTGAAACTCGTGCACTTTATCCAGATTTGAATAAAGAATTATTCACTGCGTTCGCTTCGAACTCCATAATTCGCGGTGAAGTGTGCTCGGGGGATGGCTCAGGGGTAGACGTAGAGAGGTAACAGGGGTAGAGAGTCTCGCATCGTCGCTGTACATAGGGTTTCGCGAGAGGTATTACGTCGCGCCGGCAGAAGCCTGATGAAAAATGAAGAACAATGCAGGAAGGAATATACCATTCCGGCATTGCCACTATACTCGGCCGTGTCACAAGAGCGCGAAAGGATTTTCAAGCTTTCTCGTTCCTATTCTATCTCCTAGTACCTCTTTTCCTCACAGTTCGTTCCACGTGCCCGCTTCTCAACGGCGCAACACGCAAATCTAATTTTATCGTACTCGAGAGACGCGAGCGGCGTTTCATATTTGTCGAGCTAACGAGAATTTGCATATAATATATATGCATTCGTTGAGCGGTTCACGAATGATACCTATGCGCAATCTCTCTCACCTTTTTCTCAACTTTATTCACTTGTCTTATTTACTTTTTATTGTTTATTTAACTTAATGCATACATTTTCACGGTTTTATTCGAAACATTACCTCCTTCGCGTCAAATACTTGAAAACACTCTTTCCTACTTTCAAAGAAAGTGAGTATGACGCTGTCACTTTATTTAATACTACTTTGCTACCTATATATCGCTGCTGTCACTATCGCAAGTGGATAGTACACCGTATTAGAGCATACAGGTTGTGCCAAAAATTATTTCCCTGATTCTAATAACCTCAGTTTAAAAAATCAAACATCGATCATTTTATTTTACACTTGTTTCTATAAAATTAAAAAGCATAACTCTTGGGGATTTGTATTTTATTTGGAAATGATTTGAATGTTTAGTTTGTGATAAGATGTTTACCGAAAGTATCAAGAAAAAAGAAGAAAAAAGTTGAATCCCTCTTTTCTCATATAATAGTCACGGAAGAAACTTTTTAATTTATCGACTTTGGTACAACCTGTACATCGGAAGTGAAGAAAGCAATGAACTTTCCGGACGGCACAACCCATTGCCCTCGGGCCAGAGAACTCGGTGTGGTCGGTAAAGATGAGATGTTCAATGTGCGTTAGAAACTGCTATGGAGAGGCGAGGTCAAAGTTGACAACGGAGGCATTGCACTCTTCGTTAACTCGAGGCGTATGGTGTTGGACGTCGTAACCGGTAGACGTCGACATCGATATAATATGCGCCTAAGCTCCTGTGCTTCCTAAACATGTGCGGTTAATACGTTGTTGAAATCAGAATATAATCAGACCGGACTGCACGCTATCGAATATATTCGATTAAGCTCATGGTGTAACATTTATATACGAATGCAGTTGGCAGTCACTGTGGTTATCTTGATTCCATTAGCCGATATATTTGTAACTCATCCTAAAGTCGAAGTACGATTATAAACTTACATTGATAACATTGATCTAAAGGTGTTTTAGAGTTAAACACGGTTTAAAATGAAGTACGATAATATGGGATACAAGCAAAGAATGGAATGTCAAATACATGAGATATTTGTCTAACATCCAGTGATTTTAATTTATTTAAAATATGAATAATACCGGCTGACAGCCGATGCATGTAATCGATTATACGATATACTCGAGTATTGTTTTATGTGGTAGATGTAAAACGTGTCTGTTTAATTGTAATAAAGCATGGAATTCACAGCATGGATATTATAATAATATAATCTAGATATTAATAATGTTATCGCATATAAATAATTGCATCGATTACCTTGGACGATACTAGAACGAAAAACATATCCACAATCCAGATGTCAAGGGCCTTGAGTTTAATGTCTCGTCTCGTATCTATATTGTAGGAGATGGCCACGTGACGGGACTGATTAGCCCGCAAGCCGAGCTTGACCGAGAGCGGAGTAAGCCCCGAGATGATGAACTCGAATGGAAATGCCGGATCTCAGGATGGAGGAAACAGTGGAGAATACGGTAGCAGCGAGGAAACGGCTGCTCTCCTTAGCAGAGGACCTCCGCCGCCTGTTGTCGTTGCCGCTGCTGTAGCGGCATCACAAGGGAAACCCGTACTTACTCGCCAGGATCGCGCAACCTTTCTCATCGCATCACCTCAACTATCGGTCTCGGGCCTCGGTGGATCCGAGGAAAGCGCCACTAATGAAGACACGTCAACCAGATCCGTACCAGACATCGAGTTACATTGCCGACTCGATGGTACCGGCGAACCTCAACAAGTATTGGCGCAACAGCATTCACTCGGGCCAACTGTTACCGCAACGGTCGCCTCGGTTTACGGACCCCCCCGCACCAGACAACTATCCACTGCTGGTGCACATCAGTATAACCGATGTCGTTGCGATCGAAGGGAATCCCTGGCACCCTCCTCCGCACTACACTTAGCTCGCAGCATATCAAGGTAAATCCACTTCCAATTCACCTCAAGACCCTAACATCTACACGCACTTCGATCATTCACGTACACCCGTACTGACTCACTCACAGTTACACGCTACAAGCCTCCGAACCTCCTTGGAGAATTGGAACGTACATCGTATCACTGACTGTACCTAAACCAAACGGGTTGGGTTTAATTTAGGATTCCGCTCTTCCGGGTGTCGGGGGATCACCTGGAATACGATTGGGAAGTAAGAGACTGTGCGATAGAGAACCAACTAACTGAATGGCTTGTATATTCTCCTTTTAGGAAATTGAGATCTAATGTTTACTTAGGTACTTGACGGTGATTTTTAAGTTGGGATTCGGAGATTTTCGATGACTGATTGTTTTTTCATAGGGATCTAAGAGTCGAACCAATATAAAATGCTAGTTTACCGATGATACGATTTATATCATGACAGCTTAAAGGGTTTTCTTTTATGGAACTTTCGAAAACTTTGTCAAAGAATCAAACGTTCCTGAAGGAATGTAACCTATCCCTGACGGAAAGTAACTCAATTGACTTTAGTCTCAGCTTAGAACTCTTCTCTTTCGTATGGGAGAGCTAATGTTCCATGTAGAAAATTGTTAGATATACGAGTAAACTTGATGTCTATGGTTTGTTGCCGGAAAACAGACGATTTATGATTATCAGTTTATGGTGGATGCTTCAGAAGTCGGGATTTTGAGGAATTTCTTGTCCGATTTGTTTACGAGGATATTCAAATTCGAATCAAGTTATCTGCTTGGCAATTTGCAACTTAACGGTCACAAAATGTTGCTCGTCGGTATGAAACATTACTTTGGATGTTATTTTCGGTCATTATTCAATGAAACTCGTCACCGAGAAGCTTAAAGTTACAAGCTAACGACCCTTGAATTCCCGTACGACTTACCGCGTCACTTTTTGATGGCTTCCTTGTAATATTACGACCTACCCTCTAACAACTCCTGACCGTCTAACTTTCGAAAGGCGTATCACGTTGTTTCATCGAAATCTCTATCCTCTTAAACCTCCCTCACGATATTTTTTGAATCGTCTATTTCGCGACAAATACCAATTATATTATCGCACGAAAAGTGAGATTCAGAGATAAAATTATTGTTAACAATTCTCGAAACAAACGCTGTCGCTGAGCGACATTTGATTCATCGCTTTTAACAGAAAATCTCATTAGGTATAATCGAAAAAAACTGTCACGTCAAGATTTTCTTTTCGCGAAAGGAAATTTCACCCGGTGCCATCATCCGACGTTAACACCCAAATTAATTTTAAATAAAAAGAAAACGACATAGGTGACGGACCTTTTTGACAATTATTGTATTAAACTAAATGCATTTTACAAATTAGCTATAGATCTGTCTATGCGCCAGATAAAATGGAGTTCAGCAGTGAGCAGCAATAAAGTATTTTAATAAAAATTGCAAGTAGGATGCTAAAGAGAAATATATTACCTGACGTTCGAGACTCCATTCGTTAGCATAAATTTATCTGATGAGCGTGGAAATCGATATGCATGACTGGCTACATGCCAGTTGAATTGAGCTACTCGAATATGACCCAGGTTAGCTCATCATCTACGTCGTTTCAGACATCCCGGTAATTGTGTATCGTTGGACAAGAAGGATTAGTAAAACGAAGCACCGGAAACCGTTCCAATTGCTCCAGCTACTGATAGTATTTGATCGTGTAGACTCGGAAGGCTCTATGTGTCAACGGGTGTCTCAACAAACTTGATGTTACAAGAGCCGCCTCATGTCAGAATTATGTCGGTTTACCAACGTTGGCCAAATATCTCGTATCCTTGGCCGGCACTAGTGGCACCTGACTGTATACTCGTGGCAGAGAAGTCAAAACGCTTGTAATTTAGCTCCCTAGGAAGGAAATTGGGACGCTGTTGGAGCATCAAGGGTTTACCTGCAGCACTTACTTTAGCTTTGCACAAGGTCAGGCCCCCACACCCTTTCCACCCTAACTATCCACCTACTTGTCCGGAAAGTATGAAGAAAAAAAAAAATGTTTCGAGTGCAATGTAATTCCGCAACTTCTCTCGCATCTTTTTTTAGTTCTCCTCTTAAGGAGACCGTGACAAGGACTTAAAAAATAAAAATAAATTCACTGTCTCCGGCTTATCTATGAAACGAATACTTTATCTTCCTCTGTAGTTCTATCGCGCGTATCATTTCGTACGCGCGATGTTAATCCGTTTACGACAAGGGCTACGCGACGATGCCTGTAGGAAGTTTGGAAGTAGCATTACGTAGGAAAGCTGATATGGAAAGGTCTGCTCCCGGCGTTGGGTAATCGTAGGCATTGCCAGATCTCCGTCGGGAAATCAATTTTATTCTATGGAATAAGTCAGAAGAAAGCTCTGTTCTCGTGTTACATCTGCAAGTATCTAGAGATAGGACATATATTATCCTCGCAATTCGAGATAATTCTATTTGGGAAATAAGAGAGGAAAATTGTTCGCTTATTTGGTCAGTTTTGATAGACGAAAAAAAAAAAAGAAAAGTTTGTTATTTTTAAATGTAACAAATATGCTGTCTTCTCGATGAGATAAATTAAAAAATGTATGCTCGATAAAAATCGTATAGTTCCGTTGATTAACTTCTTCTTTATCGAGACAAATGATTCAACTCACAAACGCGTGGTAAAAGTGTGTGAAAAGCGCAAGTATCCTCAACGTACAAATGGGTCAAATCTCAAGAGTGGTGTCACCGATCGAGCGTGTTTCATTTCCTCGAACAATTACATTACTCAAAGTCCGAGAGTTCTCGGAATCCAGGGGAAATCATGCGCTTTCAAGTTGAGTCACGTAGTACCTCGTGCGAGCCTGACGGCCATACTCGAATGGAATTTCAAATGAACTCGTGATAAAAAGGTAATAAACCATAAGTAAAAAAATTAACTTTCTTTACATTTCCTTATGTTAATTAGTAGGTTAAAACAAAGGATGAATAATGGTTCAATCATTTTTTTTCGCTGTGAAAAATAAGGGCTTTAGTTAAGGTCATGGAAAACGATGCAACCCCGAGTGCACATCTACGTTTACACAACAATATTCAAAACTACAGTACACCCACCATCGCCTTAACCAAGAGCCGATACCTGCTGTTCTGTGTATTATTCTCTCTTTCTCTTTGTTTTTTTTTTGTTTTCCATTTCAAAAGGGAAAGCGTAAAGAGCGGCGGCCACCACTGCTGTCCGTGTCAAGCACCACCGCCACCCGTCCTTGTCACAACTTCGCCGAGTGCACGGATTATTCGGCAAAGTTCTCAACCCGAGGCCTCAGTGTGTTGTTGTTCGGGATGTTGCTGCCCCCTCCATGCGGGCGCTGCGCCCAGTGCTGCCTCGTTGAGGCAACTACGCGAACCAGGTGATGGCATAGCTGGTATTGCCGCGGATTCTCTTCGAATCAATGGCGGTATTCGGCAGTTTCGACAGGTAAAGCATTTTTTTTCGCCACCCCCCCCCCCCCCCCCTGCAGAAGGGGGGCTCTTTTCCATCCGAATACATAACATACACACGATCAATCGTACCTGTTCCGGTCCTCGCCAAAATTTCCTTTCCTCGTCCAATGTTCTGTATATACTATCTGCGACTCTACACTATATCTATAACAAAATATAAACACTGGCTTTTCTAAATTGCGTTAAGAGCAAAGGCTTTTGAAATCTCAAAGCATCAATGCCAACGAGCACTGTGTTTGTTGAATACTAATTGCAAAAGTGTTGATCATTGCTAATTTGATCTATTCTCGTATCTGCTGTACGATATTTATAATATGATTGATAATTGCTACTTTTTGAATTTGCATAATAAAACCCGAGTGACAGTCAAATTTATTCAACGTTTATACTATGTATTGCGTGTGTTTTTTTTTTTCGAGCTTTACGTATTTTTATTCGAATAATAATCATTTCTGTCTACACCACCGGCTTTTCCATTGCAAGAATAAAAGGCAAACACGGATTTACAAATTTTTTGGACGAGAATAAAGCTGGAATCATTAGGGCGCCCAACGCTTTTGCGTCCATTAGTGGAAGACCGAGCGAGAGGAGAGAAACGAACGAGAGGGCTTATCTTTCCCTTTCGCTGTTACTCATTGTAAACGTGGTGCAAAAACGCTGTGCGACTGTAATGAAAATCCATATTAAGAAATAAGAAAATCAAGCAAGTGGACATTAACAATTTAGTTATTCTTTCTATTATTTGAGATATTTTTATTATCAATACGCTGGTATGATGCCAAAAATTTTATTCAGTTTTTTAATTATTCAATCGTTGTGCATATCTTTAAATTTGACAATAATCTCAATTAATTTGTTAATATTGTTCACGTAATATAATGGTGTCGTATGTTATTATTTAATTTACAAAATGAATTTTATTTCTTATTTAAATTACGGAAATACCACGTATCGCTCGGTAAATTACACCGAGTGGTTCAAAAATTGGGGATAGATGAAACTGAGAATATTTTCATTGCACGTATAAATTATTCCATTAACGAGAAAGTAACGCCAACTGATAATTTCTTGTACAGAATATAAAACGTTATGGTGTATATTTAAACATTTTTGTCTGCTGATTGCACAGCTATCAATTAATTATGCATCGAAGGTGGGAGGGCGGGCAGGAGGGAATAGATTAATAACTCTTGTTTTTCAAATAAAAAATGCAGTTTTGGATTATCGAAAAAAATTATTTTTCATTGACAATCGCATAACGAAGCAGAGAGAAAGTAAAAGCAGAGAAAATTCTAAGAATTTCCGTGATATTCTAAATATCAGCGCCAGAGGCGCGTACAGTTCTAAGCAAGACACTCCGTGCATTTTTAAATACAATAATCTCTCTATGAAAGCGGGATTTTATAACTGCGCACGTAGTTCTTTACTCAATATTTATAATAAACAAGTGCAATTAACGAAGATGAATCAATTACGAAGATGTCTACACTTGTTGAAACATTAATAAAATTATTTATAATTACTTTTCGTCAAAACAAGACTGCGCACCCTTAGAAAAAAAAGCAGGAATCTAGAGAGAGGCTACTGTAAAATCTACTTGAAAGGGTTGAAAGACAAACTAACCCCTCTGCAGACTCGTCGTTTATGAAAAGCTGTGACTGGCTTACTTTTCACGCGAAAGGCCTAGTCTGGAACCATAAAGTCGTCTGTGGCAAACTGCAAACAGCCGTCGTGTTGTAATCGAATTACTTTGATAAAAGGAGAGCTTTAAAAGACGAGGCTTTTAATACTATTTTACAAAAGACGACATAGTTAAGTTCTTTCCCCTCTGCTTCTTTAGCAGTTCCATAGAAAAATTAGAACTTGCTTACTAATAACTTTCTTGTTATTATTAAAGCTATAAAACAAGAGGGAAAAAATAACGTTATTTACTAATTAAATTAAATAAAGTCAATGAAAAAGAGTATTTGTTAATCAGTACCGAGATGTCATGATAAATTAGACTTTTATTTGAGCTTTACCATTAAATATTAAGCACATTTGACGTTCCATTTTAATATTTCATTTTAATATTCAAATGTGATAATTAAAAGTTTGAGCAAGATAGCGATTGAATTTACAGATAAAACAATCACGTTTATCAAAAGATTCACTGGAGCCAAAGAAAAAAATGTCGTTACTTACAATATTCTTGCTTTGCTTTCTCGATATCGTCGACCGTCGAATGGATTTCAAATGAGAATGTTTTGCTAACTGGATGAAACGACGACGAAGGAAACCGACAATTCTCTCATACCGTGGCTTAGTGACTCACTTAACGAAATTAAGTTTTCTTCGTGTTCGAATGCTCGTTTTCCGGACTCGAATATACTCCGCTCGGTTACTTACTATGCTCGAGCACGTTGTATTATCACTTTACGTTGAAGTACTCTCGGTTAACTAGATATTTGCGGCAAGCAATTGCCATATTACTTTGTACTTTTCCCGGAGTGTGCAGTATCGTATACTTTGATCTTAAAATTCTAGTCATCCTTTAAAAACTATTACCGTTGTATAAATTCCAAAAGAAAAAAACAAAAAGTCAATGAGACAATTAAAGATTTTAGATCATTTGTTCTTTCACTCCCACAAATCTCGTTATTATGTTTAACCGCTTATCTAGTAATCTGCATAGCGTGTCTGTGTGTATGCGTGTGTGTGTGTCATCGTGATTGTTCCGTTGATCGGTGGCTGTGAATTGCATGTTACGATCGTCGATTACTCGTACAGAGTTATGCATCACGGTTATACCTGACCTCGAATTGGTGAACACACGAGACACGTTCTGGTATTGCCAACAGAGGCAAAAGAAATATTCTCTTCTATATGCAAAAAAAAAAAATATATAAAATATTGTCTAAATGGGAAAAAAAACGCTTAATAACTGTACCAAATTAAATGCGCCCAATATGTGTAGAATAATCGATAAAAATAACTGCATAAACGGCAGATATGAGGGGAAAAAAGTAAGAAAAATACAAAGTTTTTTCCGGCAGTAACAGCGAAGTAGGCTACGATAATTGAAGTAATTTTACAAGGGTCTGTTAAAGCAACAGCCGGGAGGTTGGAGGGTAAGCGCAAATTCATATTTATCAGATTATACATGCCTGGATACTATTTTCAATTTAATTTATATACTTTTGCGCGAGCGGACGATAATAGACAAAAGTGGAGGGGGGGGGGATCTCGACCAATGGTATTTTGCATTCAATAACGCTGTCGCTCTTCGTTATGTCAAGCGAACTCGTCGACTGAATATGCAATGTCCTGATGAGAGACTATATGTGGAAACTATAAACCGGCGTTGATCCGAAAGCTTCCATAATTCGCGCGTATGCCATTAATACATCTATATAGACAACATACTGAGATACAGGGTTGCAGACCTCTCATCGGACTATGCGCACAGCACCATATAATCGAATTCACGTTGGCACGGTGTGATATACCAGACAAGGAAATCCGGTACACATCAATCTAGAAAATGCCACGTATAAGGTTTCCACAGGATTTTCCGTTCCAACGAAATGGACGAGAAAAAACGAAGAAGATTGTATTTTTTGTCCTCTTCTTTTACCCGGTGATGAAGAACCCTGTGTTTTCAGTACGTAAGCCTGTAGAGCGGTGCCTTACCGACCTCCCGGCTGTCGGCAAGACCATCCCTATGTAAAACACAACCGCCAACAGCAGAAACAACCCTCCGAGTCAAGACACGAAGCTGGGGTTGCTTTTTTTTGCTGAGAAGAGGTCGCACCTAAGCCTTGCTGTATACCTTACTATCTATCAATTTGTATGATTCTGTCTACAACAGAGGACACTACTCGACGTTCTGTAGTACTCTTTGTGATAAGATCACTCTCCGGTAGCAGCTGGGATATACAGGACAAGACAAACGGGAGCTTTTAGCATTTCGAATTTCGATCAGGTGCTGCTATCCAATCGAATGGTTCGGCAATTTGTCTCAGAAACACCCGAGCTTGGTAGGCAGTTTGAAAAAAAAAAGCGAATAAGATAAAATCCGTAATCTTTTAGACGTCCAACAAATCCGAGTTTCCTTTTTTTCCCCCAAAGATTAGCTTAACATGGAATTTTTTAAAAAATTTGACATTTCTGTTTATAAATAGATTTACATTAATTCATTTAAGATGTTTTGATGCAAAGTTTATGAATAATATAACTAGAATAAGAACAATGGGATCACCGTAATCCCGCAACCATATATTTTCATTGAAAAACATGTCAGCAAAAGCAGCTTTAGTCCACGGTACCGCACTTTGAAGACTTCCGTTCGGTATTATTAAATGCGACGCGACAAAGAGTCATTTCATTCATATCCAAAAATTAATATAAATTTTTTGGGCTTCGCGAATAATTAATAAAGGAAATTCGGATACTAGATGTACAGTTGCATAGGTAGACGTCTAAATAATAATTCCAAGGTTTCTGGACTTTCTGTTGGGGTGGAGTGACACAACGGTGTTCCCATCACAACGTTTACGGTATAAACCCTCGCGTGCCTTACACCCTCGTCGGATTCAGACTATCGCACCCTCGGGCACTTCGAGTTGCTTTAGTATATATATATATTATCATGCGTATAGGACAACACTGAAACTGGTCTCTACTATCGAAAAAAAAACCACTTCGATCCACGAGATCACGAATCACGGAAGTACTTTTACGGCGGAGTGGAGATTTCCTGTATAGTCGTCATCATCATATATTAACTCCTCACTTTTCGACCGTTCTCACATTTTCACTGGTTGGCATGGTTACAGAGGTTTCCATGTTTTAACATCCTCTACAGATATTTTTCCTTACCGGGCAGTCTATAACTTGCATCGCGTCTGCGATTTCGTAAAAGCTACCAGTGGCTTGAAATAGAAACTAAAGGGGAAGTAAAAATATGCGAGGGAGTCGGAAATGGAAAAGTTAAGATGTAGAGACATTGACTATACTTGGAAAAAAAATATTAATAACAATTGATTAATCTGGAATAAAACATTTCCAGACACGGCTATCGTGTACCAACAAAAAGAACAACCGAGATCGTTCGATAAATTAATCCGGCTACTTTTTTTTTTACATATTTTTACGTTGATACGGTTTAATATAGATTGCGGGCTTAGCTTAGCTGCAATAAAGTTGACTAGTTTTTAAGGTAATCGTGCTTAATCGTTTCAATGCTGTCAATTTTTCGTATTTTTGTCCAATTTTTGTTTTGGAAACCATAAACTACTTTGCGAAGGATTCTTAATAGTTTATTATAAATTTTTTATAAACATTATTGATCGCTTCATTGTAAATTCAAAAAATGTTTCCTTTTTTTTTTATTTCGAATAGACGAATATTTCGTTTACTTTCGCTGAAATATTATGCTCGATAAACGCAATAAAAATTTGTGTAAATATTTGTTTCAATTGAATTTCAAAAAATTCTTGTGATTCTTATTTTGAGTATATGGA
This sequence comes from Cylloceria caligata, assembly GCA_963942595.1. NCBI lineage: Eukaryota > Metazoa > Arthropoda > Insecta > Hymenoptera > Ichneumonidae > Cylloceria > Cylloceria caligata. The sequence continues at coordinate 15,626,131 of OZ012706.1, read as the reverse complement.
AAATAAACATAAAAATATTTCTTTTACTTTTCCTGAAATATCCCGCTCGAAAAAGATACGGAAAAAACTAAATCTTTTAAAATTAATTTTAATCAAAATATATATTTAAAAAATATTCTGTACTCGCGCATTTCACCTCCGGCGAGAAACGCTCGAGACGTTGATATTTATGTCGTTGTAAAAGGGGCAAACGTTGAAGGTGGAAGAAGCAAGTTGAGATGACTCGATGATTTATCCCGGCACTTTCGTCACTCGACAGCTTTATTACATGGTGTATATCTTCGCGGAAGAAGTTCATACGAAGAATACATGGCAACGACGAAAGGTGAAAGCGTACACGTTGCAAAGAATAGGTGCATTAAGCTAGCTATTCGTCGACAGACGAAAATACATTCGATGGAAGTACCAAAACAAGTTTTAAAAAGTGTGGGGATGTCCAGAAAAAACGATAAAAGAATTTGCAATCTCTGAAAAACCTCGGCAAAACCGAAGAACAGCGATAGATGCACTTCAACATGAATAATTTAAAATCTATCTTGGCCTCTCTCTCTGATATACTACAGCGTATAACGTCGTAAATCAATACAGTAGCATAATTCACAGGAACGATTCTCGATCGTGGTAGGTTTGCGACGTTGCGGTTCACCGAATTGCATCCCCCGACATTCGTGCTCGTATAAAACCATCCGCCGTACTCGCGATCTATAATACCAACGCAACAGTCCGGAATTCCGAGAGTTTATCGGACAACCGAATGAAAGTCCATTACACAGATGTGATTTCCGAATATTTTGCGTGAAATATCTTCGATGCAGCGCCCGCGGTTACGCCGATAAGTTCGACAATCGATAAACTAGCTCATTTGTTCCAGTCGGGAAGAAAAAGAGGACAAATAAAAAATGAGAGCGAATGGAAATATGTTTTTTTTAGTGTAGGAGACAAGAAATTTGAGTAGTTCAAGCGTTATTTGCATTGTCCCTGAACCAGTATTGTCGCTGTAGGATGGCAACTGTACTGTGACAATGAATATGCTACTACAAATGGTGTACCCTTAATACTATAACCAGCATAAAAATAGAAGTCCCGCGGCGGTTGTTAATTCGGTTATCTTTTCTTCGATGAATGTGAGAACTCAGGGGCTGGAAACTGAAAGGCGGGGATGGAGGGTTTGTAGAGGAACGAGTCATTAGTGCGCCAGGGTTGAAAACGACGACCGGACACACATACGAAGAGTCTCACTGTGTTAAAGCCCTCGTTCTTCGTCGTGGCACTGATGCACTATTCAAGAGATAGGAAAAAGTCTTCCTGTCAGCTTTTGGCCAAGTGCCAACGAGTTACAATCATGACTGCGGTTACCTTTAAAGTAAGACACCCCGTGAGATCGCGTTCGAATATACAGGCCCTCAAACTTTATTATACCTTCTGTCGAATGTTATATCCTACAGTGGCACATGCGAGTTCGGATTCTATATTGCTGTAATTATTTATTTACTAATGTACACTCTGCATTTTTAAATGTCCATTTTTCTCTCTGTGTCGCGTCAGCTAAATTTGTTATGCTTTAGCAAATTTTTTTATTATTACTCCACGGCGATTTGTGTGACTGAACCAGATTAAAAGTATATTTGTATCGAATATTTGCCTATTTGTTGTGGTACGCGATGGCCAATCGAGAATTCCATCTGTTCAGTCATTCGGCTGTTACACAAATTTTTACGCTCTGATTCCTATCAATTTTGATTGCAGTTTGGCAATTATGTTTTTTTTTTCATATTCGTGTGATTTTTTTTCTTCTGTAGTACGTGCGGTATGTGGAGTTTATGGTTGTTGAATTTTAATACTGTTCTGAACTGTATATTTTTTACGAATCAATGTTTTCTACAATGTGTACACATTATGGTGTTTATCTTTTTTTAAGTATAGTCTCGATGGTTCGTTATACAAATGTCAAATCTCTCTTGTCTAATTCCTATCGATATTCTTATATGTGTATCATAGTATTTTCGTTATATGTGAAAAAAAAACCATAATACCAAACTTGTAAACTTTTAAACGCCATCGAGGTATCTCGTGATACGACATCCCACAAAATTCGGCTAAAATTAATAACAAAATTCACCGAAAACCAACCAATAATATAAATTAATTCATTAACGGTTTGAATGAAGCATCCAAAAATATATTTGTAGCACAAAATGATCTTTCTTAGTGGCCGGGAGTCTTACAAAAAAAATGTTAACTCTCCGATTCGATAAATCTCTTCCTCGAGAATTTATCTAATTCCTTAGTGCGATATCACGTACTTACCGTGGATACGAAATCTCAGAAACGTGAATTCCTATCCATATCAGTGTTGAACTAAGGTTGACTAGCAGGATTGCCAGATAATTAATGCCAATTGGATGTCTCGCAAAAGCCAGAAACCGTAGCCCAATGGAAATAGCTCCCAGCAGAGTGGCTACACCATCGTAGTATTAGATCAAAGTAGCAGAGTGTACCTATCTACCCTCAACCCTCGTTTGAATCAAGTATACTCTATTTATAATCCAACATATACCGTATCCAGTTTTTCCTCAATCCGCTAATAATTACGATAATAACAAGAACAATAACGATAAGAATATTAATATTATTATAATAATTCCTCAAATAGATTAGAAAGATCAAATATCCGATTCATATCCCTCATCTTCAATATTTTATATATATTTTTGTTGCATAACACACTAATATTTAGTTAAATGTAATTTATTAATTTACTTTGTTATCACTGATAAATAATTCGGGTAAAAACGCACTCAGTTTCCCTGGTGGTGCAAATCGTCTCCAACGACGACGGCAACTACGCCTCCGCCTCCGGTCGCAAGCTCCGGGTCAGCTTCAGGCTCCGGTTCTGGTTCGGGTGGTCAGGGCGTCGTTCTTTGTCCACGTACGCTGTCGCAGGTTCGACGTTCCAGATTGCGGCGTGCCCTCACCGAAGCAACCGCCGAGACCGTCACCTACGTAAAGACGGTGGGAAATAAAACAAAACATTTATCAAATTTCCAATATGTTATATACTGTTTATCACCGTGTAGTCGTTTTTCACCAATACTCACACACTCGTGCTATCACCGAGAAACACAAATATATTTGTAAAAGTGATGGAGATAACGAGATCACGACCACCATTGCATACCGCATCCAAACACCAATACACCTACGAACCTGCATTTATAGCGTTGAACCTTGGATTTAGTATAGCATAGTGTCATTAAAGCATTCGCTATTAATCATTAGAATTATTTGACTCGTTCGCCAACAAATTATTATTTTTTATCCGCTACAGTTAATATAACTTTCTGAGTGTCTGACGAAAGAATGAATTATTGACCTTTGGCTGTTGAAATTATTAATTGTTTGGACTAATTTATCAAAAATTTTCTCGATATTTAGCACAAAAATGTATATCTCTATAGATAGATTGACAATAAACGAAATGATTCTTAAAAAGAAGGAAGCATATTCATTATTAAAATATTCAAAGATCGGGCTTTAAAGGACGAAGCACATACATGGAGGAAAAGGCTTCGTTGCTCCATGATTAAATGTCCTTCGGTAGATTAATTTGGTCAACAGCTAAATAATTTGTTGACAAAACAAATTAATTCGCTGGTAGGCAAATAATTTGTTGATACAACCAACTAATTTGTTAGTGCAACCGATTAATTTGTGGCTCAACGAAATTATTCTCCTGGAGCGTATTTGGATGTATCAATTAATTACTTGATATCTCGGAAATATAATTTTCTATTAATTATATCTGCCCGTGTAAGAGCTACATATAAGTATGCGCATGTGTATTACAATCTCAAGTTAGCTGTGTATTGTAGTTTTTTATGTACATCACCAGAGGCCTTTTTCTGCTGATAAAATAAAAAGTATTTATACCGTAGGGACAGTATGCATGTACGTATACACGTGTAGGTGTAATGCGAAAATGTAAAGATACCAAGAGACTGTAGGGTCCCTTTGTCGACGGTCGAAGCGCGAATTTTCTCATTTCCAGCACGCTACGCAATTGCAATTGTAAGGTGATATACAACGTCTGTCTATCTTTCGCTCCTCTAAGAGTAACCAACCGTGAGAAAAGTTTCGTATATCGTGTAATACGTTCGCATCTCTCCCTGTATTGCATTCTGTTACCATTTCTATCGAAACTCCAGTCTCCGTTATCGTAAACCGTGTGCGGATATTCTCTTTTGTATCTCGCCTAACAGAGATACAATCACACAGCTGATCATCGATTCGGCGTAAAGGAGAACGAGAGTAAAGCGGCAGGAGCAGCTTTCCAGGGGCCGCAAACCCCACCCAGACGTCTTTGGTTCTCGTTCGCTTTTATTACTTCTATCATTTCGGAACGCTCGTATCATTTTGAAGCTATATTTGGATCGAGCGGCGCGTGATCCGTTTATTCGCATTCTCTTGTACGAGAATCTTCACACCGCCAAAGGGTTTTCTCTGTCTGTGCGTTATAAAGGGTGATTTTTTAAGAGCTTGAGAACTTTTTTTTAAAAAAAAACGCATAAAATTTGCAAAATCTCATCGGTTCTTTATTTGAAACGTTAGATTGGTCCATGACATTTACTTTTTGAAGATAATTTCATTTAAATGTTGACCGCGGCTGCGTCTTAGGTGGTCCATTCGGAAAGTCCGCTTTTTTATCGACAAATTTTGTTCAGCGATGAGGCTCATTTCTGGTTGAATGGCTACGTAAATAGGCAAAATTGCCGCATTTGGAGTGAAGAGCAACCAGAAGCCGTTCAAGAACTGCCCATGCATCCCGAAAAATGCACTGTTTGGTGTGGTTTGTACGCTGGTGGAATCATTGGACCGTATTTTTTCAAAGATGCTGTTGGACGCAACGTTACGGTGAATGGCGATCGCTATCGTTCGATGCTAACAAACTTTTTGTTGCCAAAAATGGAAGAACTGAACTTAGTTGACATGTGGTTTCAACAAGATGGCGCTACATGCCACACAGCTCGCGATTCTATGGCCATTTTGAGCGAAAACTTCGGAGAACAATTCATCTCAAGAAATGGCCCGGTAAGTTGGCCACCAAGATCATGCGATTTGACGCCTTTAGACTATTTTTTGTGGGGCTACGTCAACTCTAAAGTCTACAGAAATAAGCCAGCAACTATTCCAGTTTTGGAAGACAACATTTCCGAAGAAATTCGGGCTATTCCGGCCGAAATGCTCGAAAAAGTTGCCCAAAATTGGACTTTCCGAATGGACCACCTAAGACGCAGCCGCGGTCAACATTTAAATGAAATTATCTTCAAAAAGTAAATGTCATGGACCAATCTAACGTTTCAAATAAAGAACCGATGAGATTTTGCAAATTTTATGCGTTTTTTTTTTAAAAAAAGTTCTCAAGCTCTTAAAAAATCACCCTTTATCTCAATGGATACTCGTTTTCTCCTGAAACTAAAATAAATATAACGAACAATCGCTAAGCGGTTACAATGAGCGTTCTCTCGACGAGCAACTTCAAGTTTAGTATGTTCTTATACTATTCTTCTTTCGATTGCATCGTATTTTTAATGGTCAATTGTATTATTCTAATTGTTGCTCGAGTCATTACACTTATTCACGGGATTTTTCTCCCTTTAAAATCCTCCAAATCGAATTATTCAAATTCAATCGAGAAATAAATGATTCTTTATCATTTTCTGCTAATTAAATTTTTAACTTTGTTCCTATAATATTAAATTTATTTATTCTTGATGTCGCCCCAATAATTTATTTGTTCTCATTATATATATATATATATATATAGAAAAAAAGTATGTACATATATATATATATATGTACATACTTTTTTTCAAAGATTTTTTCACTCTTCTATAGTTTTTTGCAATTGAATTTATTGGAAAATTTTTACAGCGTAGTACTCTTACGCGTTAATTAATTTTCTGTTCTCAATGGTTTTGACGTCGCAGAATTAATAAATAAAGACAATTCTCTTCGTTTCTATTTAATTTTCTTACTCTGTATTTCTTTTTTACGACTTTTAGAACCCAGCTGCCGGTATAATTCGATGGCGTTTTCTACTCACTGGAGTATAAGCACGCGGCAGCTCGTGTTGCACTTTAACTACTCGGTGGTTTAACGACACGGTCGGTTCATCTCCCACTTTATCTCCGTCTCGTCTTTTCTTTTTTCTTTCACCGTTGAGGCCACTGGGGCGTCCGGCAAACGAGACTTATAGCTTCACGCGCGCGAATACTGACCGAGCGTTTGGAGGGTTAGAGAGGAAAAGGGGCAGTGAGAGGGTGAAATACCTGCCAATAATACGGATCAGGGTCGTCACAAAGAGGGGCGAGGAGAGCAGATGGTTCGTTTCCGGTAATCGTTCTATCTTTTTTTCTTCACCTTTTCTCCCTTCCCCTCTAAGCATCGGGACATGGAGCGTTACCCCCTCGTCACCCTTTATGCACCGGCCAAGTGACCTCGAGAACGGATGATAATCGATTGGCACACGAGGAAGCCTCGCACTAACTTATGTATAACGTACCGGGTTCTAAATAACAAGGGGCGGTAGAAAGAGTGGAGGGGTACAGAGCAATTCGCTCTGATATTCTGTTTCGTTTCCAATGGCTATATGCACAGAGCTACACAGAACATACAGAGTACCAACTGGATATAAAGGAAATAAAACAACGTGGTAATAACGATAGAGAGCCAGACTGAAACCTATATCCATAATTGACTGGGAAAAACGACAGTCGAATGATTTATTTTAATCAGGAAAGTAAAAAAAAAACACTAAGTTGGCAAGCGAGTTGATAATTATAGTTTTTATGTAGATCTGATTGAATGATGATAATTAAACTAGTGGTTGCAACACTTTTGTTCGTTTAGCGACGTATTTTTTGTCACTGCTACCCAGGCACCCTCTCCCCCTCCTCCGTCTATAGTATATCACTGTTGCAGTAGAACCTGCACAATGTATTGACCGATGTTACAATGTACCACATTGTACGACATGGAACTGGTCCAGCACTGTAATTTTCATGTTCGATGATGTGTTTACGTGTTTCACATAGTGTTACATGTCATCGGCACTGCCAACACAAACACCTCGAGTCGTACACGAGTGTGTCCAAATCGTTGCCAAAAGTTTCTTGACGTCTATAAAATGATATTTCTCTTCTATTTAATTTATTTTTTAACAATTAAACATTGATTTTTTATTAATACGATTGGTAGCTATTGAATGAGTCTGCGCAATTAGTTAGTTCATCAGTGATGAAGTGTTTCCGGAGTAACTTAATTTGTTGTTACAATGTGTTCGATTGATTTGATGATTCAATTAATGGAACTGTCGCTGTAATTTGAATTGTGATTAAACCGTGGAATTATCGAACGTACGTATATGCATCGTGTGCTATTGTCGAGTGTTGGAGTCGATCGAAGAAACAACAAATAATATACGACGATGCCTCGAAGGTCTTGATAAATACATGCCAACGCTCTCCTCGAGGACAACCTCGAACGTCTTGGTCTCGAGGTGGCAGACCATACTACGACTATTATTGGAAACTCGACTAGTCCATACTTACACGAAGAGTAGCTTTGTATAATAATTACTATAACATTGCGAAAAAAAAATGCTTATCAGTCATCTGGTACTTTGTCGCCACATATAAACAAGTACGTGATTTATCGGTAATTTTGACAATATGAATAATAACCGTAAAAATTGTGAAAATTATCGTAAAATCTCATAATTGGAGACAGGTAGTGAGACTAAAAATATTATCAGTTGACTATTATCGTTTTGCTTTAGGTAACATGGTAATTATTACTGGATCTTCCTCACCGCGTATATTTTTCCAGATAATTTCGAGAATTGTCTGATGCACTCAGTGTCCCTGTTCGTTTTGTTTTCTTTTGTTTTTCTTTATATAATGTGAATTCGATTAATTTATTAATCCGTCACTGTGGTGAGGGTGTCAGGATATTAAAATAATTTATGATAAACTAAACTATATATATATAGAATCTCTGAACTTTTTGGTAATCATAAATTGATAAAAATAATTGATTACTCATTAATAACAGAATCGAAGATATAACTGGAATTTAATTTGACCTTTAAGATTTTGGTCTTAAATAAACAGCCGCAATTAATTGACACTCGACCTCATGTCATTCATCTAGATAAACCATGAGCATCATGATATTATTGTTTATCTTGGCACACTTCGGATTCTTTTGCGTTTCTTTCGAAAAGTTTTCCGCCGACGAGTATGTTCTATTGGTGTATAGCGTGGTGTATAGTCACTATTCAAAGGGTGTATTGTCAGGAGCGATATGAGAGGTTGGGTGCAGAAAGCATCCACATCCGTAACACACTGGCTACAGCTGAGAGATCCCGGCTTTCCCCAAAGTTCCACTCTCTCACTCTTTATATCTCACTCCTTCTTTCACCCTCTCCAGTCTCAACCACTTTATCCTCCTGTCCATCGTCCAGTCAACTTCCACGACGCGTTTCGCATCGTAGCCAGGCGCCTCTGACACCACGGACAGCAGTACGAGCAGCAAGGCGCGCGCGCCCTATCACTACACATCGACGATGAGTTTCCTCTCTCGTCTGTTGTTGCCAATAAAAGCATCGATCGGCTCCCAACAAAAGGGGATGACGCATGAGATAAGGAAAAATGACTCGTCTTTTGCCTTTACGTCGCCCAGGGTAAAATTTCAACGACCTTGGCGATCCTGTCACCGTTAATCATATCAATTGTTACGAATTTCAGTAAAGTTCTGTGCTCATAACTCACATTTTTCTTCGTTTTTTAAACATTTATAACGTTATTAATGCTATAATCGCCATTGTTAAAATATATACATTCAAAGGTTAAGCAAAGCTGATGATGTAACGATTCTTTCGTCGTGTGAAAGATGAGGGGTTAGAAAGTTCAATTACCGAAGCTTTCTAACACTCATCGTTACACAAAACTGTTTATTAAAAATATTTTTATATATTTTTAAGACCCCGATATGATTTTTTTTTTAATATTTCGATTCAGGAGATGTTATCCAGTTGTAGTATCGACTGTCAACTATTTTATCTCATTCCAGTCGGAAGCTTTCGTTTTAAAACTACACCACATCGTTCTAACCAAACCGTTTCTACGTTCGAATCACGGGAAATTCGTATTAAAAAATAATTGTAATCTGCCCCACCTGACGGAGCTCATTACTTTGCTTAAAAGAGAATCCATTACACAAAGCAGCAATAAGAACTTGTTACGAGACTCTATCTCTTGACATCTGCGTCATTATTTCTCCTGGAGCCATTGGAGTTCCATCCTTCATTCGCAATTTTCCGTACAATTACACAGTTCTAGCCAAATATGACTTCCGTGCTGCAGCGTACGAAATTACACTGACGTCAACGTCGTGTCTCGTCTAGCAGTGTCTCTGTGCACTACGTTCCAATTTACCGAGCAACAAGAGTTTAATTTAATGAAAATCGAACTTCTCCTCCCGGTAAGTAGACAAATGCGCGATGATGAATCGCAGCTGTCACGACCTTCCGTCCAATGAGAACGAGGACACCTTTACACCGTCATATCTCATGCGCTTTGAGTGAGCTATATAACGCGTACTGTATATATATTTCATTTATGTATAAGTGTCGGGTATCTAAATATATATAACAAAATGCCGGATTTAAAGATACGCTTATATAGGACAGTGCGGCATGTACGTAGACTTGGTCTGTCTAGTCACGTCAGGTTGTTCTTGGGACACTTGCCGGGGTATCAATCGCTCTTACTTAGCCCAAGAATATCGCGAGATCGGAATATCAAAGTTCGAGGGATTTTCTACGCTAAAGTTAGCCAGTCTGTAGAAGCAAACCCAGTCACTTATACTATACGTACATACGATACGAATATATATATATATATATATATATATATAAACGGAGGATCGAATGTGAGAATTGCCTGGCTTAAGCCGAGTTTCCAAACTTATAACGGATGGCGGGCTTAGGTAAGTGAGGGAAGGAGTGAGTTAATACCGGTACAGAGCCGAGACTTTGTTGTTGATCTCACACCCTCTCGCCTACCTGCTTCTTCAGTTCCCAAAATCTCAGAATGGGCTCTGACAAATTAATATATCAAATGTAGTGTTTGGTTATTGATTTACCTAGAGTTTTAACAGTCTTATTGAGTTAGTTAGTCATTCCCAACCGCAGGATTTATAGAGTGAATCGGTATCGAAAAAAAGTTTGTAACTAATATCAAGACGTTACCAGACGCAATCGTGTGCCCTTCAAACTGAAAGAACCTTTTTTTTTAAGGTTTAACTTTAGTTTCGGATCGTGATATAATTCGTACTGCGCGAATGATGTTAAGGTAGTGTAAATTGTATCTTTGAACGGGTTATTGGTTAACATTGTATGTGTTAACTGAACAGAGTGTTCAGGTTAGATTATTTGTGGAAATTGGATAAATTTTGTTGTTTTGTCATTTTTCATACGTCGTGTATCGATTTTTTCATTAAAAATGTTTGGTAAATCACAGCTTTTACATTTACGTCGGATTAATCTGCTACAAGCGGCATTTTTATTTTCAACGCTGTCTAATCGATGCATAACATTTTATAATCGATTACAGATTCAGCGACTTTCTCGTATGACGAAGTGTTAATTTAAACATTCTATAAGTTACAATTTCTTCCAGGAATGATCGTTAACCGACCTAATTTTGTCAGTGCATACTTACAGCCGGAATGACGAATATTTCTAGTACTTAATGAAACAAGACGACCGCCTTGATAATAGCAAGAGCTAATGAGACGGGCTTGGCAGGCATTTCATCCCTCGCTAGTCGTGAAAGTACGCGATGAACCTCAGTAGTTTTTATTATTTTTATAACCAGACTCTTTCTGCACAGTCGCAACAACTTTAAGAGACACAGTAGATGATAATATTCAAAGTTTGAACGTTTCCAAGGTTGCTATTACGTAAAATGTGCCTTTGAGATCACTTTTAAGCTAATCCATCTCCTGAGTGGTGTTTCAAAAGTTATAACGAATGGTTGGATTATGGGAGGCAGAAAAATGAGAAAGAATACGAAAAAAAATTGCAAGCTCTACCAATCAGTGGATTTGTTCTCCATGTCTTAAATTTTATAATCCGAATTAATCAAAAATAAGAACTTTTTGTAACATCAAGTATAAACATTATCATCGGATTTTTCTATTTTTTCTTCTAATCTAAGAAATTGTTGTTCTTCGTCAACTGCCGCTTACACTACACAATATTGTTCTTTTTAGTTTAAATTTTATAAAAGAGATTCTTCAGTATTGAGAATATTTTTAAATATTAAATACAAACCTTTTACAATTGGATTTTTTTTCTTTAATATCTTGATCAAAAGCCGACCAGCGTTTATATCCGACCACAAATATCCAGACACGTTATACATATCAACGTTTACTTTTTTTTTCTATGGACTTTACTCGGTTCCTCCTGCGAAGATAAAAGCTTTACTGCTTGCACTTGGTAAATTTATTGCCAATATTTAACTGGTTATGACATCACTGTCTGAACTACATAGATTAGCTAAAACACCTTGCTACTTTTCTCGACATATCATCAATGAAAACCTCATAAAACCTGTTATTTAAATATCTCCAATACCATAATTGCTTCGTAAAATCTCATTCCTCAGCCACAAGTGTAATGAAAATAAAACAAACAATGCAAAGTGAGACCGTAATATCGTACAAAATTTTTGGATTACCATTCAGAGTTCAACACTTTCCGATCCAATTATTATAATCCAGTTTAAAGTTGAATAAAACAAAAATTGCAGTGACCCTTAATTATATTGATGAGGGATCAATAGCCATATTAGAATCTCGTAAATTCCCTCACTTTCCACCGATTCAAAGAGCTCGATTCGACACGACTAGGTACATCCGAGAAAATAAGTACGAAAGGAAGGTCGCACGTATCTCAAATCGTGTTGTCAGCTGCAAAGAGATCTGTAAGCAAGTTGTGTATCGGGTCCAACGGATCACGTAACTTCGTGCCAGTTCGCGACGGGGTCTCCTGCTCTCTTTCACTCTTTTTTTTTCTATATTCCAGACGAATTGCTTAAACAGATACATACTACATAGACCTGGCATACTACATATACATCGATGGCTCGATATGTATTGTGAATAACGAAGATAAAGTTAGTGCACGAGCTATGAAAATATATATCGATTTATATAATTTCTCTATAACTCAGGAACAAAGAAACCAGAGTTTCGTTTCGTGCCTATGCATCTGTACAATTGTATGGATTTGCCTCTTTGCCTCAAAGTAAAATATCATTTTCGATATCGTAGCGGCCTCTAACGTTCTCTTGGCAGTCGTGCATCACGAGACGAAAGATCGTTTGTTCGAGATGTTACTTTTGCTTTCATTTCCTCATCTTTCTCTTTTCTCTTTCGCTTTAGTCTTTCTCCTCTCTCTCACTGTTCAACTCGGCAATAGCCCAATTCAAAGTGAAAACGAGACGACAAGGCGCCATTCAAGTTTTCTAGATTGTTGCTTGTCGCTGTTACCACAACGGATTGAACGAACCGAGATATTGCGATTCATATACATCTCTTCCCATTTTCTATCGAGGATTCCACGAGACAACTTCCCGCGACTTCTGTTTCTCACTTTTGTCAGTCTTCTGTTGCATCTCATCGTGCAAACAAAGCATCGTCGTTCGTTGCTTTTTCCGGACATTGTTTTATTGCAAATAAAAAGAATAGTACACTTTTGTTTTACGTTCCTCTCGTAACGAATATTAGTAATGAAAGTAAAAAAAAAATTATACAAAAACGTACGGACACATATCCTCTCTACTTCAGTAAAAGAAATTTTGTTTTTCTAAGTAAAAACTCTGTATCAAAAATTCTCTACGATTGATCGTTCGCAAAGGCGTTGTGATAAGATAAAAAAAATTCTCAGATCCAAATATAATGCGGAAGGTGTTCATTTTATTTTCAACATTATTTTCATTGATAAAAAATTAATTCTTCTTCCAAGTCTTTTGTTTCCGAATATGGCCACTTTTTGACACGATAACAACACCGTTACAAACAATCAATCACTAGAATATTTTTTATACGAATCTTTTACATATGAAAAGAAATTAATTATTTTTTTACTGCCATCAATGCGTTTACCTTTTCAACAAATAATTTCTTTAACCCTTGTGAATTAAATATATGATGCTATTGGCTAGGCACTGTACTATTTAATTTCGAAATGAAAATATATTTATTGAATAACTATTGGCTGTATATTGACAAATATTTTTCGAGTTCCTTAGAAGGTTCCATCCAATTTGATCCAGTCATCCCCTTAACAAGAGGATGTCTCGACTCTTTTTATCAATATAAAATAAAATGATAGAATGAAACTAAGCCAGGTGTGACACGAACATTAATAAATTCAGAAAATACGGTGATCGTTAATAATATATTATTGGATAACATGCATAGCCAAAGAATCACTTTGTAAAAGCTACACGCGCAAGGGCGATGAGTATGTATGATACATTGAAGTTGCGGTGTTGAAACACAAAACGATCCATAGCACGAATAGCACAGCTCGTTGGCGTGTAAACGGTCGGTGGACGTGCAAACGAGCTCTAATGATAATGGGCAGTGTCGGGCTTAATTTCATAGTTACATACGTTCGAGGCAGCTAATATAGCTTATAACCCGAGTGGCTATGTCACAGCGGCAGGGGGCATACGTTGCGGTGGAAAAAGCTGGGGGACATTTGTACGATCTGGCGGACAGTCAACAAAAGGGACGAAAAGTCTGGCGTATTCGCTCGCGCATGCACTGATTCAATTAGGAAAGGAAAAAAGCTGCTAATCGGACGACTCGATTGCGACTGAGCTGGTAGGTACTATATATACCGCGCCCTCTTCTGTATTTCATATCTACCGTGTGTCAGTGAAGTACGTGTGCGAACTGGTAGCCGTTTGCGCGTAATCTTTACAAGAGCTTTCGTCAAAGCACATTAATCCTCGAGGCGAGTAAACCGCGCGGGTACCGTCGACGACACGAGTGCGAGAGTGATGAAGTATGCGAACGAGTGAGTAGAGAGTCTCGGGGTACAGATTACTGCAACAAGCTATGGGCGGTTCACGAATGTTCTGTGGTTCAAGCTCATGCATCTCTCTAAAGATTTTTTTTCTATTTTTTATCCGTCAACTTATCACTCCGTTTCATTGGAACATATACACGAAGAAAAAGGCTTTGTTGCTCCGACCAACTGGTTCATTAAATAAGCTCCAAGCGTTTAATTGGTTGATTCAACCAATAATTTGTTGACGCAATCAATTAATTGGCTGATGGTAATAAACTCATTTGTTTTCGAAAGCATTTTATTTCCATTCTATGGATCGTAGACGGCGCTCACGTCTTTCGTCCACTCGATTATACGTTCTTACGAAATATTATAGATAATATTTTTTATTTATAATGTAAATTCGGTATTATGCATATAGTGACTGTAGGAAATTGTAACATGTACTCGATTTATATTTCAAATGTCACTCATGAAAATTAAGTATAATATACAGGATATATAATAATATAGATATATCTCAGATATAATATACATTGCGCTAGAAAGTTCTATATTTCGTATATATCTTGTATATATAATACTTATCCGTGTGGGATATTTGGAAATATATGTAATTATGTGTCCGTACGTATGACTAAAACGCATCTGACGTATATTTCGCTTATATTTAACAATTATTCAGTTCATATTGGAAATATATCTATACGTGAGTATATATTTCAACGTATATCACAAAATATATGCTGCATACAGAGTATTCTTAAAAACTTAATAAAATATACGCGAAATATATTTTTGCATATATCGTTCTCCGAGAAGGATAATGAGAGAATGAAAAATTATTATCTCACGTTAAATAATATACTTGAGCCAAAGTGTTCATTTGCGTAGAACATGCACGAAAATAAATGGGATTGTCGATATTACATCAAGACAATAGTAATATTTTTGTAGTCATTTTTTACATTAATCGTGGTCGTTGTGACTCCAATTTATATCTGAAATAACACTCGACGTTGTGAAATACAAAGTTGATGCTGTAGTCAAATATTTATATTAAAAATTACATGCCAATCCAATACTTGTGAATAAGTACGAAGTAAATTTTACTATATTTACCTAACTTACACAGGCTGAGAAGTTAGAATAACTTATTAACTTGTCCTTATAACAGTAACCAGTATCGTATATTACTATCGTAGGATAGGATATTCAATCGTATATATGGAACAAGGAATATCTACTATATTAAGTAGTAAAATGTACCTATTGGAGGAAATCAAATTTGCCATCGAATGTAGTAAATATGCGTTTCCGATGCTTGTGAACGCACGCATTGCGAAGCACGAGGCCGTCTTTCTCTCTCACTCTCCCTCTCTCCCTCTTGTGTGTATTGAATTAAATTATTGATCAAATTAAATGTAATATCAATATTACATTTGATTTGAATTCAGTGAGATTACATCCCGTACAACTATTATGCCATTTAGATGTAATAAATTCAAGTGTAGTCGAATGACGTAGTCGGTAGCGTCAGCGTGTTAGGTAGTTAGCTAGGTAGGTAGGTCGTAGGCTTAAATTCCGATATAGACAGGACATTTTTTTCGGTGTAAATTGCTACCCAACGATTGCCGACGACGAAAAAAATATTTAAAAAACTAATTCCCGAGTCGGAAAAATATGTTTTTGGTTTACTTTTGATACCACCAATATATTTTATCGTAATTTTATTACGCCGCATACACAACAAATATCAATTTCAGTATTAATCTCTGTAGCAAACGAATTATGGTAAAAATTACCAATGTGGGATAGCAGCGATAACTAAGCTTCGAACGTTATACGTAGCATGGTTTGGTGTTTATTTAACTTTGACGCCAGTTATATTTTGAATAGTGATTTTAATACAATTACATAGTATTCTTAATTGTGGACACTCACTGTACATATAATCTCCGTTGGTTGTAGTTTAAGTTACTACATTTGTTGTTCGTGATACAATTATTTTCTTTCCGTGTGTCAATGAATATTACGTCTACCTCATAGGTCTTGTATTCCGGAGGGATTCCTACAACTTTTCGAGTCGAAGATAACGTAGAGCTCTTGTGGTTTAATCTGCATTGAGAAATGAATGAAAACGATGGTAAAAAAGTGACGAAAGAGGAAGAAAAAGAACAATAAGGGCGATCATATGTAGAATGGAAATGATAGAAATTTATAGATGATTTATTCGGCTGCAACTTCCGGAATATTGGAAGCTTAAGACCCCATGAAAATATTTTACACCTGGTATATTCTTCTCACTCCTACAGAAAGAAGAATATGTTATATCGACAGACGTGAAACCTACGTGCTATAACGTTTATACGTATTGATCTACAGTACAGTACCGTACAGTACGTTACAGTAAAACGTAGTTACGTTGGTCCGAAGGGAACTCTAGCAATATATTTTCAAGTGTTATTTTTGCGCCTTGCCACACACAAGCCACACACTTGTAAATACTTTATTGGCCACTGAGATAAATCCTACACGTATTGACAAACTTCCAACGTGAATCTACTTAATTCAAGACAATTCTGTGAATACTTTAGCCAAGTTAACACTCAAAAGAGTTCTTCCGCTATACTCGAGAATCTTTCGATTCCGAGTCTAAAGCAAAATATATACATTTTCAATGAGAAATCTGTTCTGAGAACCCTTTGATTATTCGATCTGAATGCACAGATGGTAGCCGAACAAAATGTAGTTTGCGATTTTATCGAGTTGAGAAACGTTCGAATCGTGCTTCGATTTTGCAGCATTCAGGGGACTGCGGCTTTCGAGATTCGGCTGCTAATTCCGCGGATGGATACTTCTGGAAATGACAGGGAGGGTCACGTCCTTAATGATTTTATATTTTCATCTTCAATTGTCGAGCGTATACGAACCTTTCGTTTAATGAGTATTGTAATTGAAAAATACCACTCATGTTATGTATCGTGTGTAAAAGCTGTTAAAACTTTACTTTTCTCCTGTTAAAAAAAAAACACAAAACTCAGTTTATCTAAGTAACAACGACGAAAACATTTTTTTTTTTCATTTTATAATTGTTCTCAAAGGCATATTTTTTCAGTGGAAAAACTCGTAGATCGACATCTTACGAAAATTTGATTTCTTTCTTAATTAGTACAGTTCGTTGTGTGTACAAGCAAGATGTCGAAACCCTCAGCAATATACAAAAGTAAATTGCATACAGTTAATAATCAGGGAGTTTGTTGTCTCTGTATATTTGCGTATATACAGATTCGTTGTAGGTTCCTAATGAAAAGGACTTGGAAATATGTGGCTTCACGTTTTCTCTCGAATCCCAGGAAAATACATTCCGTGCAATACTCAGACGAAAAGCTTGCGCGTTGATTATATATATTTAATTTAACCAGCTCCAGCTATTTTGACTGTGGACGAAAGAGTGGTGGTGTGTAATTGAGAGAGCCATTAAACAACCGAGCGGGAATGTCGACAATCATTCGCTGTGAGAAGCACTCGAGCTTCCGTTAAAATGCGTTACGCGTTCATTGTTATAATCGCTTTCAACTATCAAATCCGTGATTTTGTCGCGATTTGATACTCAACGAGCAGGAACATTCACTTGAAAAGCGGCTTTCAACTCAATCGAACTTGAACATAATACAAGGTTTCATTTATTTTCTATTGCTAATCTATTTTGTTAATACAGAGATAAAATTAACAATTGAAGACACGAATTTCGAATTTACTCAACGATTAATATTATTTATTACCGCTTTACAGACATTAATAATTTTAAATCAATTTTCATATTTTATTTAAGCACGCAAGTTTTCTTTCCCATTAAAGTCGACTGACCTTAAGACGAGACGATGGACTAACATCGCGCTACAGGTGTGTGAGAGTGACAGCAATTTATATGAATTTCGTGAGTGTGTGAGTTGTCGTTCGCTTCGTATTAATTTTAATTTATTGATTATACTTGAAGCATATTTGGAAATCTGGATACTCTCAAAGAAATGTAATTTCCAGTACAGATTTTACCAGTGTCCTTAAGCCCATCATTTGTCTACCGGAAACCTAGCGCCTCTGAATCAGTTGAGTGGTCAAGCTCACCGCCCGGTCAGACGGTAGGTGTCCATTAAAAGCGTAACACGATGGCAGCCACGGGCCGTCATGCGGAAGGCTTCATCTACGTCAATTTGCGAGGTACCATAGACCACTAGTGTGCACGATTGTATGCCTGTGCCTTTATGCGTCTTCGGTCTAATAAATTTTCCCCAAACCTCGGTATCTATAGCAGCTGGTACAAAGCTCTGTTCCATCTCTTGGCTCCTACCCGATCTCTCGTGGATCCCGTTTCGGTCGAGCAGCAATTTGTCAACTTCGCGTAAGACACCTCTCAATGAGTACCTCCTCGCCCTCATGGTCAGGATCCGTATAATCCGCTAATTTGGTTGACAGGTTATTCGCTACAACGGCTATATGAACGATATTCACAATATCTTACAAAGATACCAATCGTCTTTCCATTAATTTCGACAACGATTTCGTCAGACAATTAATACGAAATTTCCAGTTTTAAGATTACCTTGAGGTGAAACGGCCCATTCGGTATAACGATGTACCGATTAGTAACGTTCTACGTATAGATATACTGTTGACAAGATAAGCTTTTTCCACAATCTCCGACAAACAGCCAACGGGTAACCTTGTCAGTAATTGGTTAGCTTTTAAATTCGTGTTTTTCCCTGTAAAATTTCACCGTTAGAGTGCGAGATTTTTTCTTATATAGCCACTGACTGATGAATTCGTCATACTTTACGAAGTAAAATATATTTACACGACGATACGAAACGACTTCCTCCGCGTTCACTTCCCGTCGATTATATATACAACGATTTGTTTCTCTATTACTATCAGTGGTTACTGCCGCAACGTTGAACCGAGTCTCGATACAATTTCCACTGAAGACCGAGAGAACGGATGTCACTTCGATAAAATAAATATTCAACGGATATCGGCAATTTCCGTAAAACACTGTACCTGTAACTTACGTCTAACACGAGAGCTTGTATATTCTGTGTGTAAGTAGTTCAAGCTCTTGTTTGTCAGATCATATCGCAAGAGACCGAAATTTCATCAAACACGTATTTCCATACGATTGCTTTATCAATCCTTCTTGTCTACACGCATTCTCGTATCAATTTCCCATTTATTTTTATATTCAGTTACCACATTTGTTAATACATTAATTCACCGAAATCATTGGTTCATATCATCGATTTGTACTGATTACGCGTGTATCCCGTCCAGCGGACAGTACACAGCGGAATGCTTATGAGCCCAATAGACAGACATCACGAAGCTAAATTGGGAGAACAGTTGAAGTGAGTATGCATCGTCTGTTGTACGGTATCAGTTGGATACAAAGTAATCAACGTCTTCTGTTTATGATAGGACATTCCGATACCCAAACCGAACGGTAGTGTTTCACGTTAGCGAGACAATATATCTGCCATAAAAAAATTGAGCACAACGATGAGTTATTCGACAAAAGGATTACCTTGTTCGAAGGCTGATGACTACATCGAACATACCGCACCTCGGCAACCTCGATACATGCATACTATATACATTGCATATACCGTTTGTTATATATAAATTATGTGAGACTCGCTGGCAACGAAAACGTGAAAGCGTTAGAGCGCGAGAAACATCGAAGCCAGGTTTGATCGTGATTGGCTCATATGTAATTCCCCGATGAATTTCGTTCAATTGAAGTACGAGGAAAATTGAACTGCATCCAAAAAGACAATCAAGCTATTGAGGTCTACGATTTATCTGTAACTCCAATGCTGCACAACCTGCAGACATGCAGGTCTGACCAATGATCACTTCGCGTTTCTACACCTGCAACATTTTTTTTTTTTTACAACTTTATAAGAGTTTCTTTTTGTTATTTTTCTTTCCTCACAGGAAGCTGTTTCCATGAAAAAACTATTTCTCGAGACTTTGATATCAGAGTACTTAAAACATCCCAAAACGACGAGAAATCATATTTAGAAAAAATGTGTGCGCGCGCGCGCGCGCGTGTGTGTGTGTGTGTGTGCGTGCGTGTGCGTGCGTGCGTGCGTGTGCGTGCGTGCGTGCGTGTGCGTGTGTGTGATGAGCTCGCAAAATTGCAGTGAATATATTTCGAGAACGGGTTACTCGATCACCCTGATATTTTGTAGACAGGACGGGCTGCAATTTAAAAAAAAAAAGGAGGTATGCTCTCTAGCTTTCGTAAATTTTTAGCTATCGAGTTGAAACTTTCTACAAGAATAGGTCAAGGGACAAGGTTGTTCGGTATTGAGTTTGGTAAGAACCGAAGAACCAAGGCGTACAAATTTTATAAAATAATGAATTTTTGTTATTTAAAAAAAAAAAAAAAAAAAAAATTTCCTCTGGCTTTCGTAAATTTTTCTCAATCGAACTGAAGCTTGGCATACACATTGGCTAAGGGACAAGGACACTCGGTGTTGAATTTGGTGAGAATCGATCGAGGGGCTTAAACTTGATGCAATTTGCAGTTTTACTTAATTTTCAATTTTATTAAAAATGTTCATACCACTTCCATTATGAGGAATACAGAATTGAGATAACTATTATCCGTAGAAGAGATTCTCCAATTTGGCGAAAATCATGAGGATGCAATGTACAAAATAAAAATTTACACGTTTTTCTACTATACGTATTGTCAGAATTTACAGCTGAATTAAATTTCTTCATTCGCTTGGGCAAAGACGATTGAAAAATAAAATTCTAAAAATATATAAAAATTGACAAATGACATGTTAAAGTGATTATGATAAATATATTTTTGTTAATTATATGAATTGGCAGGATATCGTAAAATTTATATTACGATGAATCCTATGAATTGATTAGACAGTTTAATTTAGTTTATTTCTCCTAGCGACGTCATCGTCTCTTCGTTTCATGTAATATGGTAGTGGGAACATTAATTGCAGTAGTTTCTGAATAAGGAACCTAAATTCTCGTATAAATGCGGTCGCAACTATACTCGATAGAGTTGTCCATACATTTCTGACTGAGTTCATAACTATTAATTCGAAGAATATTGCGCACAGATCCATGTAATAAATATTCAACGTAATTATTCATCACTCGATTAATACTAGAACTACCGAACCAGTAAAAAAAAATTGATTTTAATATTGTAAAAACATTCATTAGCATTAGAACTACCAGACCAGTAAAAATGACAGGTTTTACCATTGTACCATCAAAATTACTGGTACCATTGTACTATAAAAATGACGGGTTTTACTATTGTACCAACGTAAAACCAGTCATTTTGATTGGTCCGGTAGTTCTAATGTTAATCAATTGTCTGATTGGTTTGATAGAAATGATAAATATCAATTAATGTTACTGTACCTCGTTTTAAAAATCCGCGTTTACCCATTTCTAACCCGTGAAATGAAACCAAGGATTATTAAATGTTAACCATTTTTTACATCAATTTCTATAAGCCGAGACGCTCGCTACGATATCACTTAATCGGAACAAGTCCTTCACTTTGTGCGTTACTTTATCAAAAGACATCCTATATTCTTGAAGTAAAATAAGATCCAATCTTTACTTTGTATTCTTGTTACATCACCCACGCTAGTTCCATAGACTTTGTAGAAGCTGTGGGAAATACGTAATTGTGTAGTACGGGGGCTCATGGAAGGTGACGCAATATAAATTCAGTTGACACAGGGCCCTTTGAAGTGACGGCATCGTAGCTTGAAATCGACGATATTAAACCAATATATTCACTCTCCATTATCTTCTTTTAATAAAAATCATTACTAACCTTTGCGTACTTATTGAATTCTTGACAATTCAAATGATCATTTATAAAGGATATCGTTAATCCTTTCACCGTGAAAATTTCCAAAAGTATACCAGAACGTTCTTAAGGATTAAAAGTAGGGAGAACGAAGAGTCTCTGACGCTGGGCGCAAGGTTGAGAGAATCGCTCAACCGGCATATCGTTAACTAATCCGCATTTTTACATTTTTTTTTTTCAATATTGCGTAAGCGAATCGTCTCGTTTCACAAAATAATTTTTAACTGTTACAACAATAAAAATGTCTTTCTGTGTTCTCATGAGAAAAACAAATTGCTGCTCCAGATAGAACTGAGAAGAAACTGTCATGTGTCTAAAATCCGTCAACAAGATCGTACAAAAAATTGCTTCTACGTTAACAGCAAAATGAACTAACTACATAAAGTTGCACGGTAATTAACTTCGCCCGGTGCAACTTTCATCAGTGAAGAGACAATAATTATCGAAGCTCCGGATTCCTACTACAACGAAACAAGAAATGCAAGTATAATTAAAGAAATAACTCCCTCGGTTCGTGACCTATAAGGAAACAAGATTCCAAGGCTGGATCATTTAATTCCCCTGGTGGGTCCTTTGGCCGCTTGAGGACAATTTTCTACTTCGGTGTCTAAACCGCGTTGCTTACAAGGTGATATCGCGTACCTTTCCACCTCTGTAGACATCGCGAAGTGCATAGTGACAGAGGGAAGAGGGAAAAGAGAAAGAGAGAGGGGATTCAGGATTCAGGATTCAGGATTCAGGACTCAGGACTCAGGCAAGTCCAAGGCGTGATTGCGTGCTACGTGGATGGTAGTAGTTGTGGCTACTCTGATGCTGCTTGTGCTGCTGTTACTGCTGCTGCTGCTGCTGCTGCTGCTTTCGATGGTGGTACACATTGTCAGAGGGAAAGCGGGAGTGAGACCGAGTATAGGATGGATTTTGTCGAGGCTAGCCAAGAGGTAAAACGGTTGAGGGAGGACGCGCCGGCAGAGAAGCGGTAGAGGAAAAGCAGTGAGAAACAGGAGGGTGGGGTGGAAGAACGAGAAGTGGAAGAGGAGGAAGAAGAGGAACAGAGGCAGAAGCGGAAGGTTGAACCCTCGAGGGTGGGTGCGGAGGTAGTTCGCGCGCGCTGCGCCGGCGATGCTGTTGGTGGTGGTGGTGGTAAAAGTGGTGGTGGTAGTGGTAGCAGTGGTCGCGCTCCCTCTGTGACTCTCTTTATCTATGCTTATCTCTCTCGGTGTTCGCCCCGCTTTGGATCCGACGCCGCCACCACCGACGGACGCCACGAAGGGTGAAAGGAGGAAGAGGTTACAGCGGCGCAGTCCTGTCGGGAGCGTCGCAGCTTGCGGGTGCTCGCTACGGCTCTCTCTCACGCTCACTCACGTTCACCGTTCAACATACCTACACGAATAACTAACTACTACATGCAAACGAACGTTGATATAACAGCAACAATAATAACAATAATTAATCAAGAAAAATACGAATAGTCGAGATTTCATTTTTTTTTAAATGCATTAATATTCACAAGAATACGTAATATTATGTATAGTAGTGTGACGAGAGACATCGTCGTCAACGAAAGAGATTCACGGGATACCAATGCACCAAGAGTATATCCGCAAAGAATCCGTGCTCTTCGTCTTATCAATCACGTAGTGTACAGCGACGAAGGTCCGAACACGCGCGCGAGCCCTGAGGTATTCGTTACCGGGGGTAAGTAATACCGAGACTACTTGAATGACGAAGTTATGTATATATATATATATATATACATATAAATATATACATATATATGTATATATAAATAACACCGAGTTAGCCAAGAAAAGGCAGTGACAGAGAGGACTTGACATCATCCCCAGGATTCCTGAACGGCATCCAGACAAATTATACCGCACCATTTGGAATTCTTGTCGTGTGCTCTCTTTGTGCGACGCTGAAAGACTCGGTGAAACTACCTGTGCTGCTGCTTCTGCTGTTGCTGCTGCTTTTGCTTCGGTGAGTTTCATCGGAAGTGCTGGTGTGTCGTAAAGCTCGGTCATCCGTCAGTTTCCAATGGCTCGGAACGGAAAATGCAGAGGACAAGGACAATGAAACGTTTCCTCGATTGAGAGGAAAGAGAAAAGATTGGCCGTTAAACAACAGAACGAAATATTTAGAGGATTGGCAAATTTTTTAAAAGAGAGTGGCTATTCCGAGCAAGCGTAACAAAGTATAAAATTAAAAAAAAAAAAAACAAAGAGAGATTTTTGTTCTGCTTTTCCGGCTATAGATCTGTGAAAAGTGCGTTTATATTAAATTGATTTCTTATCAGTGAAAACAGTTGTAGTTTGATTTTTCTTTTCCCTTCACTTCCATTGCGACTCAGGAACAATTCGGTCGCGGATTGTGCCGGACTCGTAGCATGTGATCAACAGGGTGCGCAACGATCGCCTGCCGATCTCTCGAAAAATCGAACAAAAAATGTGCCGGCGTGACGAGGTACGATCGGAGGAACGTATCTCGCCGGGCGGGTATCGCGCCGGGTCCGGCGGCCACCACCTAGTTCGACCGAATAGATTATTAACGTCATCGTCAAGAAAATCTGGGATCATAACTTCGACATTGTTGAGGCACGCAACAGCGCTCGTCGAAGAGATCGGCAACGATCAGCACGTTGAACAGCAACGAAACACCGATTCATCGACGGTTGGAACACAACTGAGAAACAGTGACGACGGACCTCGTCACCAAGACGACGGAAACTTAGATGCCAACGATGACGAGGATGACGAAGACGATGATGGTGATTACCTCACCTTTCCAATCCCATCAATTATCCTACCCGTCGGCCAATACGACGATGAACAGCTACCCGTACGGTGGTATAATTGTCGATACAGTTACACGTGAAGTGAAATCAATTCCAATCGTGGAGATAATAATCATGATGAAGATGCGTCAATCTGTTCGAGCCGTCAAATGATCTTGTGGTTCAAGCGCTTCGTGTTGATTCAGAGATATATAGCGTGGCCATTACACTTGGAACGGTGGGTTTCCTTATTTGACGAGAGAATGCTGACTTGGTGCTAAGAGTGCTTTTACTATCAGCACTTCGAGCAGTCTATCATCGCTCTGGTTTGGCGTGTTAAGGGATAACAAAAAGAATCTGATCAGCGTGCTCGTATTCCGTTGGCAGGTTCTCTGTGCACTTTCCAGCATTGATATTATTACTGAAGTTGCTAAAAAAAACGAAGCTTTAGTTGGGTCTCGATGAAACGGGCTTTGTGATTTTTTAATCCAACGTCTTTTTTGCTTTTAAAAATGTTTCTCTTAAGTACTTGTTTATGATTTCTTGTAAATCATAACTACTTCATTTTCTTATTTTTTTTCTTCTTAATTATGAATTGCCCAGCAATTGTTTACCGCAAATCACTTTTACCATAAAATATCTTCGTTATATTAATATTATTTCATGCATTTGCTCCTTTATTACGGCGAAAAGCAGGAGCCGATCAATATCTTATACGTATTTTATACCGGTCATCTTCTAAATCTTCCAGCTAAAGCGTCTTGAGTACTCACATCAATGAAATCTTGCTGGAATTGGGATTATACATCTGGTCACGTATCGCATTTAGAATGCGATAGCATTTCCCACAGATTTTAAACTCGAGAAGATAGTTTAGTTAAAAAAAAACCAGAGTAGCGGACACCACCGACTTTCAGTCTCCCTGTATCATTTTTTTTCATCTAATACAAATCCATTCCAGTTATATTGCACAAATATTCATTTGTTTATTATTATAATAATAACATATCTGCAATTACGAACGTAAAAAAAACAATTATAAGATGTCTAAGCACAGATTTTTAACTACCAGGAATAATGCACGAGTCAAGAATGACGTGACCATTACTTTCGTTGTTCACTGCTCTGCGCATGATGCAAAGAATGTTAAAGAGAAACAGAATTGATCCATATGCTCCACGAGCTCGTTGATGGCGTGCATAAAAGTGTCCACTTTTTATTGTTTCATTGGTAGTGTGCAACTGACGTTATAACGTGAGCTTCGCTTCACGGGGCCAAGATATATTATATACACAACGATGTCCGTTTTATCGTTAACGGCTGAATTGTCTAAGCAAAAAAAAAACGACAGTATTGTCCAGCCCGGTTCGCTTAAGCTACAAAACGTTTCGGTTACTTTTTTCGCACTTTTTTTCTGGTAGTCCGACTTATGGGGGTACGAGTAGTCTCTAGTGCTTTGGAAAATCACCGCACACCAACCAGTCGATTTCCTAGCTTGTCATCGTGAGAGAAAGAAGAATTCATCATGCCGGGCTGTTGAAACAGCCGAGAGAAAAGAACGAACCGGTTGGGCCAGAGCGTTTGGCGTGATTTCCATGCAAATCCGATTGCCTCTCTGGTAAAATTATATTCATGGACACCCGCAAAGGGTTGGGAGTTGACTCGCCGACTCGTATTCTATGTAAAATGCGATAATAAGAATTATTGCTACGACTACGAGCAACCGACTCGCCACAATTGTTAAATAAATCGTTAGATTTTATTGACCTCATGTAAATAACGTCAATTTTTTTCTCTTCACTCTGCCTTGAGACATTCTTATTCTTGGAAAAGGGGGAGAGGCTACAATTTCAAGAATAACATGTATTTCACTTTATCTTATCATTTTAAAAAATTACATAATAAAACCCCAACAGCTGATTGTTCGAAACGGTGTTTTCATCATGTTAAAAAATCCTCAGGTCCGAGTATAAAAAATTGTAGAAAATGTTGAAAATTTTTAAACATTATTGTCGATTGAAAAACACATTGAACTACTTCTACGATTTCATATTTTCCTCAGGATATTTCGCATGATCGCAACACCGTTACGAATAATCAACCGTGGACAATTTTGTTTATCGTTGAAAAAACATATTTTTGTACCGAAATCGGTGAACTTCCTCCGTTCCGTGAATGACCGTAATGACGAATATCAGCAAAAATGTCGTGACGAAGTAGAAACATTTTCTATAAACTTTCTTGACGGGTACTCAGGAACCATATGTACTGTAACGAAACATCCTTAATCCCCGACGATCTTTCGTGAAAAGTCGGATAAAATCGTTACGATAAACGAATATACGACCCTTCTCTCACTATCTACTTTGCGAGGTTTCGTCTATCGGAGCAAACGAGCATTTCGCAGTCTAAATTCGCCATTCCATTCGCTCAAATGTGTAATACTTCCTATCATAGACACCCGGTGTAGCTTACGGTAAAATGCCTGGCCAACCATTCTATCCTATGAGCACAGACAAGGCTCACATTTTATTGTTTTTCCTTGTCGTATTCTTAGTCAATTTCTTCTCCCTTAAGCCAGCCAAGCTTACTTGACTATCAACCGTAGAATGGCTCTGATGATCTGTCACCATCATTTCCTATTCTTCCTCACCCTCGCTCGTGATAAATAAACATTTTAATTTAAATCTCAGAAAGAATTCGTTTTCATTCGAGAAAATCGTTTTTATGAAAGTCTCCGACGATCTTGCTCCCTTGAAAACAATTATCTGGCGATCGAGTACACAATCCCTATCAGTTCCCAACGATGAAATTAATATTGAATTAAGATTTCGGGTAACCTAATTCGTGAATTCTGTAATAATTCATTTCATAGAATTCACAAAACGAATTCAGTATCGAAAAATTGAATCAATTCGGTCAATTCCATTGAATTCCATTGAAATGGCATCTTTGATATAACTTTAAATTTGACATATATGCCATTGTTGGACATTGGTCCGATAGGCCAAGAGGGACATTAAATTCCTGGAGTCAATCTCGACACGACACGTTATTAAAGTATTTGAACCTGGTACCGGTGGAATGTGCATTAGAGATGGAAACTGCGTTGCGGAAGTAGTTGGGTGAAGGTGAATCTGATGGTTGATGCTCGTCCATATCAGGAGATTTCCCGTGAGTCGTAAATTTTCAAGATAATTTTGTGTTCTCCACCGCGTGCTGACGTTTGAGACAGACTAAGAAATTCCTCGCGTTGCGAACCCCTCGTAAACATTCCTCAGCTTTTCTCTCTTTATCACGCTTACAGACATTATGTTAATGATTTTTACACGTAGCCGTTGAAACTACTTTTTTTATTTCTAATTCCATGTGAGAAAAGTCTCGTCGCGTTTAGCGCGTTTATGTTCCGGATCTCGGGTACACTGTAGCCGCACAAAATTCCCCAGGTGCAAGCAATTGCGCAAAAATTTCACCGTCTAAAGGTCTATTATTTATGTAATAAACCAGGGAAATCCCCGGCTGGCGTTGTGGGATATGTTTATGATTTTTCATGTGAGTGCACCTGCGAGCTTAATCCGAAGAGAATGAATTGTCACAAGGCGTGTGACGAGAAGGAGCCGTAATTCTCACGTGTTAAATTTATAATTGTATGTTAATATGTGGGAATATTCGCCTCTTGTCCAAGGACAATGTCGACCCTAACCTCAACGCGTGTAAATCCCTCTGTACATACATATGTAGCGCGTGTTACGCTCAGTACACTACTTTTTTCTGATAGTCGTAAGAAAATTATCAACCAAGATATTCGAATGCAGAGTTAATATACTTTGACCAATTAGAGTCGAAGTTTGGAAGAAGAATAAGGAATTAAGGTTCACTGACATAGCAATCCACTTCGCTTCTTATTGTTACACACGCAGAAGACACACCGACAAATACCAAACGATAGCAAGCGGAAAAGCGCTCAGTCCGAAGCACGCTTCGACTGTTGGATACCTTCAGACGGTTGATAAACTGAATACGCTTGTAGTTTAGTTGTTCGTGCTAAATTAAGAGTGCGAAAGACGGTGCTCTCACGGTTTAGCACGATAAACCATACTTAACGCAACCAGTCGAGAACGTCATAACAAAATGATAGCCACGCACTAACAAGTCGCCTTTGCCGACTGTTCGACAATGTCTTTAACGTTGACTTCAGCAATATCTTAGACTTTTCTTTGACTACTCATCGCAGCATACTTTAGACTAAACGCTTTCACGTTTTTAATATCGCACGTCATTCGTCGTTGTGATTTGTGCGCATGTAACAATGGCAAGCAGAGCGATTTTTCTCGTCGGATCAGCCTTTTCTCTGATCTTTCAAACATCGACCATGATTGGTTGAAATGTATTATAACTTCGAAAGACGAGGAGGGTAACAATGATGTTAGATGTAAGGGATCTTCATTCAATCTTTCAACCTTGGACCAATGAGTTCTCTTGCAAACCCTTACCAGTCAAGATATGACTCATCGTTAAGGCTCCCAGCAAAAAAAAAGCAGACAGTAACGAAGATCGATTGGATGTTATATATATAAATATATAACATGTATAAAAAAAACATGAAGTTGCACCACACCGTCTGTAATCATCTTAGCGATCGATACGAAGATATTCTCCGATAAAGGAAATCAATTAGCAAGGAAGAAGCTGTTGTAATTAAATATCTCAAACTTTCAAAGTAGCCTTCGCATCCGCGTCAAGCACAAATAATATAACGGACTCAAAATATCTTTGCTCTCGATAATAATTAATTTTCTTTGTCTTTTCGTGTTTTTTTTTTTTTAATTATTGAACTTGCATTTTTCTACGACTTTTTCTTCATACAAAATTGATGTTACTTTGAAAAATATTACTTCCACAAAGGCAAATTGAATTCTGAACATGATACTGAATTTCCATTGACCCACTTTTGACTATGAAAATATTTCTTTTCGATATACCGAGTCAATGTATTCATAAAGGTAACATGGAAATTTGAAATCGGAAGTCGTGTGAGGGTGCACGAAACGCACATACCTCAAGTCAGCATTCAGCGGAGCTCAAACGTTACGATATATCTTAAAACATCGAATCTGGAAACGTTATTGAAAAATCGAACGAAAGTTCCGTATTGAAAGTCTGTGAAGGAGATTACAATAATCTAAATAATTATTATTCACAATAAACGAAGAACAGAAAAAAAGGTGAATCGAGCATGTTGATCATGACCCATCGAACGCAATGGGGAAAAATGATATTATAATTATACGTTAATATCGTATGTTGTGAAATCTACTTAACGACGATGATTGCCTAATCGTAATGAATTAGATCGTCATCGTTATTTCTCTTGTTTGTCATGCAGCATAGGCGGATACCTACTATTAAAAAAAGTGAAAATTTTATGAAACGCAAACGACATGGGATATTGCATAACCTATATCTCGTTACATAATACATGAAGGAAGGGTTTGATGCGTGGCAGTAGCAGTAACAGCACCCTCAAATCCGTACCTCAACGAACGCTCCATAAATTTGCAAAAGTTGGTGGAGAAACGCGCGTTAAAATTAACAATGCATCAGTGACTGGATTAAATGATCGTGATATCAGTTGGAGATTAGTTTCTAAAACTTTTTATGCTGTTACACGTGAAAGTTCCTCTACTACTACGATTACTACAGTATGGATCGGCAAAACTTAATAAATGAAGAAGATTAACGTGATATTCGATCGACTATCGAATGAGACACGCGTGCTTCGTCTTTAAATGTTCACAATAATAAGAACAATATTCGACGAAATGTGCAATAGGTGAGAGTTACGATAATAAAGAAATAAAAATATTATGTTAAAAAATAAAGAATAATAATAACTATTATCGAATGCCAAGTGAAAGGAATAATTTTAAATTCCTCAAAATTGTGATTCCTAATCGTAAAACGAACGAGCGATATCCTTGATGTTCGGTAAATAGTGAATTCCAACGTTCGTATACAGAAGAAAAAAAAACGAATCGCAAACGTGTTGAATATTAAATAGGTCGACAGCGCTCGCGTGAAAGTAAATCATAGATCGTGTATCGTTATCAGTGACGCTGTTCCCCCCATACCGTACAACTTCATATGCTCGTCACACCGCAAGCATAATTAAAGTGAAAATATTTTTAAAAATGTAAATAAAACTAAAACGAAAATACAAAGTGATTCATACGCTCAATAAAAATGGATAAAAAAGCGTATACCACCACCGAACAATTCATTTCAATAAATTTAAACAGCAGCGTTTCATGCAGTGAAATTTATTGTCGGCCGAATGAACAATTGATAATAATATCGCGAAATGGCAACTGCTCACCTAATTCCGCCGATTTCACCTGAAAAAAGTCCAATAGACCTAGATGTTACGCATAAGGTAATAATAATAATAACAATATTAATAACAATTATATTTTCATATGCTGTGTACTTATAAGATTACTTTGAGTGGAATGTGGAAGGCTTTTTCATTTCCTGCAACAACTGAAATGGCTGTTTGTTTAATGGCTTGGTCTGTTTTTTATTATGCACTAGTTATAATATTTATTTCACACATTATTCGGATAATGCTTACTTTACAATCTCCTTTATTGTCCTCGCTTCCTGGACGTCAGCGTGTCCTCTCTCTCTCTCTCTCCTCCAATTTAAAGTTTATCAAAGTACATAAAAAGCATTAACTATGGATTAGCGCTCGGTTTAAGGGGTTCATGAACATATCAAGTAGGCATATCAGGTCAACTAGTGTGCCGTGTCGTCGGGAATTAAGTTTTTAAACGCGTTAAAACTTGAAGCAACCGCTCAGCCTATTTTTCACATGTAAAAATATTCATGGTTTTTTTACTTTTTACTTGTAATTATAAATGGAAAAAAGATGTATTTCAACATTTAACTCGAAATCACATTTACCACGTATACCGAATGAATAAAATAGATAAATATACGGAATACCTGCTTTTCAAGACTTTCAACTGTTTAACTTGAGGTGGCAAAGCTCTTTTCTGTTCTGTCAAAAAGTCATACGGTAATCTACTTTTTTTTATCAGATATTTAATTTTATAACTTGTTTTAGGGTCATATTTCGTTCACGTAAAAATCAAAGGTTGCAAACGAGACGTTGAACTATAGTCGAATTTCGACAATCGTAATCTCACTTTATTGTAATTGCAAAGCTCCTGGGGGCGCTTTTAATTCACACAGGATTGTCAAAACACAGGATTTTATCGTCCTACGATAAATTTTGCTTCTACCTATAAGCCGTTTTGTATATTTGCGAAACAATAAGCGAATGTAATTATCTTTATTAATTCTAGTGAAACAAGCAATTGCTTTCAGTTGAATAGAAGTGTCAATACAATAAATCGTGTTTAATGACGATGAACTTAAATTGTTTAATTTGAGGTGACAAAGCCCTCTTCTGTGCTGTCAGAAAGTCGTACTCTAATCTACTGTTCTTTCTCAGACATTTTATTTTATAACTGATTTTGGGGACATACTACCTTGATCAAAAAGTTTTAGGACCAGCCACCGTGTGGCGCTGTCAGTCACCCGATTGGAGTTTTTTATTTTGTTAGGTTACATAATCTGTCATTGATACTTCCCTCCAAATTCAGCGTCATAGCTTGACATTTGTAAAAGTTGCATTAAATTTTGTGTGAAAAACGGATTTAACGGTCCGCAGACCTTGGAGATGTTGGAGAAGTGTTTCGGCAACGATACTCTTTCGAGACCGAACGTTTTTCGGTGGCACGAACGCTTCAGAAGTGGCCGTGAGTCGGTCGAGGATGACGAACGCAGTGGCAGGCCGTCGACGTCGAAAACCGATGAAAACATCGATAAAATCAAAAAAATGTTGGCCGAAAACCGCAAATTGACCATCAGAGAGCTGGCAGAGGACTTGAACGATTTGGACCTCAGACGTGTTGCTGCAAAACCGGTTCCGAAAGACCTCAATTTCATACAAAAAAAGGAACGCGTTGATATCGCGAAAGACATGATTTCCAAGGCCGAATACAACCTGACATTTATCAAACGGATCATCATTGGAGACGAGACGTGGATTTATGAGTATGACACGCAATCCAGACATCAAGCGAGTGAATGGCATGTACCGAAAGATCGAGACTGCAAAAAACCACGTCGTTTTCAGTCAAAAAAGAAGGCGATGCTCACGGTTTTCATGGATTACAACGGTGTTGTTCATCATGAATTCTTGCCAGAAAAACAGACAGTCAACAAAGAGTATTTTTTGGGCGTTATGAGACGTTTGCGTTTTTGCAACTCGTGGATTTTGCACCATAATAACGCACCGTCGCACAATGCGATCCTTATGCCTGAGTTTTTTTACTGACATTGCCTTATGCCTGAGTTTTAAAATGACACGAATACTATCCAACAGCCTTCGAATTCACCTGATCTGGCTCCCTGCGACTTTTTCCTGTTCAACCGACTTAAAAAAGCGCTTCGCGGAACGCGTTACAGCACCCAAGAGGATGTTATGAAAAAAACGACGACGGCTCTGATGAACATACCGAAAATTGAGTACCAGCGGTGTTTCGTGAAATGGTTCAAGCACTGGCGTAAGTGCGTTGTAGTCGATGGGGAGTACTTTGAAGGGGACCATATCGATTTTTATGAATAAATTTGTATTTCTGATTTTATGAATAAAGTCCTAAAACTTTTTGATCAAGGTGGTATTTCTGTGGACTGTAGTCGAATTTCTACAAACGTAATCACACTGTATTGAAAGTGCAAAGCTCAGAGGATCGCTTTTCATTCGCATTGAATTGTCGATTTCATTCACAGGAATTGTCAATAAATAGCATTTTATCGCTGTACGATAAATTGCTCCTACCTATCAGCTGCTTTGTGTATTTGCGAAATAATAAGCGAATGTACAATGTAACTTTATTAATTATAGTGAAACAGACAATCACTTTGAGTTGAATAGAAGTGTCAATACAATAAATCGTGTTTAATGATTATGAACATGTCAAATTAAAGAAAATGTGACGAATCATTTCAAATTGTTAATAAACTGTGAAACGCTTCACTTTTTAATCAGTTCGTTCCTCTGAATTGTATTTTGACAAGATCATTTTGCATTGGAGTATAATTTCAGAAGGGATGAGCACAATTCGAATGGAAATCTATTCGGATAACCGACAACGAAATTGTGAATAATATTAAAAACTTGATATTAGTAATAATCCTAAAACAGTAATCATAAATTATTATTCCATCGGAATAATCAGTCAAATAGGTTTTCATTCGAGGGTTGTCATACCCTCACTATTAAATAAACTATAAAAACTTAACTGTTGATTGTAAGTTCATTCGACTATATTTATATTTCCATTAATTTATCCATTGTTACCGTAACTAAAGATAAATAAGAAGAAATAAGTGAAAACAGTTAATGA
Source organism: Cylloceria caligata (assembly GCA_963942595.1). Lineage (NCBI taxonomy): Eukaryota > Metazoa > Arthropoda > Insecta > Hymenoptera > Ichneumonidae > Cylloceria > Cylloceria caligata. Next base: position 15,591,812 of record OZ012706.1, on the reverse strand, counting down.
AAATATAATAATAGTCGAATGAAATAACAATTAATATTTGAGTATTAATAGTTACCTGATCAACAATTATTTCTCTGAGTACGAGGATGGGTAACATCGCACATTTACAGTCAGAAAAAGATTTTAGCAAAAGTAACAAAACTATTTAGGCGTTCGAACAAATTGAAGGTTTTTTCAACTTGATATTTAGTTGATAAAAAAAGTACATATATTGTTCAATTAACTAGATATTCGTAACCCGCAATCGCAGATTTCAGTTATTTTTCCAATTCTTGCTCAGTGTAACGGTGACAATTTAAAAAATGACAAAATTAACTTTATTTCAAAAATACGTTAATCGCAACAACATTAACCATACAATAGAATATTAAATATTTACCTTAGCATGCAAAATTCGCAATTCACGGCGTTCATTTTATAATTTAGAAATGGAATTTAATCATGAAAATAAATGCAAATTGGTCGAAAGATTCAAGTTAAATTAATAAGTTTGGGGTGCAAACACACAGGATTTCGTAACAGTTTGTACAAATGTTTCAAATAACATTATCTCTCACGCAGTCCATAGATAAATGAATAAATAAATACGTAAATGCATACCTACATACATAAATAAGTACATAAATGAATACATACATACATACATACATACATGCATACATACATACAAGAACTCTCAACTATTTAACTATCTAGTAACACGAGATGAGCATTCACTCGACAAAAGATATTTTGTATTTACTAGGCATACCCCAGATGCTGTAATTGGAATGTTTCAACGTTTTGTAACAGTCGTGTTAATTTATAGTAACGAGCGTCTCGTGTTCATGACTGACAAAATCGATGAATATACTACCTGAGGACGCATCGAAAATACACATCGTTTGAATTGACATACATACACACAAACGCGCGCGCTTAAACACACACACGGAGCTTAGGATTGAGTTGGTTATTCTATAAACTCAGTTACGTAGCGATGTCACTCCATTCCGAGTGGAGCTCATGAAAATGTCACGTCTCTTTCTTTCTTTTCTCTTCCATTCTTGTTTTCTTTTTTTTTTTTTTTTCGTCTCTTCCTTTCGTTATTTTATGCATCGTACTCCAACGCCTTTGCGCCAACTAGGATTTGCCATCTCGATCGACTGTACACGGATACGAGAGCAAGTGAAAGGCATAGCTCAAGAAGGAGTATACACAAGCTGGAAGAGTTCGAGTTTTTGTGACTGCATAGATGTACTGTGCGTGAAACCTTGTGCGACGTTCGCGAATTTTCGTGTTATATTCGTCGTCGTCTCAACAGTAAATTCGAAGGTTCGATCTACCCTCGTCCTCGGGTTGAACTCGAAGAAACGATAGAGCTTCTCTCGCAGCTACAACCCTCTTGGTACATACTCTTTCCGGCTCTTCTCGTTTCCTTGCTTCCTTTACTTCCTCCTTCGTTTTCTTTTTATACTCACGAATAACTTCACCTGTCGTTTCAAAGTTCCCGTCGCTGCAGCACTTTCACAGCGTAGGTACAGATTACATATTTTTCTTTCGGCAATACATATTGCACTTCGTCGCCAGACGCGTATTTGTCATCCGTCGTCGATACTGCGGTGGAAGTAATCGAATCTGCTGACAACAACCGAAGAAAATAGGCATCGCAGCAGGATAAAATAGAAACTTTTTCAATTCACTGCGAGCTACTGATTATAAAAGCTCACGTGGCTCAGCGAATATTTAGAGAGAAAATATTTTTCAAAAATTCCATTGACTCTATGGAAAATAGACTTCTGGAAAATATTTCTTCGAGAAATTTGTCTTTTTATAAGCAAACTTAAATGTAAATAACTTGGGGATGATTCTTCAGTGGTCTTTGGGATCGCAGAGATTTCATGCATCAGTGGTATATTTTAAGGAGGGTTGCCCCTTCCGACGAATCTCTTCCAATTCTTTTTTCCTCCTCGAGTTTACGTGTTAGATATATGTTGCCCTCCTCCTTGATGAAAAAAAGCTTCGCTACGCTGTATCCATTCGATGAATACAAAATGCGTTCAATTTTAGGACTCGGCCAGTCCAATGATGTTTGGAGGGATCTTAGAAAAAAAATTGAGAACCCCATTTATTCTTTTTCCCATTTTTCCAGAACCAAAAAATTCGAATTTTTGTTCGTTGCATGAAAATCAAATGCAAAACTTTTTATCACTGTCTGATATATCCGATAACGTACCATAGTATCATTGGATAAATTGTGATAATAAAGACTCGATGTACTATATGGTACAGAAGCAACAAAGTTATTTGATAACAAATCAGGATTTTTCTTTTTTTATCACAGGAGCGTCGAATTAATAATTTTACACCTTTCATAATTCATCGTTTTACTAATACTTCTTTTTACACTGGTCGATCAATTCCCCGCGCGTTTTCCGCTTGAATTCAATGGGAGCTGTAAAGCGCGAAAATATCCAGGGCAGCTGATAGTCTCAGATCCGTGGATAAAAATTTTATCGGAGGAAAAGGTTGTGCTAGGAAGTAAGAGTATTGCGTATAGGTTGCTCTTCGATACGATATCCGAACATGCTAGACCACTCGTTCGGAATGGCTCTCCGCTATTGCCCTGTGTACATCTTTCATATATGAGAGTACAGCGTGGACAAAGAAGATAGAAGCAAACGTTGGAGAAAGTAGAAAAATGGGGGACACACGACGTGTCGACGATTTCATTCTCGAATCGATATCATCTATGTAGGTCAAGAGCATGATATCTCCTGTTACCAAATCGTAATGATAAATTTTCCATCTTCGAAAAACGAACGAAACGAAGTGCTTTTCTCTAACCACTGCACGAAAAAGATCGGATAATGGAGGGGACGGAAGAGAAAGAGAGAGAGGGATATGGCGATAGAGAGAAATATAGTGATGAGAAAGTTTAAAAATGATCGAATAAACTGCATAATAACATAAAATCGTTGAGATTTGCCGGGAAGACAGAGGAATGAAACGAGGAAGAGTACAAGCCACTCTTAATATATATATAGAAAAGTAAACTGCCGCTGGACGATTGCATCCCCGGTTCGTCCGGTGCCACTTGGCGATATTCACGTTCATGCTATATCCCATGACTTGCATTGACCCATTTCCTCTGAGAAGACACAGCGCAAACTACCACGTAGGTATTATAGCTGGTACGACGATGTGGAACTCGAGATAACGACGGAACACACACCGCAACTCCGTCGATTGTACGGAACCGAAAGAAAAGATAAGGACGAGCTTGCAGCCGTAACAGGAAGTTAACTAGCGAACAGGTACGAGGATGGTTTTACGTACACCGAGTATTCCGCTCTTGAACGGTCACGAGGCACCGTTTCTACGTATAAAATATTCTATACGATCTAACGCACGAATGTAATTAAATATGTACGTTAAATTGGTGTACACGTTATTTGTTTGTGTGAAAAAATATCGTTTAATTCAAAATGTTTGAAAAATTGGATTCAACTCAGTCATTTAAAATTACTCTGCAAAATTTCTTTATCAAAAAGATCCACTGAAGTTTAAATAAGTTAATCTTACTTTTCCTTATTGAAAAAGAGTGAAAATATCAATAAAACATTATCCTTCAATCTATTGACAATTTCCAATGGTTACGAAAATGGATGAATAACTTATGTCTGTGGTTCTCCATGTGAAATGTGAAATTGATTGCACTGAAATTGACATTTAATATGTTGCCACGTTACAACCTATTATATTTTCCCTTTATTATATTCTTAATTTTGCTGTAATCGTTAAGGTAGTATGACACATCGACTGTCTTACAATATTACAGATTTCTTATTTTCTCAGACAAATTTAATGTTTCAAACAATAAAAAATTAGCTTTGGATGCGTCAAGCAATTCTACACCCGAGCCAAATTTGTTTGTTTCCCGAAATATGAACCAGCTTTGAAAAAAATAGGAACGACTTCAGACTACAGTTTTCGAAGGTGTGTCACATCATCTTAAGGAAGCGTGACACACCGACTGAGTCCCAGTTTTCCTATTTTTTCCGAGATTTCTATTAGTTGAGACAAAGGGAAGTTAGGTATTGATTCGTCTAGCCATCCTGCGCGTTAAACTAATTAATTTTTTCCCGCCATAATAACACGTTCGGCGCCGCGTCACCCAGATCCGGGTGACGGGCTATGTTTTCGTAGGTAGCCTCGTCAAGCTGGGCGTTCAACGTGTTAAGCATCCATCAGAAAATAAGGAAGTCAGATATTTACCGAGGGAAACTTAAATACGGTAGCTCCGTCGATATGTTACATCGCCTTACCCGCAATTTTCAAAATGAAATCTCTTTTGATACAATGAGAGAAAAAAATTGCATTGGCAACTATTGAAAGTGATGATTAATAAATATTTAATAAGAAATGGAGATATATACCGACAAAGTCTTAAATACGAAAGTTCCGTCGATATGTTACATCGCCTTAACCGCAATTTCTAAACTGAAATCTCTTTCGGTACAATGAGAGAATAAAATTATACTGACAACTGCCAAAAGTATCAACTAATAATGTTTGGTCAATGCAACTATTTTTATTATTATCGCATCAAGTGTCTTAAAATCTTGCAACTTGATAAAAAAAATTCACTCAAAAAGCACCAAGAAAATGAACAATTTTCATAGGAGAAATATTATTTATGTGGTCCAGTTCATCGATGCAAATAATTTGTTTCTACTTCCAACTTGTCGTCGTATTCAGGATGCACCAGAGGACCGATTTTTTGGCCATTTACCTGTTTAACCTCCTGGTTTACGTTATGTATACGCAATGATACGATCTGTATCATTGCGGTCTCTTACCACAAATAACAGTTGTTACTGCATAGTTTCCATAACTACCACAAGATTTCTTAGTGTACATTGTGATAAGCATCGATTGAAGAGATAAGAAAGGAGGAAGGATAAATATTAAGAAAATCCATGTACAATTCATGGCGAAGACGCTCGATTTCCAGTTTCCTTTGGTAAAATCTAGAGTATTTACTTAGCTGTGAAAATCCAGGATATATCTCTTTGGTTCATTTTATTATATGGTTATCCGGGCTTGGCACACATGTTGATCTGAACTCGGAAAAAGCTTGATGATGGCTCCCACTCGTTCCGTACAAAGTTCCTCGCTCCCTTACATTTTCCCTCGTATACCCCGAAGCGTATACAGCAAGACAAAAATATTAGAGAAAAATCAGGAACAAACCAACATCCAAGTATCGAGCGAGTAAAAGCCCTTCGGGGAATATATTTCAAAAAGAGAAAAATCGTAGAGTACCTCATTGTACAGCATTTATAAGAGTTCAATCTGTTTACCATTACCCGTATCACCAAGTGGAGAATACATTGTAGTAGAAGCAGATCCTGTTGGCTGGCGTATAAGTAGAATATCATTCAGCGTTCTCCGCTCACTACACAAGTTATCCTGATAAATCAGATAACGCGTCTACGGATTTACAAGATTTATTTACTCGTTAAGCATTTCATGAATACTTAGAAAAGAATTTATTTCTAATTCACGAATCCGTATTTTTATATTAGTAAAGAAATATTTCGTTAACATTGTTGATAGTGTCATTTGGTCTGCTTTCACTAAAATCAATTATATTTGTCTCACTTTAAGTTTGGTAACGATAAATGAATATTTATTTAGCCGTGTTTAAATCTCTCGTATGATTGAAACGCACGAGACGAATCGGTGTGAATACAGTGGGGAACGGGAGTGTCATAGTGATTGAGACATAGATTGATAGCGTGATTCTCCGAGCATGCAACACACCCGGACCGTTTCGCGAAGTAGGGGAAAGCGATAGAATCATGAAAGGATTAAAGATGGATTTAAAAGAAATACGTTTTTTTTTTTCAATACATTGAACCTCTTCTCCACGAATTTATTATCCTACTTAATCCCTTGAGTATCGCTGGCAAATATATCAATAAATATATGCGACAATATTGGTATATTGACACTCAAGAGAATAATTTATAAGAAAATGCCATTAATTGTCATTATAGAAGCATTTTATGCTTATTTTTCCTGACGATGCAAACGGTATACAAATGTTTTGAAAAATATTTATTTTGCATTCACTGCATGACAGAGTGATGGTAAAGACTGTGTGATAAGAAGGTGAGAGGGAGAGGCTCTGTACTAATTCTATCTCGCACAAAGTTAATGGAAATGTCTCGCCAAGCATTCCCGTGTTATTCGTCACCGCTCGTCAGGGGAGAGGAGAGTCGTCGTTTCTCGTAACAATGTAAAAACTCAGTGAGGAAGAACGACTGCACGACATGTCGTACACACATACATTACAGTGTATGTGTATATCTTTGATACACTCGTTCTTTATTAATGAACGTACTTGACGCAGTAGCACGAGGACATCATTTTTTATGTATAGCGGCTCTTTGCACATTCCGCGTATCTTGTTTATCTCATTTTTTTTTCGTACAACGTCATAATAACGTTTGCGTGTGCAATGTATTGCGTATATCCTCGTGACTTCCTGAAATGTACACTAAAAACGATAACCCCGCAGTACGAAACGATAGTAGCAACTCGCTACAAACGGACAGACCTACTCTGAGCCATACGAACGGAAAACGCCGGACGAGGATTTCATTTATTCTTTGTTTTTTTGTTCTTACTCGCTGGCAGTTTTGAGGAAGCTAATGTGAAATTTTCTGTACTGGAATGTAATCAGAGTAGAACATAATGGAAAAGTTCATTCTCTGTATAACCTGGTTGAAACACTTGCATTTATCCGTAATATAGTAAGAAAAGCTTCCTTTTTGCAACTCGTTATAAGAAAATTGTCGTAGTTTTCGCGGTGCCATTATGGGTAGAATCTGTGCTTATAGTTCACATCTCCTTGTTCATTGACTCCGGGAGATTTCAGGAGGTTCGTTCTAATAAAAATTGGGCATATCCTAATGACTAGGATTTTTATATTTTTCTTTTTAAATATAAAAAATTCGAAATCGCAAGGCGAGAGGAATATTTCGGTAATCGGGAAAATAGAAAAACAAAGTGGGAAACAATTTGTTTGCTCGTGGCACATCGTAAGGGTGGGCAAGCGAAATGGGCGTTCTTTGGTACGCGTGAGTGCCGGGACGAATAAAGAAATAAGCGGCTTTTCGTACATGACACTATCACACCGTTTGCTTTTAGGACTGTCGTGATTTCTTGACCGTTAATACGAATTAGGATTTAACGGGGTCATTTTGTCGGCTTCGTTCCGAGAGATGCGGACGATACATTTACCGATTACGCACGGTTTCTCCATCCATTTATGAATTAAAGTGGAAAAAGCACGTTACGGACTTGTCATTAGGATATTAATCGCAGAACCGAAAATTAATTTTCGCGAGTTTTCATCGGTTGCGGTTTATGTATCCAACATTTTAAATCGCGGACGGATTTCTCTCGTTGTCATCAACGCACCGTCAAACGTTGTCGATTGCGAGTATTTTTATTTTGGCAGAGCTTCGGCTGTAAATGTTTGCCATTTCATTTTCGTAATTATCGTTAACGCAAATAGTTTATTGAAATATTTTTTATCGCATTTAAGAAATCGTCATGATATCCTTTTATTTCGTGAATAAATTCATTGTGAGAACAAATTTTGTTGCTCTATAACAGTTCTGAGATATTGAACTACACCGAGAGAAAAGATTTCATTGATTCGAATAAATCGACACATTAAAATTACTTTTATTGAATCAAATAAATATTTACTTGATTCAATGAAAATAATTACTCATTCCAGTGATGTAATGCATTTGAACCACGATGAGGATATTTCATTGCCTTCGAGTAAAATGTTTACTTATTTGATAGATACTTACTAAAGAAACGATTTATTTTATTCAAATGAATAATATGTTTGAAATCACTGTTTCAAAGAGATATTTATTTGCCTGCCACCCTTTGACGGAAGATGCAATTAGTTTTTTCTAATAGTGTTGTATCAAGAGAGGAAAACTGGCGAAACACTGATTGTTAGATTGTTACCCAAATGGAGAAGTTTTTCAAAGAGGCTGGCATCCGCGAATACGTTACCACATTCGAAGGCATGTAATAATAAATGAACATTAAACAAATCATTGAACCTCGGTTAATACGGCAAGCATGAAAAAATCAAACATAACCTATAATGTAATCATAGACGAGCATCACGACATATTTATAGACACATATAAAAAAACTGCCGCTATATGCGAAATGCATATGTATCATATAAAGCCAAAATACCATCATAGTATTAGTATGCGCTCGATATCTAATCTAAAAACGCAATAAAACACCGTTTTTGCAATAACAATTGGTTCATTGTAATGTACCTGTTACTACACCTTAACCTTAACTCCTTTAAAGTAAAATAAAGTAAGAACAAGCATCTAAAGTAAACATGCTTGATGTAAAGTAAACATATGGCACGCGAGGCACTACAGAATTTCGAGTGATTCGCTCGAAAGATTTAAAATGTAGGATTTAAACGAAATGCATCCTAATATCGTTATAAGACTGAGCAACAATTAAAAGTTTAATTGAAGTAACTAAAAATTATTGGTAGGCTTCGATACAATTTTCATTGAGTCAATGTCACCGCATTTAAAACAATTTGCGATCAATTAAACAAAAGATAGTATTAACTTAATTATATTTTTTCATCGACGGCAAATAAAAGTCTCTTAGTTCATGATTTCAATGAAACTTTTTCTGTCAGTGTAAAAATCACATTTTTTGAAAAATTTTATAATTCCAAGAGAAATAGCTTTTTTTAAAAATGATTATACACGACTTCTCAAATTAGAAATCAAATTTTTAACATTTTCACGGAATTCACATGTAAATTCCTCTGCGGATGACCAAGTCTACCGTTCGCACGCATCATCTGCTTTTTACGCTTCTTCTTTTATTTACTTTTTCTCTTTACAATCCTTTTACACATCTTATTGTCAGTCATACTTTATTTCATTCCATCACTTATCCGGATTCTCGTCTGTTTTTGCCGCCGTTTATATTTCCATATATATTTCTCCGAACTGTCTACTTGCAAGTAGAAAGTGTAAAAAGTTTTATATATTTTTCATTAAAAAATGCTATTTTTACTTTTACGCGAGGATCATGCTTCTCGCCATCGCTTTGTACATCTTGTTTTTTTTTCTATCGGCATACTTCCTTGACACGCTTCCCTACTAATCTCGCTTTTCGGTAGCGTCACGCATCCCGGTTTTAAGGTTGTAATACTCTTTATCTTTATCCGCTGCTTCATATTTCTACATTGTCTTTGTCCATTGTTACTATTCCCTTCCTCACGTTTCTTATTACTTACTTCAGATTATCTTTAAATCACCCTCGTTCCCTCTCCACCGCTGTCTTCCGTTTTTCACCCAACCACACCATTGATTTTTCTTTCCCTCCCTCACGTTTGTTACACTCACCTAACCATTCTGCCCTCAACCCTCTTTCAAATTTTCTACTTTATCTTCTTGTTCTCTGTCATACACCTCACATTTTTTCGATGTGACGAATCACATCGTGACTCGTATACTTTTCTTCTTAAGTATTTTCTCTTGTCACAGTCTAACTTTTTTCCTAACCTTTTTCAATCCCTTACATCTCATGATTTTAACCCTGACCTTGATTAAATGCGTTCTATATACAAAAGTTCATTTTCAAAATATCCATTATCAGGAAAATGTAAAATCTGAACATGTCTTACACTTAAACCATGAGATAAGCGGCAATGGAAATAAAAAAAAGAAACAACAGGCAATGAATGATTGATTATTCTCGTAATACTTTTGTAATTAACGAAAATTACATACGCGTGTCTTAACGAAGATCTGCAAGAACAAGTTTTATACTCGTATCAAGTACAGAGTTTAACTGCGTTGATAGAAAGAACGATGCTGTAGCTATTGAGAAAGTTTCAAATGTATTCGCGACCGGGAACAAAAGCAGAAGCTCAGTGTTACGGTTCGAATAAAATAAAGAAGAAACTTCAATCTGCCATTGGTTCTATGTTGGTGAAAAGAAGGGAGTGGATGGTTGCGAATTATTGCATGAATGTTTCATTGGAAATTCACGGAGGGGCCAGCGGCTCAACATACGGTTGATGGTGTTGGTCTCACTCCCACTCTCGCAGAGTTATACGTACGAACGTCGAGTTTTCGCCAAGCCTTCAGATATTCGTTCGTCCAAGCACATTGTTTCTCGTATCAGCTGCTACTCTCCGCTCGCTTTCTGATTCCCTCTCTTTTTCTCACTATCTTTTTCTCATCTAAAATTCCAGAGAAAAGAAGGAACGAAAAAAGGGAAAGAGCGAGGAAAGGGGTACCAGCATGATTTCCAACAGCCCTAGGGAATTCTTTCTGGGACGAAGCTCGTACTTCCTTTTCTTCTTTCCTCCTCTCATCCAGGGACCATTCGGACATTTCAGAGTATCCCATCACACCACTTCTGTTATCTTTTTTCTTCCCTGTTTTCATATCTTCGTCAGTTTCTTTTTGTTTTATATTCGCATCTGTGCCTTCTCAGTGTTTATTAATCATTTTGTCTCTCTTCCTCGTCCCTCTGTTTTCTTATTTAAAATGGAAGAAGTTTCATAACACACCCCATAAAGAGTTTCGCGATGATGATTTTACGCAAGCTCTTCTCTCTGTTGCCTTTACAAGTTTTTTTACGACGCTATCTAGCTTATGATATTTGAAATATTTCATGCGCGCTGGTCAAATATCAAGTGCAAAATCTTTTTGCTCTTATTTTTTATTCAGCTTCTCCATTCAAACACCACAATACTCGCTTTATGGTGTTGAATCTGGAGATATCGTAATATAGATAAAACTTGGTAAACTACCTTCCGGGAGTCCTTTTTATAGGATATTTGTCAAATAAATTGGCGAGTGAAAATAAATTGATATTTCTTGTTATTTAGTTTAATTGATTAACTCTTAAGGCGAGGTGAAACCTCCGTACTTACCCAGATGCACTGCTTCTCTTTCACTCCGCTATGTCCGCCATACTAGTTCTACCTCTTTTGCACTCACGAATGTTTCGCTTTCCCTTAAGAGGAATATACTGGCCTACCAGTTTCAACAATACTTTGTGAAAAACTATGTTTGACAGAATCCTCCGAAGTGTCAATTGTATAAAGAAAATTTATCTATTCCAGTGACATTTTAAAACCCTTTTTTTCCCCAATATGTTGTAACATATTTTTCCAATTTGCTGGCTAAGTTGTCAATAACTCGGTACCGAACTTATCGATGAAGCGAAAAGCATTTTCAACTGCAGTACAGTAAAAGGTAAACCAATAAACATTTCATTCGAGAGTTTCAACGAGAAAAAGAGTTGAAATGCGAGATGAAATTCCTTGGTCCAGCAGAAGAATTTCACGTCACGTTTGAATTTTAAGGCTCCACGCAACCGTTCCTGTTCCAATCCAGAGGATTACCACTTCCGCGTACGAGCAAGTTCGCCGATACTACGTACACATCGATACCGAGTGCGAGCAGTTGATTTATTTCTTTCACAGGATAGCGATCCACAATTTGCAGCAATATTTCGTGATTTTCTTTTTTAGCAATCCCCACTTCTATGATCTCAACCTTGTTGAACCTCGCTAACTCGGTGCTTTTTATTCCATCACCACTTCAGTCAGAAGTTTAATCTCTCATTTCCCGAGGATTATTGACATTCCCGATAAGATCGATCATTTTACGGACGGCATATAATTTAAGAGCTCGCGGGAACCCATGGCGTAATACATTTATAAGATCCTTGACGGCGCGTGCACTCTCTCGTCTGGTCTCCTTAACCCGCACGAGTATATATATCATCCGATAAGTAGGTCCCGGTCAATGAGGGTTTGGATTAAGGAAGAGGCGTACAGCATCACCGTGAGTCGAACAAGTTTCCATGACTACCATTTCCTCCTTCACTCTTATCTCTCGCTTCTAGTCTCGTCTCTATGTCCGTTTATCTTCCTTCCCCTCGCATTCTCTCCTTCACTTTCTTCCTCCTCTACCAATAACACATCCCGTCTTACTTCCTCATCCTCGGTTTTGTTGCTCACCGCATGCCTCACCCCTGTACACCTTCCACGCTTCTTCTCACTCGCATTCTCCTCTTCCTGTCGCTCTTTCGACCGTATCATTCGCTCTACCTTTCGCTTCACCTTTTTCTAGTCTTCTTTTGAAAAGGTCATCGGGTCGCGGCATCTCCGTCAACCGAGAGCGATATGTGCGAACCCAACAAAGATGATTCTCATCCTCCCTCTGTGGCATCGTTTCATAACATTTAGATCCCACTTTTGTCCGCGAAAATGCTAATAACGTTGTATGATCTCGTTATTCCGCGTCCGTGCCTGACATTACTGACCATAGTTACCGACCGACGATGTCCAGAACATTTTTGCAGCGTATGAATGAAAATAAAGGTTTATCTCTGTACCTGAAATTGCCTTTAATAAAACCTCTTATCCTCGGCTCGTAATCCATTATTTCTCCGCTATCGTGGACTTTTAGCGAAGAGAAGAGCAGAATTTTTTTCCTCCAGATTATCGTTGTTGGAATTACATTCGGGCAAAGCTGCCACGCGATTCTACTTCGTACGGTGATCATTATTTTTTCATGACCATGTCTTGTCTCTCTTCCCTCCCCCCCACTCTTTCTCTCTCTTTTGCTATGTGGAAAGGATAAAAAAAAGTGATGGCTAAGCTGCTTTGAATTTTTTGCCGGTTACCGTTTGCGAAATTGTTTCGGGATAAAGAGTCTGCCTCTGGACATAAGTAATAAGCTAGTGGTTACAAAATTTTCCTGAAAACCTTATAACGTTAACTTTTTTCAGAAAAAAATTCTCCTTCCTGAAATGCTTCATTTTGTGAGTCTAAGTTGTTGGCTTTAAAAACGGTCAGAGCGTATACCAGAGCCTCCTTTAACCTCATATGAATATTAAACGTTCTTAAAAATGTAACGAAATATTTATCAAAGTCAGCTTTTGGCCTTATTCTTATCTTCAATTGTATAAAAGTAACTGCCTAAAAAAATTAACCAAATAAAAATGTATAAATGTCCTAATATATCTAAAACATTGAACAAAAATATATTATCGAGAATAACACGCATACATTTAAAAAAAAAGTATATTATTAACTCTTGATAAGTCACAAGAATATTCCAACTCTTGAGCTTTATCGTAACAAGGCGTTACCCCCACTCTGCTCTTCATTAGTTAATTGTATTATTTTTAATTCAATGACTTTGATAAACGCACTGTCGACTAATTTGCGACAAATTGTGAAGGATTACAATTATTTGGAATTTATGATAATTTTTTTTTCGGCGATATAGTTGTACCTATATCGCATTCCAAACACAGAAACCTGATTTTTACTCCCGTCGGAAGTATGCATTTCACTGGGATGTCACGAATGTGCCAATTTATATACGTGCGATGTTCTCCGAATTGGCTACAAAATGTCTTAATAGAACTGGGTACACAGATTCTGTGCAACGTAACCTCTATTTTTGCCCTAGATTGTATATATTAGGTGTGATTTCATAAAGATAAAAGCGTTTTAAAAATATTTGTGAGAAGCACGATTAAATATATCGAAATGCCACAAGATGGCCGTCATTCCTACTGTAATCATTAATCCGTATCTAACTTCAGAGCGCTCACGGTGGAGTTGGAGAAAGAGCACGTGGGCCGTTTAGTCAATATTTGTATAAATATTTTCTTTAACAGCATGTAAATTTTAATAAGTTTGTTGCACAAGAGAAATGTCGTTTACGACTAGAAATTAATAAAAACGCAACGCAATTTTCTAATCACGGTCGTTTATTTCAATTCTAAACACAAGAGCGCAAAATTGATTGAGCAGTTAAATAAAATAGGATTATTAAAAATTATTTAGCTGTTGAAGTTTCAAAAAATGTAGTAACCATAAGAATATATAGCAATTATAAAAATGCTTTAGAAAGTGACATTGAACTAGCTTCAAAAATTATGAAATAGAAAAAAAATTTGTTTATTTTGAACTCCCGGTTGCAAAAAACTATAATAACCAGGACTTTAGTTTTAAAAAGTTTTCTTATAAAAATAAATCTAAAATGGATTAAATAACTTACGAAGTCATTTTAGTTAACTTCATATTTAAATTACTATAATTCAGTTACCGCTGTCATTACAATCGGGAGACGTCTCCTCAACGTTACAACCGTCTTTTACATATAAAGCAACATGCTGGCGTCTGGACTCTAATTTAAAAAAAAAACAATCAAATACGTATGGACGCTTTCTAACGCGAAAGAAGACGTCTCCCAACTATAGTGATAGCGGTAAATTAATTATTGTTATTTAAATATGAAGTTAATTAAAATGATATCGGAAGTTATTTAATCCTTTTTAGATTTATTTTCATAAGAAAACTTTTTAAAGCTAAAGTCCGGTATGTTATAGTTTTTGCAGTCGGGTGTTTAAATTTTTTTTATTTTTTATTTAACTGTGTTTCAGTATTAGTATTCAAAGTTACATAGGCAAAGAACCACAGGATTAGTAACCGAACATTAAAAAACAAAATTAAATATAAAAAATTGAAGTTTATAAAACAGCGCTTATGATAAATGTATAGCGAGATCTGTACTCGACTAAAGAATTTCCATACTTTGATCAAATTAACAGAAAATATAAAAATAACTACATGCTCTCCAATTAATAAGAATTCGAACGAGCATTAAAAAATGTAGGCTCACCGGATATTTGGGAAAGATAAAAACAGCGAAAAGTAATACGAAAAGCGAAAATCTTATGCATTGCTTAGCGTAAAAGGTATCGATTCCTGATCGCACGTCACGTACCCTCGTACCAATCTGCTGCTATATATCCTCACGAATGACGGTATCTCACTCACACTCATAATGACTCGTTCGATATTGAGCATCACCTTAAGGGAAGGTGAAACCTTCGTACTTATACAGATGTGCTACTTCTCTCTCACTTCATCGGTTAGCGTCACATTTACTCCGTTTCATTCGCTCCCATCGATATTATTTCGTCTCCTCTTAAAAGGCCGTGCCATTGGGTGTAAACTACATATATGGTCAAACGAAACCGTTCGTGTCCTTGCCCAGGATGGGTTTACCGATGGTAGTAGAACTCCTCCTCGGGCTCTTCGGCCCAACATTGAATGCTGACCGTTGGTATATAACTTCGAGCCAATGCTCAATGAATTTAACCAAGTCTGAACCAACGTTTCTAGTTAGTACTGGACCATGTTAATTACACCAATTCCAGCCCAACGCATCGCCATTCCTGGCAACGTGTGATAAGCCGGTACAATTTTCTCTCAAACGTCTCGCATTTTTCGCAAACAACATTTAGCTTAATTAGTAATTGGCTACACGAGACTATTACTTTAGACGCTTTTAATTAAATGATATTTTCAACAAAAAAACAATAACAATGTCGTCGTTAAAACATTGATAACATTGAAACAGTGATCTTAACCTCAAATTGTTCTATTCTCCAAGAGCTGAAAAATGGTCAGCGGATGTGCGTGGTAATTTATCACAACGGTATGTGATACTTTACAACATTTATTTTAGGAGTTTCTGTATATTCTATTGATTGGCAAACAGTAAGGGCAATCATATTTATGTTGCAACGAATGAGAAAAGTGCGAGCGAACCATCAATATTGTCACATCCGGCGTAACATTCAAACATTCACGTCCAACCTCGGTAGAGCACCCACAAATGACGTTGGCCCCAAGTTACAACGTAGTTGTAACGTCGACTCGACGTTGACATGAGCATCGGCACAGCATTGTAAACCTATGTTCCTATTTTGGGATATAACTTCACCTATGACGCTATGATTGGCAGTGTCACATCTCGCAATAACTGGGGCCCATGGCACCCAGGTTTGGCCCAACGTTCCGCCAGTTGTAAAAGCTCACCTGAGTGTGCTTTTAGCTGACTGAGCTGTTTGCAGAGATGAGCTTCGAATTTTTTTCGTATCCCAAGTTTATACTCGTTCCGTAAATTCACGCTACCCGTAGCATATTACAAAGCCCACATGGATTCTCTATCTCCCAGTGGTATTCTCACTGTACCCATCGCGTGCTGACCCCAAGCTTTTTAACGATCCCATCCGTAACAGCTTGAAATTTTCCGGATCATCATTGTCCGTGAAATAAACTTTTGTGTTTACGAGACCCTCTGTCCGGATAACTTTCTTATACTTTCCACTCCACACCCACTGGGCTGGTACCTAGCTTTGCACTTTGTTTCCACAATTCCAACGCTTTTACAGTTTTTACACGTTCAAGTGCAGAACCTCGTTTTTATAATTCAACTGCTCGCATCATGCGTGTACGAGATTTATTCCTAAGTAGACATACGGGAATATGCGCACGAGGATACAATCCCTTTACAGCTTCTGTTAAACGATATTT
Organism: Cylloceria caligata; assembly: GCA_963942595.1. Taxonomy (NCBI): domain Eukaryota; kingdom Metazoa; phylum Arthropoda; class Insecta; order Hymenoptera; family Ichneumonidae; genus Cylloceria; species Cylloceria caligata. The sequence continues at coordinate 15,575,317 of OZ012706.1, read as the reverse complement.
TTTTATCTCATGGCAGTTTACCCTTAACGAGTGCGTTTATTCGATTTGATTTAATTCAATCGAATTAACACCAGCCGCGTTTTTTATTTAATTATTGGTGAATAGGGTATAATATATCGGTAATCAATTAATTATACGAATATGTAACAAATACCAAGATGTAATTGTAACAGTATTATATCGGACTAACGTATAACCAGAGGCAATCGACGCTGGCACCGCTTGTAGATTCAATTTTTTTACGATAGTCCGGTACGTTGTTTATCAATTAATTACGAATATATCGGAGATAGCTGGAAATTATTGAAATTATATCAGATGGAGCCAACAAATGACCAGAAGCAATTGCAAATATCTGTCACTCAAAGGCCTTAACTAATTCACATATGGGGGCTTTATGATTATATTTAAATAACCTGTAACGCATACAATGTTTTCTTAGTTTTTTTTTACTAGATGCTCCCTAAATCTAATATTTGATATAACAATTTTTTCAAAGAGATTGCATTATAAAATTCATTCATATGCAATTTTATCGTTCAATAACGCAATAAATTTTAAATAGGCGTTAAAGGGTTGCCATAAACTAACATCGCATCGACAAGGTTTACATTAACTCTCGAGTCAGTTTACACGAGACTTTATGGCGGCAGATTTTATTTTATTGGCATTATTATATTGTTCTTATTATTACTATCATCATCATCATCATCATCATCATCATCATCATCATCATCATCATCATCATCATCATCCTCCTCTGCTTCCGTTACTGTTCTTGTTGTTTTTGTTGTTGTTGTTTTTGTTGTTGTTGTTTTTGTTGTTGTTATTGTTATTCACATCGCATATATATAATATTCCGGTAAACCGACGCACAGTGTCACTACATCATCGTGCAAAGCCTCGCTTAACAACCAGCTTTCTTTTTATGACTTGATCGTTTCCTGCCGGCACACTTTCGCACACTTGGCAAATGCTTTCCGTTCCCTTACATTCCTAGCCGCCTCAGCGACGACTTATCAGAATAGTTTTCGGCAAGCAACACAGGCAAGAACTTTACCGCGTGTACCCCAAATAGGGACGAGTATTATCGCGTCAATGCCAAAAGCTATAAAACTTTTTCGAGCGGGAAAAGCGAAAACGTGTTTGGAAATAGGAAACGGGGAACGTTTTTGATATAGAATTATCGTGACACTCGAGTTCTTCAAGATGCAAACGCACCACCGATAACTCATTCAAACGAAAACTTTACAATATTTCTTTTGAAACTTTTACTCATTTAATTTTTTTACTTTAAGACGAGATTCGAGCTTCTTGTTACCTTGCCAGTGTGTATATGTGTGTTTACTTTGTAACTTCTGACGGATACCTTATCCCTTCTACCTCCGTTTTTTCTTTGCGATCAAAGGATGGTTATTCATCCTGTTCGTGTCGAAGCTAAGAGCAATGCTTCAGGCTGGAACAAACGTTTGCAAGACGGATTATTATTTTTCTGCTGTAACAGGTGAAATTCACAAAAATAAATGTGCCTGTTTTATTGGATTTGGCATTAATTTTTATTCGTTTGAACAAACTGTTATTCAAGAATTAAGTGAAAATCCTTTCTAAAAAAAACGGCGTGTAAATTTGTAATTTGCACATTGCTCCCTCGTGATTCTCACCAACCGACAGATACTCCTCTACGGAAAAAGATTATATCAATTCTGGTTTCCTCGTAGAGAAAGTGGTAATAAAATTTTCGATAAAATTGAAAATTGAAACAAATTTCAAATTTCTTAAAGCTTAAGGGGCTTGAGCTTTATCGATCGTCACTAAATTCAAGACCAAGTATCCATGTACCGTATCCAATTTCTGTGCCAAGTTTCAATTTGATATATAAAAATTTGCAAAAGTTAGAGAAAAAATAGATTTTTTTCGAAAAATTACAAAAATTTAATAAAATCCAAACGCTTTCATCGATTCATGTCAAATTCAATACAGAAGGAACTTGTCCCCTGGCCTATTCTTGTTGAAAGTTTCAACTCGATAGCTAACAATTTACTAAAGCTAGAAAGCGTACATCCTTTTGTTCGAAGAATTCAAACAACCATAAAATGACATAACTTTTAGCGATTTGAGCGAAAATTACAGCAAATTGACGGGGATTGCGATTCGATTCATGTGCAAAGTTTCAGGATGATCGAGTAACCCGTTCTCGTGATATATCCATCGAATTTTGCAGGCTCATCATGCGCAAGTACACACACACACACACACGCACACGCACGCACACGCACACACGCACACGCACACGCACACGCACGCACGCACGCACGCACACTTTTTTCTAAATACGATTTCTCAACGTTTTGCCACTTTTTAATACTAGAAATTTTTTTCCACGAAAACAGGTTCCTCTATAAGGAAGCAACAAAAAACAATGATGTAAAGTAGAATCCTGCGCAGTGTTTCCTCATTAATCTCCACACGAAAAGAAATGCGGTTTTTGATATTACATCAAGGCAATAATAATAATTTTGTAGTCATTTTTACATTAATCGTGGTCGTTATAACTGCAACTTATAACTGAAATAACACTCGCCGTTGTGAAATACAAAGTTGATGCTATAGTCAAATATTTATATTGAAAATTACAAGCCAATCCAATACTTGTGAATAAGTTGGAAGTAAATTTTACTATATTTACCTAACTTACACAGGCTGAGAAGTTAGAATAACTTGTTAACTTGTCCTTATAACAGTAGCCAGTATCGTATATTTCTATCGTAGGGTAGTACATTCAATCGTGTATATGAGACAAGAAATATCTACTATATACTCAGTAGTAAAATGCACCTATTGGACGGAATCGAATTTGCCATCGAGTGTAGTAAATTTGCGTTTCCGATGCTTGTGATGTGCACGCATTGCGAAACACGAGGCCGTCTCTCTCTCTCTCTCTCTCCCTCTCTCCCTCTCTTGTGTGTTGAATTTAATTATTGATGAAATGAAATGTAATATCAATATTAGATTTGATTTGAATTGAATGAGATTACATCTCGTACAACTTTCATGCCATTAAGATGTAATCAATTCAACGGTAGTCGAATGGCGTTGTCGGCACTGCAAACGTGTTAGGCAGTTACCTAGGTAGGTAGGTCGTAGGTTTAAATCCCCTGTATAGGTAGGACATTTTTTTTGTTGGAATAGCGCTACCCAACGATTACCGATGACAAAATATACCTAAAGTTTTTGGTTTACTTTTAAAGCCACCAATATATTTTATCATTTTATTACGCCGCATGCACAACAAACATCCATTCCCGTATCAATTCGTGTAGCAAACGATTGGTAAAAATTACCAGTATAGGATTGTAGCGATAACTGAGTTTCCAACGTTATACGTAGCAACGGTTTGGTTTTTATTTTACTTTTGACACTAGTTATAGTTACAATAGTGATTTTACTACAATTACGTAGTATTCTTAACCGCAGACACGCACTGTCCATATTATCTCCATTGGTTATAGTTCAAATTACTACGATTGTTGTTCCTGATACAATTTTTTATTCATTCCGTGCACCTTACTTTAAGTCTACGTCCATGAGGAAGTATAATACGCGGTTCACCCTTCTCGTTTTATATCCAAGAAATCAACAGTGGCAGACAAATTTGCATTACAGTTTTTGTTACCGACTGAGAAGCAGTACATCGCCTTAGGAGATGAAACCTACTCAGTCGGTAACAAAAAACTGTAAACAATCGCTTTTAGATATCGTAGACATTTCGGGAAAAAAGCAAAATATTACCAAACGCGGAGTTTAATTACGCGTGTGATGGCACTTTGCTTTTTCCTGACACACCAATAGTCTCTGAATCGCGTTGTATGGAAAATTTGCAGCTACCCGTGTAAAAAAAATGTGTCTATCTAGATCTACGGTGAATCTACGAACGGACGTCTATGAAGAGTCCACCAATTGGGACGACCGTAGACTAGAATATAGACTTCACGATTGTGCCTCGATCTAGCGTCAGCTTGCAAAGATCAACATAGATCTATGTAGATCTTATGTAGATCTTCGTAAACGAGCTACAAATTATCCATAAAATTCGGAAAATGCAATATCTCACGAAATTAAAACGTTTCGATGGATTCTTGCGAAATTGAAACAACGAGGATCGGTCTTTCAATACGTGAGATATATTCCAGCTTGATAGCTGCAGGCAATCTCGAGTTATGAAAGTTTTTAATTTTTGAGTCTGACACACACACACACACACACACACACACACACACACACACACACACACACACACACACACACACACACACAGGTCCAGACATTTTTTTCTAAATATTATTTCAGGATGTTTCAAAATATTCTAAAACACGTCGTCACGACAAATTCGAAAAAAAAAATTTGCCAAAACAAAGCTTCCAATCTACGAGGAAGCGTAATGAAAAATTGTTGCCACTTGGCTTAAATTCATAAATCAATCAGTTTCGAAGTAAAAAAAAACAAAAATTTGAAAAAAATGAAAATCTTATGAATAAGAAATTGAGGTTCATGGCATGAAAAGTAATGTTTTTTCTTCTTATTCATATACAAGTGCCTTCCTTCCTCGGCGCATCGATACTTCACGTTTATATCCCAAATGTTGACCCACCTACCACAATTTCAATTCTTATCTCCGTGGCAGTTGCGAGGGGTTAGAAAAACGGATCGTGCTTTCCATCGTCGACCTTCGTTCTTGTCCTCGTTGACGATCCGGTTTATTCTTGATCCGAGAAAGTATTTAATATGCATGGTAATGCAGGTTCGTGGAACTCAGACCGTTCGTCTTGTCCAATACGACACGTGGTGTCAGGAATAGTACACATATGAGTGAATATATATATATATATCCGCAATGGATATAGATATACATGTACTACGAAATCCAGAAATAATTGAAAGAGATTTACGGTAACCTTCGGTGTCTGTCCGATATGCTCTTCTTAAAAGCGCCTCTCAACACTTATCTCTCCGGCTTATACACCGTTGCCAGCGAACCTCAAATAGTTTGGCACATACCTCGTAACGATCTCTCATTATCGAAGCTTTCCGATTGCAAGTCTCACGGTCAACCCGGAAATAGATAGCCAATGACATCACAAACACCAAGAATAACAGCGGTAAGTGTACTCGCTACACTGTGAACAAGCATTTAGAGCTGTTTATTGGGATGTAGCGAGTGTAGGAATGTAGAAGAACAACAATGGAAGTGTGTGCGGCTACGCATCGGCCATCTTCCATAATGTCAAGGAGATACAAAGGGATATAAATTTCTTAACGTTTCGATCGAAAAGTGCAGACCATCCTCAGAAATATTTATTCACGCTGTAACCTCCAAAACCATGAACATTTATATATATGTAGCGTCTATGTTTATCAATAGGATGGACACTTTGCGAAATACAACTCAGGGTGCGAGATACGTGATCGCGATACTAATAAGCGCGGGAACGAGAAGCCCGATTCAAATTCCTCATTTGCGAATAATTATAGATATCGGGTCTCATTGCTTGAACCAATTAAATAAAAATTGATTGAGCAAACAGATTCGACAATTTTTTAACGATTCTTTGTTAAAGGACAATTCTTTGACACATGAATTTTTTAACGATTCTTTATTAGAGAATTGTCGAATCATGATTCCCGCTCCCGCGCTTATTAGTATCGCGATCACGTGTCTCGTACCCTGAACTGTGTTTACTGACCGAACATAAAAGATATATCTATATAAATATTGAAATTTACACGGTTGCCTAAGAATTACTATGGTTCGAAAACCATGAACTAGCTTATAGAAAATTTCCAATATGATGTCCACTTGGAGTAAAATGCAACAACATCGTCAGACAAACACAATTGATACCAGTTAATTGTATTTAGCCGAAGATAGTGTTTTTTTGTTAAATTATTAAAAACACGTGAGATTTATTCGTTGTTGATCGGCAACGTATCAAATTACACTTTATTTTTCGATGCATAGCCGCACGCACTTAGTCGTTGTTCTACATCAACGACCTCTTACGCTACACACTATTGAGGAATGTAAAGTATTAATATAAGGTCTGATAAGGTTGATAAGGTCTGTAACATGGATGAATTTTAAATCGGCATTACACGAGAGTCAAAACTTAATAGAACGATTGATGAATGATATTTTTAAATATATCAATGATTAGTAGAAAGTCGATCGTTTCTAATGTATTAAAAATTATTTCAGTATCTGTAAATAACTTGTTGTTGATAAATCGTTACCTTCCACGAAATCAATATTAATAATCTTGCATTAATACATTTTTAAAATAAAAATTAATCAGTGAATTAATGCTTTTAATTCGAATAAGTATGCAATTAATTTTCTATTATTATATAATTTTTTTTATCAGATCATCTGATATCTTGATGAGCTTTGTTTAAATATTCTGCTGTAACAGTTCTACAAGACGATAAATAAAACTTGAGCTCACCGTTAAAGTTGCCACTGCTGGGCGACAGCATCGAAGCAAACCACGTCGGGATCGAGTGATGCATCGTAAATCGTGGCGAGTTATGCATTGACGTGCGTCTGGTAGTATTTCCTGGCTGATGGTTGAGTGGCTGGGAGCCCTGTACCTCACCAGTTCGTTTTATGCATAACCACGTGTCTCACTTATCAATCACAACCTTACGATGCCCCTTGTTATCCTATATATGTTCGCTAGTTTACTAAACAATATATGTATGTAGTACGCTAGGCATCGTGTTTGCTCGATCAGCGTTTGAGAGCACGAGGCAGGAAAGTTGTTTTGCTTGTAGTCCATATGTATATATTGCTATATGCATAGACATGTATATTGCTGATATATCTATAGCTATAGTTGGCCTGAGACAAAGGATAATTGCGATACATCCATCACCCCCCTTCCGATGCTATCGCTGTGTAGCTCACTCGCTCGCTCGTTTTCCCTCAAATCCGGAAGCGGATAAAATACATAACCGACAAGATCGGTGGTGGTGCTATCGCATTGGCTAGCCTAGCGTCGATCTCATCTCGATATATACTCGAACAGTCTGCGCACACGATTGAACAACTCGCAAAGTTGTGTAATTGAAACGTGATAAAGAGCGCTCGTGTTCGTCGTTCTTATTTTTTTCGTTTACTATGTCTTTATTTATTTCTTTTTATTTTTTTCAATTATTTATTTTTACCGTTCTACTAAGATAAATCTTCTTTGCCGGTAACAGCAGGGGAACGGAGATATATCTATTGAGGGACGTGTACCAATATTGGAATAAAAGGTCGCACGATTCTCATCGATGATGAAAGTACCTGTACCTTTCGATGAAATATAGTAACAAGTACTCCGAGAGTATTGCGCCGCTATAGATTCGAGGGGAATTAAGAGAAGCTACCGACCGCTGGAATCGATTGTGGAATGGGATTTACGATCGTTGAGATCGCGGTGATTGTGTAAACTTCTCCGGATTCTTTAAACTAGCCACCTTTTTAACTGTTCTTTAATAATGACACGTTTACGTGCGTTATTCCTACTTTCAGGTTAACTTTCTTAGTTAATTGATCGATTAAACTGCAAAACTTTGGTATTATTTGCTTCTTCATAGCTAGTTTAAAAAAATCTTCGTTTACGTAAGACTACGTAAATCTGGGACATCGGAAAGTTGTATATTTATGTAGATCTAAGTCGATCTATATATTTAGATCTATGTGAATATATGTAAATCTATGTAAATCTATGTAAATCTATGTAGATCTATATAGAACTATACTCATCTTTGTACATTTTTTCCGCAATCGCAAAATGCTACATCACGCAATCGTCCCAGTTGGTGGCATTTCGATGGACGTTTCTTCGCAGATCGATATAGACTTATATACGAGAACTTCCTTTTATACTCTCGTGTCTATAAAATCTCAAACTATCGAGCTGAAAACATGTAGAAATGTTCAAAAGACTGAAAAGCCTACGAGGATCAAATATGGCGCCAAACAGGGTCTTCGGTCGACTAATTTTACAAAGTTTACCATTTTTCGGATTTTACGAAAAGAGACTCTAAAGCTGGTGTATACAGTTTGCTAACAAACCTGAATAGTAGAATCTTGCACGTTACTTCCTTATTATTTTCCACCGTTAGCAAAGCTCTCTCTCTCTCTCTCTCTCTCTCTTTGTGTGTGTGAGGCAACCAAAGTCGATCGACGTACTTCCACAAAGAGGTGGCTTTGTAAGCGGTTGAAAATAATGAGCAACCAATGTGCAACGTAGTACTTTGAAGGTTTTTTGTTATATTGCATTGTAGTAATATTTATAAATGAGGAAAATCTCACGTTTTAATAACAAAACATATTCCTGGCAAGATTTTTTTTTATCAGATTGTCAAAATTGCATTAATTTAACTTTTCATAGAAACGACCAAAATTTGTGTCAAAACCTCATTTTATCGATTGAGTCACAACAATTGTTGTAACCATTGAAATCCGTTAAAATTTGCTGAGTAAAACGTAGATGTGACACGGATTAGTCGCGTAAAAGGTACACACATCGTTTTGGCACGTCGGAAAATTGAAAAATAGAAATTCCGATGATTGAACGAGTTTCCCTCAATTCACAAGTAAATTTCATAAAAGCGATCTCACACATTTCATCCAAAGTACGTACACAGATACAGTAGATGTATGTGTGCGGTGCATATAGTTGTGACGACTCGTTCTCGAATTCCAACCAAGATAAATATTTTCCATCGACGTTGAACAGAGATTTGCGTCAACATCGACGAGTTTTACTATTTTTCCTTTTTTTATTAATACTCTTTTTCAATGTCTGTTGATTCTAAAAATTCGCAAATTTTCATAGAATTCATAAAACTGTCTCAAGAGGAAAAATAATAATTATGTTGTCGATATTTTTGTTTCCTCATAAAAGAAACTATGTTTGCGTGAAAAAAACCTCCAGATTGTTATGTTAAAGTACTTAAAAATGCCCAAAACTTCGAGGAATCATTATTTTTTTTTATATCCGTGCATGTGCGTGTGATGAGTTTGTCAAATTGCAATGGATATATCTCGAAAACGGGTTACTCGATCATCCTGAAACTTTGCACACGGGTTGGATCGCAATCCCTGTCAGTTTGCGACAATTTTCGATCAAATCGCTAACGGGTGTCTCATTTTATGGTTGTTTAAATTTTTCGAAAAAAGAACGCTCTCTAACTTTTGTAAATTTTTTGCTATCGAGTGAAAACTTTCTACAAGAATAGGCCAAGGGACAAGGTTTATTCGGTATTGAGTTTGGCGAGAATCAATCGAGGCGTTGCGATTTTATAGAATCATGAATGTTTGTTATTTTTCGAAAAAAAATCTTTGCTCTAACTTTTGTAAATTTTCATATATCAAACTGAAACTCCGCATATTAATTGGTTAAGATACAAGGATACTTGGTCTCCAAATTGATTAGAATCGATTAAAGGGTTTGAACTTTATGAAATTTGCAGTTTTACCAAATTTTCAATGTTATTCAAAATTTAAAAACCACTTCCTCTATGAAGAAGCCAGAATCGAGATAACTATTCCCCGTAGAGGAGAATCTATGGGATGACGAGAATCACGGGGAAGCAATGTGAAAATTTCAAATTGACACGCCTTTTGTATTTTATTTTAATCGTGTTGTAAAATTATTTGACAGGAATATTTTTTGATATATTAAAAAATCAATCTCGTTGCAAATAAAGCCAACCGCTGCTGTACATTTCATTCATTTAATCCATATGTCGTAATAACACGTGACAAACTGCTCGAGACACACGAAACGATCGACGCGTATTATTCTCTTGATAAACCGACGTCCCAGTAACTTATTCTGCACCTTTCGCTCTGAATTATTAAGGCACGCTGTCTCTGCGTCTCTCGCCTCCTCGATTGCCGTGGGAATTATCAAGAAACGCGAGAATATCTTCGACAAAACTGTGTTGACACTCCTGCAACTTTTCTCCCCTCTTTCTTCTGGTTCCTCTTCTTTGAACTTTAATAATAAGTGAATATCTTCGGCGCCCGGCACATGCTTTGTTCACACACAAAATTATTTATTTTAAATTGTACAACTCGATCTCAACTTATCCAACTTGGAGGATGAAGGCAGTAATGTTTTAATGATCGTATCTATGCAATTTTTATTATCCAATACTTCTTCAGGGTCCGAGACACAACAGGCGAGCGACGTGGACACCTCTACACAGAAATGGAAGTAATGACCAATGGCATTCGAGTCACTAATTTCAATTAATAATCTTAATTTATATTATGTAGAAGAATAATTAATTTTTCGAGAGAATTTAATTAAAAACTGTTATGAACAATTGTTCTTTGACATTCTTATAGTCATTGAACAACTACGATCGATAGTTTCAAAAATATAACTTTGAATATAAATTAATTGATAAAAAATATTTTTAATAATTGATCATTCGAGAATTATCCGTTGTGGATGTCATTACGGTACAACTTATTGTAAGTAAGATAATCCGAAGCTCTTAGAAAAATTCATCATTTGTGTGACATTGTACAAAATATGAAGCCAAAAGTAGCCATTTTATAAGTAGTTAAAAAAAAATGGTCGCTCGTCACACACTGTTTTCTTCATTTATCAACGGTAACACGATGAACTTTTTTTGTATAAACACTTATCTGATTTTATTGTTGCTGTGCCCACGGTGGAAACTTCATAAAGGGAGTATCGATACGGTATTAATGTATGCAAAAAAAAAATTATTATAATTTTAGCAAAGCCTTTCGTTATCATCATAAAGCTTGCTAAAAATTTTTTACTTTTATTTCACATCCTCATTGAGTGCCTTAATGTTTTTTGCATCGATCATTGTTTATATCGAGTCTCTCGTATCTCCACAGTCGGGATTCGAGACACTGTTACCATTTTTTTCAACGTAGTTCTGAGTATGGCTGATAAATGAACCATTAGTAACAAAAAAAAACCATCTATCCATCCATCCCTCTAGAACAAAATCGTATTTTATTTTAAATGACATAGGATGCGAATGAAAATAGCTCACGAGTTTAAATGATACGAAAACTCGTGTTTACATACTTCACAAACATGCATAGTCTGTCAAGATTGTTGTGGTACATTTACATAGATAATTCACCGATTTGCATGTCAGCTTGTTGATATGCGCAACATGTACGTAAAACCAAACACCACATTATATTATTATTATTATTATTATTATACTGCAATATAAACCGTGCACTAATCACTGGAATGCAAAAGAACTGCCGCAAAAGCAACAGCAATATTATTATAAATATAACATCGCATAACCATATATTATCATATAGATAAGAGCAATTGTATTGCAATGTATCGAGGCTCTATGATGCATGGCAATTAGAAATGAAAAAAATCTATTATAGAATAAAAAGAACGAGTTGTAAGCAACAAATTGAATGATATTTTTAATAAAAATTTGTCATCAAAGGCATTTTGTCATTTAATCGTACAATATTCTTTTCATATCCGCGACTGTATAATTGGGTTTTATCTATTTCTGATTGCAATCGTTGCACGTAGAACCAGTTATTCGCTGCCACTTGATTGTTCGAACGAGTGAGAGATACGTAGAAAAAAAAAAGGTTCGAATGGGTCTGTTGCTCGCTCGTTGAAGACTGAGAAGAATGGCAAAAAAAAAATGAAAAAAGATTGTACGAGTGTACGAACGAGTGTCGGTGAGTTGTGTTTCGTAATAATTGTTAAAATGCAGTGAATTCGTGGGGGAACGTGTAGGAATGTCATGTTACAGCTTCGGAAGCCAGTGTCGACTATCTCGATTCCCGGGGCGATGAAGAGCAGCAGCGGGGGTGGAGTGGGGGGCCCCGGGGGTGTCGCTGTCGGTGGCTGCGGAAGTGGGGCCGGTGGCGGGGGTGCCGGTGGGGACGATGCCGGTATTGCCCTGGTCGGCGTGCACTCGGAGTATCCGAGGTACATGGACGAGCGCGGCCTGGGTGGTGGGCCGATGAAGGGTCCATCCGGTAGCATTGGCCCTGCATCGAAACACAAGCCCAATGTTGGATATCGTCTAGGACGACGGAAGGCCCTCTTCGAGAAACGTAAACGCATCAGTGACTACGCACTCGTCATGGGAATGTTCGGGATCATCGTTATGGTAATCGAGAACGAGCTCTCCAGTGCCGGAGTTTACACCAAGGTGCGTTCACTCTTTATTGTTATATTCCTTACCGATTAGTTTATTTATTGTTTTCTTAAAATCCATCGTTCAATATTTATTTCAAGTACTGAGAATTTTGTATAAATAAAGGGTGATTTTTTAAGAGCTTGAGAACTTTTTTTTAAAAAAAAACGCATAAAATTTGCAAAATCTCATCGGTTCTTTATTTGAAACGTTAGATTGGTCCATGACATTTACTTTTTGAAGATAATTTCATTTAAATGTTGACCGCGGCTGCGTCTTAGGTGGTCCATTCGGAAAGTCCGCTTTTTTATCGACAAATTTTGTTCAGCGATGAGGCTCATTTCTGGTTGAATGGCTACGTAAATAGGCAAAATTGCCGCATTTGGAGTGAAGAGCAACCAGAAGCCGTTCAAGAACTGCCCATGCATCCCGAAAAATGCACTGTTTGGTGTGGTTTGTACGCTGGTGGAATCATTGGACCGTATTTTTTCAAAGATGCTGTTGGACGCAACGTTACGGTGAATGGCGATCGCTATCGTTCGATGCTAACAAACTTTTTGTTGCCAAAAATGGAAGAACTGAACTTAGTTGACATGTGGTTTCAACAAGATGGCGCTACATGCCACACAGCTCGCGATTCTATGGCCATTTTGAGCGAAAACTTCGGAGAACAATTCATCTCAAGAAATGGCCCGGTAAGTTGGCCACCAAGATCATGCGATTTGACGCCTTTAGACTATTTTTTGTGGGGCTACGTCAAGTCTAAAGTCTACAGAAATAAGCCAGCAACTATTCCAGTTTTGGAAGACAACATTTCCGAAGAAATTCGGGCTATTCCGGCCGAAATGCTCGAAAAAGTTGCCCAAAATTGGACTTTCCGAATGGACCACCTAAGACGCAGCCGCGGTCAACATTTAAATGAAATTATCTTCAAAAAGTAAATGTCATGGACCAATCTAACGTTTCAAATAAAGAACCGATGAGATTTTGCAAATTTTATGCGTTTTTTTTAAAAAAAAAGTTCTCAAGCTCTTAAAAAATCACCCTTTATTTGTTACATGACAGTAAGTAGCTGAGGTACGAATAGGATTTATAAACAATTTTCTATCTGTTGGACGTAATGCTGCAATAATTGATTTAGTGATGTGCATAGTGACTGAAAGTTATTACTGATTGAAGAATTAACCTTTTCATTTTGAAAGTATTTCACCGGGATTTAACGTTTCTAATGAATTTTCTTTTACACCATAATAAAATACATATTTCATCGTAATTCTATGAATTTTTCTACGATATTCATTAACTAAATGCACAATTTTAAAAATCGTTTATATTTCAATTTAGCGGATAAATTAAAAAACTGGTAATCAAAAGAAAACAATTCGGTCCAATAAATTATAATATTTCAGCATTTTTGATAATCTTTTTACACTGACACATAATTGTACATTTTAGTAACTGTACATGCAGTATTCTAATTACGATCGCATTTCGCGCGTCGTTTAATTACATCACGAGGGAACGATTGGAAAACTATATTTGATCCACCAAAAAAAATGTCTCTCGGTTTGCTCAGTTTTTGCTACAAAATACGAAGCTTAAGTTGATTATAAAGCCAGAATATCTTGCAAGAAGGATAACTGACGAGGGTGTGGAAAGTGATACGAAACTCTGCATCATCTGCGGGATGAGGTAACTGTTAGATGTATAAAGAAGGGACACATTGCAAGATGCGCACTAATTACACGCTTCGCTGCCTCTGCACTTTGCAGCCATCCTCGAGGCAGCCAAGCAAGCAAGGAAATGTAAACATATGTGCGTGTACCTATACATACAGTACGAGAAGGCAAGCGTCTCCACTAGGGGTGATATCATCCCTGGGGCTACAGATACTGTTTATATTTCAGCATATACGATACGTGGAAGTAGCTTAATTAGTTCGTTATTAACATCATTAAACTGCATAAGATATATTCGATCAAAGCCAAACAATTATTTATTATTTTTTTCAATAAACAAATTTATACATTTTGGATAATATTTTGATGATCGATGGTATAAAATAGTTAAATTAATGTCAACAAAGTGTGTATCGTTTGAAAAACTAAAGTTGACTGATATACAAAATCAGTATTGGAATTATTAAATATTCATTATTATACTGAGAATCTAATAAGAATTATCATATAAATTGAAAGAAAAAAAACTGCTTACAGTTACCTGTTGATATTTGTAGTGGTGCCATCTGTCAAAAAGTGTCGAATTTTCTAATAATTTTTACGATATTTAATGGAATTATTCCAATGTCCCATACTATCAGCTAACTTTACCAGTTTTTCTCAGTTCTATGCTCGGATAAATACTGTTTGTAGTTGGATTTATACGATACGTGGAAGTAGCTTAATTAGTTGGATATTAACGTCAGTAAACTGCATAATATATATCCGATTATAGTCACGAGTTATCCATAATTTTTTAAAAATAAATAAATTCAAACTTTTCGGATATGAATTGAATAATCGAATATTCATTTATACACTGAGAGTCGAATCTAATAAGAATTATCATATAAACTGAAAAAAAAACTGCTAATAGTCACATGTTAGTATTTGGAGTCGTGCCATTTGTCAAAAATTGTCAAATTATCCTATAATTTTTAATATATTTAATATAATTATTCCTATGACTCATAGTCTCAGCTAACTTTAGCAATTTTTCTCAGATATACGATAATTTTTTTACTACATCTTACTTTACGTCTTTATGTGATTAATTAAAATTTTCATTGTGTAATACACTTTGATAATCATACGATAATTAATAAAATAGTTTTTTTCTTTGTTAAATATATTTTATTTAGCCAAGAATTAATTATCAACTCGATTATCACGCAATATATTTAATTAATCGAGTAATTCATCAGTTAAAGTGCGAGATAGATATGAATGTGACGATAGAAAATTCACAGAGCACTGCTGTACATATTACGGACACGCGAAGGGCTGTGTAGCAATGTCACGTAAGTGCCTACCTACCTTGATATACCTCGAGGAACATGATGCCCTTGTTAAAGCGGTCAAGAAGCCGCTAACGCCACATGGTTGATGCACTGTTGATGTATAGTATGTGTATACGTGAGTGCTCTTGCCCACTCAAGTAGAATTCAATAGAGAGCACATGCAAGCCTATAAGCGTACAGAGTACGAACATGTAATGTAATGAAAATGATCGCGTAATAATTAATTGAAACCACTCACTGTGTCTCCGCTCAAAATATGCCCATAGATAGGCGTATACATTAAGCATCGTATGATCGATTCCTTCTGGCTCGCAAACGTGAACAATATCGTGCAATTGAAACTTTTGTAATAATCCACCGTAACGAGAGAACGAAACAGGGGTTGAAACTGTCAGAAACTGTCGCGGATTCATAATATTAAATATAATGAATATGCCTGGAGGGCTGCTTGAGACTACTGAAGGGACAGATACTATTGACCATCCAGTTATTACGTAATTTCAAATTGTCCGAGGTTATATAATAGATTTATTACGTAATCAAGTTTCTGTTGCGGAGATTTTCTAAATGAGTACGAAATTGTATGAGATGGAAGCCGAAATAAATTAAAAACGTTTCTTGATGGAGGACGTACTTCAATGACACACATGGATGCTTATACTTATTTTCGAAATCGTTATTGTACTATAATTGAAATAAAAATTATTTTACACTCTAACGGTACTTTGGCGTAAATTCGTGGTGGGCTGCCACTATATTATTATTTTGCTATGTGCACTGTGTAGAGAAAAAAACAATAGAAATGGATAAATAACTGCATAGAAAAATAAATATCCCCTCGTTATTCCAGAAAGCTTTATAAATAAATTTGTAACTTTTTTATCTCTCGTTAAATGCCCAAATGTCACATCGATCATTGTCTATACAGAGTCTATCGTATATATCAATAGTTTTTATAGAATTATTCATGCATTTAAAAATATAAAGATCTAAATAATATTCTACCGTGAAAAATGCAATGTCTTGATTGAATATTATTTATTTATTCATTGAATGTCATATTAATAAAAATTGTTTTATTGCATGATAGACTTATGGTTGCACTTTGAAATTTAATATGGAGGACAATATTCAAGTTGTATTTCTGGATGATGGTGAAATGCCTCGGGACTCACTTAGAAACAACTTCTCGTCGCGTCTTACTAACTTTTCAACGATATTTCATGGCTTAGCGAAAACTCAACCATCAAAAAGGAATTGTATGCGAAGACTCTCGTTTAAAGTTAGAAAATATGATTTATACAATGCCGTATATATATATATGAACAATAAGATGTATATATATCTGTGTAGATATGTCCGTAAGAACATTATACCTCGAGGTATAATATTTTCAAAGGATGAAAACGAGAAGATGCCTCCAAAAGCCGGGTTTAAATTTCGAATAAGTGTGTGAGGGACAGGCAGGGTTTGTTTGCTAATACTGATAGCAATAAGATATCGTCATGTGTCATGGCTAACATTTATCGATAAAAGACGTATAATCCTTGGTAAAACGATCGTCGAGACGTTATAAGATGGTTCAGAGACGAGGGACAGCCCTCTTCCTCGAAAAAGTATGCTTCGTATCTGACTCTCATTCTCAGCGAAATATCGTCGAGGACATCTTCGCTATTCTATCAAATCCACCATAATGCTCTTGCTCGATGCCAGTGTAAACGTTCCAGTAACCATCCGGTGTTAAAATTAACCATGCACGGTTTTCTTACGAATTCGCACTGACGATCGGTATCAATGATCGGTATTCAACAACTGATGTCAATTTGCATTTTAAACTCCAAACTTTTAATGCGTTTTACGTTTTACGTCGATGAAGAAAATTCAATAACGTTATTTGATTGTATTTGTGCCATAATTCTTCATTGATTGCTTATAATTTATTGATTTTCATCTTCTTATCATGAAAATAAATTTGTTGAAAGGCTTGAGGTGGAACCGAATAATTTTAACACAATCGTTTGTAATAATTGAACACGGTTTTCACAGTGTTACTATTTACACCAAATGGATGAAAACTGGTTCAAAGTGACACACCCATCGCCTTTAATACCCGCGATTTTTAACAGCGTACCTATATATACATATTTTCGTCTATCTTGAAGCACAACGTACCTCTTTCCTGGTTGATTACTAGGACCTTCACGTTAAGTTTTGCCTTTGAAATCTTGTTTTTTTTTTATCTCTTTAGGATTCTTCTTCTTCCCCAAGCTCAAATATCGAAGAAAATATTAACACTTTTTGCTCCTTCTGCTTCTGCCACGGAATAAGTTTAAGAGATCTCCGAAATCGATCTACCTACTTGGCTTTAAAAAAAGTAGAAGGAAAGTAGAACTAATGAAAATGCAAACACGAGCTGTGAGTTTCATCTTTCGGTATTTTTCAATTAGGGTTTGGCAAAACGTTTTTCCCTCTGAAAAACTGTGCATCGGTGATATCGTGAAACGACGCTAAAGTTACCAATTTCTTTAAATTTTAACGGACTTATTCATCAATAAGTTTTTAACCACAGGGATGGGCAGCAGTTTTTTTTTTTTACAAACAATTTTTATTTCTCGGCATTAAGATTAAACGAAACTCTGTAATTAGTACGTTAAGATGGTTCTGCCTCGGATAAGTTTAAGAGATCCCGGGAATCGATCTGTCTACTTGGCTTTAACAAATCCGAAGGAAAGACGAACTAATAGAAAAGAAAATGCGTACTGCGAGTTTCATCTTTGGTATTTTTACTCACATTCCATAAAACTTTTTTTCTACTTCAAAGCCGTTCTTTTATAATACGGTGGAATGACGCTAAAGGTCAAAAGTTGACTGGAATTTTACCGACTTATTCATTAATAAGTTTTTAACTAGGGATGTGCAGCAATTGGTTTTTTTTTATCGCTCAGGATTAAGATTAAACGAACCTCCTTAATCTAGTCGTAAAACATCCGTGCTCAGTGAGCGTGAGACACAATAAAGTTCACGAGTTCTAAGTGGCCTCTTCGTTCTAGTCATTGTCACTATACGTTGAGGTGTTCATCGTAAATTGTCACTAAAGTGCAATTAAGTCCGTTGCGACGAGTAGCAGCAGAGAAGTTCTCTCAGAGAGGTAAGCGTTGTACAAAGTACTGAAAGAAATGACGATCATTATGGAAGTAATTCGGCCTTTGAAATTCAATGAAATACGGAACGATCTCGCTTTTGCTGTCACTTCGGCACAGAGAACATCGGTCGATGAAAAGGGGGCGAATTCACTAGGAGAAAAGGTACATAGTTACCGTCGGGTGTGAGAGCGAGAGAGAGTGGTGGGGGAGGAGGGGCAGGAGGGAGGGAACGCGTTTGTGAATGGAGTTAGATAATCGTAAATCGACGGAACTCGAGGTGTACGCTTGTCACTCATTCGTCGTCAATTCACCTCGGTAGAGTAGCTCTCTCTCTCTGGCACGGTTTGTTAAACTTTTCAATGGCATCCATTGTCATAAATCTTTTCACTTCATTCATAAAGAGACCCTGAAATAGTCTTGAAGGCTTTCCCAACATCAAAGCGTCCAGTTTAGCGCAACTCGTACTTTTTGTGTGCATAAAAAATGTTAATAATTACAAAAGTTTACTTTTTTCAGTATTAAAACTCAACAAAAATACATTTAAAATATTGCGATTGTAAAGAAATTTAATTATACGTCCATTACTTATTTACTATCAAAATTAAAAATGCAACTGTCAAAAGAACATCGACTTAAGTTTTACGAATTTAGAATAACTTTTTATGTATCTTGATTTAATAACCTGCAGCTTGAGTAATTGAATTTTAATTAAGTAATTTTGTTAACTAAACGAGGTTCGATAGGTGTGCGACTTACTTTAACCAAGAATCTTCTCTAACAAGTCTATAATTATACGAAGAGTATACGAATTCAGCGATCCGAAACTCTCATAGCAAGTGAAGCTCGAATGTATATCGACGTCAATTTTAAATATACCTTACGACGTTGGTATGTGTCTGAAAGTTTCAAAACTAATGTCAAAGTACTAACGCGAAACTATCCAGCCGGTGCGCCTAGTTCTAGTGAAACAGGATGCGCGTACAGATATAGAGTTGAACACTTGCTCTCTACCAATTAATTTCTGCCAACACGTGTGCTGGACATCTACGATATATGCAAGTGTGTGTCAATACGGTAGACCGAAGACAAACTTGTCACTTAAATACACAACAATTATACACACATTGCGATCTAAATGCTCCCCTAATCCCATACAGAGATAAATTGTTGGTTGGCTTAACTCTGTAACAAATGAATCGTTTTCAACCGATACACAATCACATTCTTGCCGCCTTCGCAACATTGCTGTATACGTTGTTTCACGTTTTATACATTAACTGTGATTAACTACATTTCTCGATGTCTTAAATATGTAATCGAAACGATTCAAACAGGAACTTTGTATTTTAAAAATCATAAAAACTGAATTGTGTTGCGACGTACGATTTCTTGCAAATTGATTAAAAATATTCGTTGATAAGCACGGAGAAAAATTATTCATTTTCATAATTGAAATTTTTTTTTTCACCCGAGTTAATCGGTACAAATATTTTTTTAAAAACAATACTTACAACTCGTCGTAAGTTTCATGCTGTAACGTTGGTTCAATTTGGCTTTGAAACATCACATTCTCTTCGTAAAAAATGCTCAGTGTAGTCCGAAGTATAAGAATTTTCATTTGTTTCTCTTACGTGGAAGTCATAGAAAAATTATCGCATGAAAATAAAATGCACGGCAAAAGTATCTGCTGCGCAAGAGTTTGAAATGAAAATTCCTCTAATCGTACCAGACAGATTTTCGTCACAAAGTGAATGAAACTTTGAATGCCATTTTAGACCATCGGTGTGAAATCTGTACCATACGACAAGTTGAAATTTGCAATTACATCAACACTGATCAACTGAGCTGCAAAAAAATCATTTATATTGGAAAAATATTCATTTTTTCTTCGTGCTTGTCAAGTGATATTTTCCTATCAAGCTGCAAGATATTACATTTGCAACATAATTTCATTGTCATGATTTTTAGGTGACTCTCCCCCTTAATGAGTTGATTGTACTTCGACTGTATAATTATTTGGATCGACAAATTGTTATTCCTGTGAATCAACTTATTTTTTTACTTAAATATAATCAAATACTAAGTTCAATGCCAAATATAATTCATTCTCTCTATATATTATGTCCACCGTATTGGAATTTTAATTGCCATGAGCAATTTTATTGAAGTTCAATATATAGTTGAAACATACAATTAGTCCTCGTCCATCGCTTTCAATTATTTTGTAAATTCGTGAACATCGATAAGTCCTTGGCGTGGATTAAAAACGAAATAAAATCAGAAAATAGATACGATCGTTGCTTTCGATTATTAACAATGTGTTTTCATTTTCGGCTGACACGAAGTGTATGAATTCTATAAATATTCAAGAACGATAATTAGGGGATGTTGTGTTTCATAAATTCGGAAATAATTGACACACGAGACCCTGTTTTAACGAGGTCTCCACTTGACACACTCTGTTAACTAGGCCGATATAACCATTAAGATGAAAATGATGAGCGGGCGTTTGTTAGTACGTACATTTTATAATGATAGGATCACTCGATTAATCATTTAACTTTTGGCAAAAGACGATCCACTCGAGACCAAGACAATTAAAGAGGAAACTAACCGTAACAGGGAACGAAGAGGCAGTGGATTTTTTCCCGGTTTAAATACCGTCGGCATCATGGCAATCGAGCTAACCACCCCAGGAATACCGCAAGATCCGAGGGTTCATATTCTCAAGTGTTCTATCAACATCCTTGAATTTACCAACCGAATTCACTAGAACGGAATTACAAAAAAAAAATGCGTTGACTTGGATGTACGTACACTTGTTTCGTGAATAGGATTGCAAACATTTCAAGCCAATCGACGTGTGTAAAGTGTGTTATGAAACGAAGAAGGGTTACCAAGAGGATATCGAGTCAATTAAAAACGACCTATATTGAAAAGTCGTTGCTTTCTATGAGAACATTTAAGGTAGCACACGACTCCAAGAACTTTTTTACAATGGAATTTTGCATTATATTCCAATCGATAAAGATCCGGTTGTAAGTAGGATATTTTCGTGAATATATTTAATTGTACAATGATTAAGAAATAAATTTTAGTTGTGTGAGACGTTATTATTTTTTATTTAATCCAATATAAAATCATTATTTTTCGAAGACGACAGAAGGATTCAATATTTTATAAAATAGTTATTTTGTATTTTATACAAAATTCAGTTCAAAGCCTTAAGAAATTTGAGGAGATATATGTGACACTAGTTAAGTTTCTTGATAACATTTTTTATGAAAATTCGAAAGAATTTAAATCATCGCAAAATCTCAACCGCTCAATCGATTTTCACAAAATTCCGACATTAAAAAAAATCTTATTACATTTGTGTATAAAGTTATAGTCCGATAACTCGACATTTTAGCAAGAATAATCTAAACGGGTGCTTCAACTATTGCGTCAATCGTCGTAACTAGAAAAGGATCAAATTTTTCGAGTATGCTCCACACACAGACACACACACACACACACACACATCCAGACATTTTCTCTTCGTCCATTTTTCTTTCCTTTCATTTTTGTGATTTCTTTACGCTTTAGAGTATTTTGCGCACTCTGATACTAAAAAGACAAATTTATGTTTTTAATAAAAAAGATAACCTTTGTTTATGGGAAAGTAAAATGGCTGAAATTGGTGATAAGATCGATTAGATTGAAACTTTTTTCCACGTATATTCACTTGATATTTGAGTCACGTGCATAGATGTTATGCGGGTCGATGAACGACGCGTCCTATTTGATTGTCAACGGCGAGTATCGAAAAGTTGTATATCTAGGAAACCGAAATAACTGTATCATAAATACTCTTCGAGAGAATCCTTTATTCTGTTATCAGCATCATTATCCCCGAAACAGCTTCGATGGAAAATCAGACAGAACAGAGGGATAGATTAATGATTGAAAGTCCAAGGGTATCAATTTCGAGCGGAATGCTTAATACTAGCGTGTTTCGATACTTTCCAGAGTGGTGTGGGAGACAAGAGTGATGGACGAATGTATTTATAACGGTTAGGGAGTACCTCTCGGTACTACAGATGATGAGAGAGCAGCTGAAGAGGACTTCCTCTGGATCCAGAGAGGACTGCATGAAGATAATTAATTTTAACGACCATTCATATCGTGTACGACTACGAACTAAAGCGGGCTTTGCCGTCATAGGAAGCAGGTTAACGCCAAGATCCGTGTTGAAGACGAATGGAGATCTCGACTATTGTCCAATAACGCACGATCCACGATAAAAACAAACTATAAATCATCGTATAATTTATGACTACAAATTTTCGCTCAGTGGATTCTCATAAAAAGAACCTGCGCTGCTTACACAGAGTTTTATGGAAGGTTATGATTCAGAGAAGGATACGCATACACATCCGTTCTATCTCGAAAAAATAAAAATTCAGTGGCTTGCAACATTACGAGATGATAAAATTAACGATCATATTTTATTTCTTTCCTTTCTGTTATTTTTTGTATAAATTATCGTTGAAAAAGTAAATATAAGTAACGAATTTTTGCTTTCTCATAGAGAAAGCTTTGTTGTAATTTTTTAAATGTCGAGATCTTAATATCAGGATAGTTTAAATTGTCTGAATCAACCAAAAAAGAGGTTTAAAAAAATGTCCAGCGTGCGCGTGTGGCGTACAATGAGTATCGAAATAAAAATATTTACAATTCAAGAACGGCTTGATCGATCGTGTGAACATTTTTCATCTTCGTATAATTTTCTTTAGATTTGATAAGACAGCTAAAATATCGTAAGATTTTCTCAATTTCTTCAAAAATATCGTAGAATGCATTAACTAAAACGTTTTTCAAGCAATCGGACTGAAACTTTGTGTAAAACCAAAGTTTAGATCAAGAACAATCCTCGTTGGTTTTCACTAAAATGGTTTGAAGTATCGGGCTATAATTTTCTGAATACGTGGAGCATTTGCTATGAATATTTTACTATGAATTTTTTTTTAATTCGTAATGACGCAAATACATCACCTGGTGCAAATCGATCGAAATTTCTTAAGCAAACGGTTCACTCGCTAATTGTTACAGATTTCAAGGGGACAAGAGCACCATAATTGCATCTTTATTATTGTCAATCTCTTTCACAAATCTTTTTATATGGGGAAGTTAAAATCAATCATCATACTTCGTTGTATAGGTGAAAGGTAATATATTAATGAGGAATCAATGTGCGAGGCAACTAATACGAAATAATCCGTAAAATTTAAATGAAAATCAAGTTCTCTTCAATCTTATCAAATAAAAATAATAATTTGTTATTGATTTATTACTTGAAATTAATTAAAATAATAATTTTTGAACAAAGAAAATATTGAAGTAAACAATACAAATAATGAATATTATCTGTGAATAAAAAGCAAAATATTCGGTTTATTGTTTTACGCCAGTTATGCGAATTCATTTTCTGAAATTAATTAATTATGTTTCTTAAACAATGCTGGTAATAATAAATAAAATAATTTCATTTCATTTAATTTCTTTAATTAAAATTGAAACATTTTTTTAAATAATTCGTTTTACTTGAGAGAAAACCAGGATAATGTTCAGAGAAGGATATTCACGATTTTTCTTAGATCAGAGTTAGGATTGCGGACCGATACTTATTACCAATAGCTATAAAGGGCGTGACCGCGTGCTCTGTGTACTCTGCTGAGCTCTGTACGCGTCGGCGGCTGGTGCTGGTCGAATCTGACATGCGCAGAGACAGATCGAATCGTCCTGGCAACTCGAGAAGAGTCCTCTTGACCGTGATGTATTTCTATTGTCCTATGAAACAGTACCAACATCAATTACAATTTCCATCAAATTTATTTAATCTTGTTCTTGAAGAACAATTTGTGTTATTCTTCGAAAAGATTATTTACCAATCGAAACATCTCCATCTATCCCAGCATTGCTGTGACTCGCCACTAGTGGCGCTGCACCGTTTCGTTTGTACATCGAAGAATCGCACACTTCTCAGTTACCCACCTGTATACTCTGTGTTTGCCAACGATCTCGCCAACCAAACTAATGAATCGATGCATAGTTTACGTATCGGAAATCCGAGTCTATATGTACCTACCGTGCACGGATGTTCATTCGTTCGTTCATTATCCACTCTCTCACCGAAGCAAGTAATGGAAATTTCAACACTTTCAACGATTGATTCCAGAACGTTGTTATGCATCTAATTACTCTTGCGAAGGTATATTCGTTCACTGTAGAATTTTATGCGTATAAGATTCATTTTATGTAGGCTCATACTTGTGTAGAATAATATGCTACATGATGATATACTCGCTGTAGGATATTATCAATACAAGTGTAGAATAATTACTGATGTACGACAAAAAAATGTAGAAGAAGATCGTCCTCGATAACCTTCACAATTTTTTAATTTCTATTGAAGCGCACAAAAATGTTACCGTGCTTCGATAAAAAATTCAAATTGCAGCAGCAGATAGAACTCGTCTATCAATGTGGATTTTTAAAATATCTCTGCGTATCGACATAAGTTTTTTTTTCGGAGACGCCGAGTATTCGCATTACTAGAAGAGGCTACGATGTACCTAATACTTGATGCACCCCTCGCTCCAACGCGAACCGAACTCCGTATTCCCGCCCGGTTCGGGTTCGCGATGAACTTACATATAATAATGTAATACCGCTGAAAGGACTAACCACACAAAATGTCGGCTCCGAGACTATTGATCTCGCGACAAAATATTCCAGGCCAAATGAACTCCCCGACAAAGCAACTCAATCATAAATCAGGAACCACCGATAACAAATTATATCGGAATTAATATGTAAATTTGTTGCATGACAGTAAAAGAAGTAATTAATTATCGTTATCGATCAAAGCCTACAAGCACTTGGATATAAAATTTTAAAAAATATTGTTATTATAATATAGCGGAAGTCAGATTACCAAATCTGGTTTTCATGATATTAAATTACAATATATAATTTATAGTCATAAATGTAATATTGTTAGGTTAGAAAGCTTCGGCAATTGACGACATTGAATTGTGTAACTTTCTTACGTTTCGGCCCTTTGTTCGGAACCCTCTTCACAGTTATTTTATTAAAAGTCCATTGTAATATGATTAAACCAATAGTCTTGCGACTCTCTGTTCAAGCGAGTGGTTGTCTGCATAACAGCAAGCGCATGTTATTGTTGATGACCGGTTTCTTCGGTCTTATTTTTTCTTATGATTCTATTGTTGATTCTGTTGTTCTTGTTTTTCATTTGTATTACTCAATGTAATTCAACCGGAGAAACAGGCCACCACGTTATTGTCACCGTCATACAACAATAATGAGCTGGCCAGTTTTTCCGGTCGAATTATAAACAGAGAACAACAACAACAACAGAATCAACAATTGTCACCATCATGTAATCACAATTATGTAATAATATTAATCCATCATGTCACAATTATGTAATATTACGTTGAACGCCAATCACTATTTATCGATTTCGCAGGTTATTTCACAAAATATCGTGCTTTGCGCGCCAATTAACCCTTTATAAGCCACATCGCCCTAAACCGTCTCGGAGTAGGATTATGATAAACAAAGTGGGGATACCGCGTCGTTATGGTAAAGCCGAGGAATGGAAATATTCTTGTGACTTATAATGAGTTAATTATTATTCGGCTTCACGACTATTGATCACGCAACATAACATCCTAAGCCAAAAATGAATTCCCCAACAAAGTAACTCAATAACAAAATATAACCCAAACAGAAACAAGGATCAAGCAATTACAAACTATATCGGAATTAACATGTAAATTTGTTGTATGACAGTAAGGAATAATATTTTTTTCGTATCGATCGCAGCCTACAAACACTTTGATAGACAATTTTTTAAAAATATTTTATTGAAAAAATTGCGCAAACCAGATTGCCAAATCTGGTAAAAAACGGTTTTTTTTCATTATATCAAAAAGCTGCAAATTGAAACTTGCCAATTGCTTCCTCGAGATTGCGTACGATGTTGTCAAAGTCCTCTCTATGAGGAACTATCTTTCTTAATTTTGGCTTCCTCTTACAAGAAACTTCCTTAGGAACTAACTTTCTTCTATGAGGAAGCCAAAATTAGGAAAGATAGTTCCTCATAGAGAGGACTTTGATCATCGTGCGGAATCTCGAGGAAGCAATTGGCAAGTTTCAATTTGCGGCTTTTTTCAAAATTATCGAAAAATTCGAAATTTTTAAATATCCGAACCGGTTAATCGATTCTTTACAAAATTCATACCAACTTTACTTTTATAATATTCTATTTAAAAAAAAAAATTAACACTATATCTTGAAATTTACAAAAATTAGAGTAATTTTTCGAAAAATTCCAAAATTAATCAAACCTGAACCGTTCGGCTGATGTTTTACGAATTTAATATGAACCATCCGTTTATGATACTGTATTTATATTTTTTAAGTCAGCCGGATATCTTAAAATGTACGGAAATTACAGCGTTCACAGACATTTTTTGCAAATTTCAAAATGCCGTAAAATTGGTAATTTTTTAGTAATGTCGACAAAAATTGCAGAGAATAAAGAGGTTGTAGCTCAAACCGTTCTCGAGTTATAGAAGTTTGCATTGTACAGTGCCAGAACATACATACACACATACATCCGGACATTATCACTCTAAGTATGGTTTTTCGATGTCTTGGGATATTTTGAATACGTTGATATTGAGAACTGGAAAAATAAATTTTTCACCGTCACAAAACTTCCTCTATGAGGGATAAAAAGTAACTATATTCTTAATATTTAACTCTTTAGGCTATCGATGTTACTATACATACAGAATATATTTTTAAAAAAAGATTACGTTCGTCTATTCCGATAGATCCATTTGTTTTAAATATCAAAGTTCCATACTGAGAATTTTAAGAAAACATTTTTTTCAAATTCCGTACATGTTCCATAAATTCCATACAAATTTCATCATTTTCCGTCGCAAATTATACGAGGGAACAAAAATGATCCTGCTAACTTGTTTAGAAATAAATAAAGTAGGTCTAGTATATCCCCTTAAGCGCCATATTACAATAACGCGAGATATTTTGGTCGAGATTTTTGTAACGAGATATTTTGATTAAAAAAAATTATTGAAAATTCCAAACACTTTGAACAGACGGCCAGAATATTTTTCTCTACATAATAATCGTACATCCTTATGATAAAACGATCGTAATGCTAAAATGTAGAAGAGGAAATGACAATAAAAATGATGGAATAATTATTTCATCGTGGTGAAATCGCGTGATGAAATTACGGTCAACCGATAAAATCGATAGTCACGCGTTGCGCTGATTTATTAATACGTTAAGAGTTCAATTTGTCCAATTATTATACATAAGGCTTCAAAGTAATTAATTCGTAGATCACTGTAAAGTAATAACATTTTTTTTTGTTGGTATTTTTATGTTTCAGGCCTCGTTTTACTCGACTGCACTGAAAACCCTGATCTCTGTGTCTACTGTGATACTGCTTGGCCTCATATTTGCTTACCATGCCTTAGAAGTTCAGGTGCGTATACTACAAATACTTTTTACTTTATTGCTTATCACTCGATGTTCCAATGTTACTAATCATCGTATATAAAATAAATGTATATCACGATTGGTAGCAAATAAAAAAAACAGTGCAAGGCTTAAGCCACAACAAAATATGATGGTAAACTATTAATCATAAATAATTGAATGAATAAAAAAGAACTTTAACTCTCAACTAAAATATCAATATTTTTTTATCTAACGAATACCACTTTTTTAAATAATAAAATATTTTTATTATTCACATTTTACGAAATAATTTTTTATATAAAATTTGACAAAATTTCGAACGAACGATTTCTATAAAATCTAGTTCCTGTAAAGAATCTAATCGCCGTAAGTGAATGTAAAGTTACATAAAAGAAATCAATGATCGTGTCGATTCAATTAAAAGTAAGCTGATACGCCCTAAAAACAGTCTGAGCGTCGTTAGAGCTCAGTTTACGAGTCGAGGATTAAAACAACAGTCTGCTGATATCGCCATGGTCTGCTTGTTTTTCCTCGCACGCCGCCAAAGTGCGAATCTTCCTTTTTTTTATAACCCAAGCCTCGTTCAGCATCGTGATCCAACAGGACAAGCTCGTAAAGCGAGCTTCCTCCTGAGTCGTCCCTGGCGGCTACGTGGCTCACACTAATAAATGTTCCTTCCCTTTATGCTTGCTGCCCATTCGTAAAGAGTTTATGTGCATCTACCGAGTAACCAGAGTATAGTACATACTGCTATGTTTGCAGTAGGTATATAACGACATACCGCTCTGTGCATTTGGTTATTAATCTATTTCATAAAAATTGCATTGCAGAATTCTTTAGGAAAGTGTCTGACAGTGTCTAAAGAGACAGACGCGATTGTTGTTTAGACGAATGTTTATAGAGAGTTTAGGAAAATAGCCTAGTACATAGAATGTTAAATAACATAGATGACATGACACGAGCACAAAAAATTAAGAACAATCAAGGACAATTATTTATATACAACGTATTTCACTGTCTATTTCCTTTGATTTATGCTTCGCAAGCTTTTTTTTTAACGATGATCGAGTGCTTCACACTAGTCAGATCGGTAGTGTATTTTTTAAAGCGTTTCTACAATTTTTAACAATTTTATTGCTTGTTCTTAAGGGCGTCTTGCGATGTAGCGTATGATCGTAGTTTCCTATAAACACATTCACATAAATGTTTGGTAAAAAAAAAATTGACCTTAACATATTAATGTCCGATGAGAAGTTTCTTTCGCACAGTTTTTAAGAAGAATTAAGCATTTCGTTAGACCAATTATAACGAGTAATAAATCATTTTGTTTATTGGAAGGTACTTTGTTGTTTATTGTAATATCAGTCGACTAAAAGTTTCAAAAGTTTCTTTATCCGACGTTGTGCAAAGAAATCGTTGTGACTTTTGTGCGACTGATACTGTAATAAAATCTTATCAATGAGTTGACAAATCATTTTGCAATAATGAAAATGAGCTACCGCTCGTCATAATCGGATTAATGGTAACGTTTTTTTTTTTTAACTGAAGTAAAAAAAAAGATTTTTTCCAAAATTAGCATGAATTGGTCAATTTTATTTCAATTAGTGATCACACAGAATTGAAAACATACGCTGCTACACAATTTATCCTTGAGACAAGGCAATCGAAACAACAAATATTGTATAAACGATTTTAGAAAACTGCAGTGTATGACTAGTTTAAAGAGCTTCGTGGTCCTTGACTCCCAGCTTCGAGTAGCTTGCAACAGCATTTTTCTTTATAAACTTCACCTTCCAGTGAAAACGTGGAAGCCCTATGGATGCTCAATTTGTATAACATACCCAATGCATAATAATTGATAAAAATAATGAAATCGAATGTTAAATAGTTTCATTTTTGGATAAATACAGTCGCAAAGTTGTATTTTAAATATAAATAATTTGTGACTTAATGCGAAAATAAAATTAATTGTGTCAACTTTGACAGATACAACGTATAATACTTAAGTTAAAATTTTTACTAATTATTGCTTAATTATATGAAAAGAAATTCGTATCAAACGATAAACTGTCTGTAGAATCAACGTATAAATTAGTTTTCATAAAATTCATGGGGTAATATAGAGGATTCGCGTAATCCCTGATTAAAATATAATATTACCACGAAGTATTAGCAAACGATATTCCCAAATCAATGAAGCTCATATTTATGCATATTTAAAATTGATGTACAAGCTATTTCCATATTTCGTGGTCCACGCTTTTCTGCAATCCCTGTGCGGATGCCCATAAACGCTGGATTCTTTGCTGCTCAAAGTCTATTCGTAGTCTCGACTATGTGCATGCATTATATGTGTAGTGGCGCCGAGTCAGAGGTTGTACGTACGTGACTGCAATATTTCACATAACTCAGCAAGGAAAGTGCCCCTCGGCAACGCCCAAGAGTTTCCCCAACAGAACGGAGGGTACTAATATTATGAAGTTGCTTATCTTCGTCAAATTAAGGCACCCTATGTATATTCCGGGCTAACGAAAAATGCAATTCTAACACGACATTAGCACAACACGCTATATTCCTCCTACTTAGTTTTATTCGTATAAAAAACGGCTGAATAGTACACAGGTGTACGTACAGAGGTTACTGTGATTACCAAATAATCTATAAAATCCGCTTGGCTTTGGATATCCAACTACAACTAAACATTCTGGCCATTACAAGAGAGAGAAAGAGAGAGAGATCCCCCAATTCAGCCTGACCTACAGTGGTTATTATCATCCGTTGATGGTGCATTGATGTGGTGAATTTGGTGAACGCCTGGGAAACCCTGCGCCAAATATAGAGTACCAGAGCACATACCGAAGTAATGATGTCGGTTTGCATTGCCTCGCAATGGTGCGGTCTGGCTATCGCAAATTTGCATGTCTTATTCATATGAAATAGTCGATGGTACGAATGGTTACTGGAATCAACCAATTGTCCATACGCCATATGCATGGCCGATTTATTATTCGGTTAATAAAATAATTATTGGTTGACATCGACAGCGATAAATATTATTTGACGATTCGACACTTTCGTAGTTATTATAGATGTTGCAATAAAAAATCTTATTCGTCTGATTATCCGATATACATTCTCTTTTACAATTGCAATTGTAGGTTATTTCATTCCTCTGATACGAGTATAATTGTGCAGATTAGCATTCATAATATTCCTACAAAATCTAGATATTCTTCTGTCCCCTGCGGCGTGTTTAATATTTTTAACGAAAACTATTATTTTTCATCTTAAATTCAAAAGACACATCACTCTGTCCTTGGTACAATGTGCTGATCCAGATGTCTCTGTCCTGAGTTCTGGAAAACGACGATTCGTCTAGATTTCATATTTTACTCGAGTCCAGCAGTTTCACCTGGTGCAAAGCTCGAGAGCATTACCAGCCCCGCAAATAGAAAAAGATAAAGCAAACGCTGTGTATATATACATACATCGGGACATCCTGGGACAGCATATATATATATATATCTACCTGTCTATGGAATGCGTGTATCATGCCCTCGTTCTCTAAACCACCATGCGTTACGCTATTTATGGTATGCGCATTTTAAGCATAACCGGAGCTTACCGTCAGCAATAATAATGCAACTATACCATGATTTCCCATAGCACATTCCTTCTCCCTTCCAGCTTGCACCTTTTGCCTATAAGGGTGGGTGTTGTGTGTCCTTACTCCGTTACACCGAAACGACTGCTTTCAATCTCGAATCTCGCACCTGCTTCTTTAGCCTTTTGTAATATATGTATACGTAAGTAGGTGTATCGTTTCATACGTAACCTTGGCGTAAATTGTGAAAAATTGTCAATCTCGTGATATATCCCGAAGAGTCTTACGTCCTGATACCGTGTGTCCGTGTATGCGGGGTTGGAAGTATCCTACTTGAAAAGGGGTGTTCTCGAGTTACCCAACGTCCCTTTGCGTCTCCCTAGCGACGCGACAAATACCCAACAAACATGTGCGGCGAGCAGTTACGCGTTACACTCACGCAACACCGGTGAGCAGACACCATTTTTACATCCCACGACACTCAACTTTTCATGCAAGGAGTCGAAGAAAAAATATTTTGTGTATATTCAGATAGGATGAAAATATACACGTGTGTGTATATATATTCTCGTATATATACTAGAACCTTGTGTCGTTTTAGTCCGAAGGGCGCGAGCTTAATGCGCTGCGAACTTAATGCACTTCTCCCATCCCAAAGTACCTACTACGTTACTTCTCAGCGGATACAACGAGGAAATAAATATTAATTCAGTACCCTCCCGAGAGTATAAGATTTCTCGGGCGAAAAATATGTGCGAAACAAAACAGCAAGCAGGAAGGCCCCACGGGGGCTTAAAATGATCCGAGCCTTGAAGGGGACTCACATTGTGTCTGTGATGAGTATGCGTGAGTGTCTGTGAGTAATTGTGTTGTCCTACATGGTTTCGCCGACGGCAAAATCTTCTTACAAGAGAGTTCTACGTCTCGGCATAAGCTTTAAAAAATCTCTGGCGCGTTCAAATTTGCTGAATCTGAATTACGTCTTTTTATGTAACCGATGGATCATATTATATCATTAATGATATGGATCTGTGTCGAAGTAGGATGGTGTACAGATGCGACGTGCAGTACTTTGCCATGTAGAACTATGTTCCGTCAAACTATTCCGTCTGAAATTATACCACGTTGTACTTTCGCATGTCGAAATAGTGCTGTGCACAGTTTTGTCGTGCTCAAGTGTAAACTGTGTAAAATTTCATCGTCACGTTTACTGTTGCGAACAGCTTTTAATGTGTCGCATTGATGGTTGCATTTTATAACTACAGCGTGCAAACTAAAGCACCATGCTAGTGTAATATACATTTTATATATTTCACGTATATTTAAAAATATATTTGGAGATTTATAATTTTGTTTGTTATTGTTAGCTGGGTAGAGAAAAATGTAGAATTTTTGTCTCAGTAGAAAATGAAATATTGGACTGTGGAAATATAACTTCTAGCTTTTTTAATATACGATCAATTTATTCGTACATCGGTACATAATTAACCTCATAGTAAAAAAAAACTTTAAATATTCGATGTAAATTACAACAGTTCTCTTTATATTAGACAAACATAGCATTCCTACTGTATGTGTACATGTGTGAACTCCAATTTCATCACTTTGTTTCTCTTTTTATCTTCACGATTTATCTCTCGTGACGTAAATCCCGGCCAACTTTTTATGTACTGCTATACATAAAATGCCGGCCTTGGGTACTCTCGGTTAATGCAAGCAATGACCTTCGTGCACTACGAGTTCTTGCGAAAGCTCGCCTCCCCCACGGAACTGCAAAGATTTCTCTCTGGAGGAGACCCTTTTTTATCGGTGATAATGATACTCTAATTGCTTCTTTCGCACGAGTTTTTCAAGTACTATCTACAATTTCCACCTCAATTGTTTAACTTCTGTATCTGAATTAACAAAGTAAACAAATATTGTTGAAATAGCGTTAATAATTAAGATACCACCGGCAATTGAATCGCCGCGATTCTCTCAATTCTGTACTGAGAGTGACAAATATTAAATGTTGGTCCATGTGATTTTTTTAATAGTTATCGCAACTACCTTTCATTGGTTTATCTATAGAATTTTATAATGAAATCAATGAAAGGTCGAATTGTAGTTGGTGCAATAATTAAAATGATCGCATGGACTAACAATTGATAGTTGTCACGATTCTTTGAGTGTAGTATATCATCAAATGACAAATGTCACATTGAAACAATCTGCTGTCCAGTTAACATTTAATTGCTTTAAAAAAAAAGAAAAAGAACATATCGTATGGTTCATTATCGTTGTCCATTCATATACTACTCTGCATCGTATTCTCTTTGATCTCTATGTCGACGTATATACCAATGCTGATTTGACTCTCGGTCCTTCCTCATCGGATCCCTCGTACCACGAAAAAAACTCTAGTTGATCCCTACGGGACTGCTGGAGGGGTAACCACACGCCCTCTCGCATGGCCCTCGGTTCCGATGGATCTTCCTGCCTCGATGAACGAGGAAAAAGATCTTCAAGTGTAAGAGGGAGCATCGAGGAGACGAAAAGTCAGTCGATCTTCCACCTTAAGACGAGGTAAAACATAAATCAGTACGAAAGAGATAGAATTAATGGCGCTCGCAGTCAAGTGAGGGAGAAACGCTGAGAATATGTATCACACATCGTCTGAAAGAAAATATCGCAAAGAGAAACGAGATCGCAAGAGGAAAAGAAAAGTTTGATAGTCACGTTGACGAGCCGCGTCAGCAAGTTAGAAACACGTAGAGATATATATATATATTTGTGTGTGTGTGTGTGTGTGTGTGTGTGTGTGTGTGTGTGTGTGTGTGTGTGTGTGTGTGTGTGTGTGTGTGTGTGTGTGTGTGTGTGTGTGTGTGTGTGTGTGTGTGTGTGTGTGTGTGTGTGTGTGTGTGTGTGTGTGTGTGTGTGTGTGTGTGTGTGTGTGTGTAGTGCAATATGCTTGTGTACATGACGAGTATATGATACGCATGTGTTTCTTACCCTCTAATCTGCGAGGTTCGCAATATTTCACGTAGTCAGTATGTTCGTTTGCTCCTTGCTCTTTCGTTTTGTTCTCTTCTTTTCTTCTGTGTTTTTATTCTCCGTGTTCTCGGAAAAATTGGTTCACCCTGTCGGCGAACGGATGGACCGATATTTTTCATCGCGACTCACTCTTCTTCACGATCGTCTGTATTCAAACATATACGTATGAATCTATGTATAGAGGACAAGACCACTGATACGTTCCGAGCGGCCAAGAAGTCCAAGGTCTCTTTATCCTCGAGCGGAAGCTACGAAGTGAAAACCCAAACCGTGTCCGCGTGATCGAATGTACTTTGGTATTCGTGTGCAGTCAAGTTTTTCAACGCTAGCTTTATCTTTCTCGGTGTATGCAGAGGTAATATTTTGGCGTCTAGTTTCTCGGACTCGTGTCTGAATAAATGAATCGTTCGAAGGGACAGCCCAGTTTTCGACGAGGTGGCTTCAGTATTCCGTAATGTGTGTCCAACTCCGTCAAGC
Source organism: Cylloceria caligata (assembly GCA_963942595.1). Lineage (NCBI taxonomy): Eukaryota > Metazoa > Arthropoda > Insecta > Hymenoptera > Ichneumonidae > Cylloceria > Cylloceria caligata. Next base: position 15,540,222 of record OZ012706.1, on the reverse strand, counting down.
GCACGACCCGATATCGATATGATAATTCCTTTGTCCGAGATCTTGAATCTGTGAATGTAGTCGTATATTTTCGATATAAAACATTACCGTTAATATAGAATTTGTAAAAAATCTTTATCACTGTTGTCCACAACGATTAATATCAAGGATATCTGTATCTCGTTTCTGATTAATAAATAATTAAATACTAATAAAAGTTGTATCCAGTAAGAAATTTAAGTACGAATAGTCAAATACTTAAAGCGTATTAAAGGCACTTCTTTTCCAGGTTCATGCTGTCTGTAACTGTTTCTTAAAATTCGAAATATTGTTATTTTCAAACTCATTTCACATTCTTCCAGCATGAACCTTAATATATTGCATTTGATTCTTGTAAAATATTAAGCATACGATTATGCTTTTGATTTATAATTTTCTTTCACATCTTCCGTACACTGAGAGAAAAAAAACTATTTAGTTAGAGCCAATTGAAATCAGTTGATTAAAAGTAAATTTAATTGAGTTAACTTAAAATAACAGGCTCAAGTAAGGTTGGATATGACGAAACTCACTGTGAACTTGAATCAACCGTATCATGTAGTTTAACCAAATAATGTTCGGTCAGCTCAATTCAATTCACTTTGAGCCAAATGGATTTTGGGATCCACATTTCACTTTATACTGTCTAGGACAGCTATCTTTTGTTGGGAATTCTGTCGTGGTGGCTCAGTCTATAGAATTTATATTAAAAAATTGTATGATGTGCTTAATATATTATTTATTCTCCCTACGAAAAATCAGGGTCGGTTATCAACCTAATTAGAGAGAAAAAAATTATTAAAAGTAGATATTTTTCGTGACGGAAACCCGAGGTGACGTAGGCTAACCCAATTTCCGGTTTTTACAAAAATGTATATATTAGTAGAAATTCATAAGATATTTGAGAAAAATCAGATTTACATACTTTTAACTTGTAGCAATTGAATGGTCCCGGAAATAAATTCGATTATCGGCCTAATTTTAACGTTATGTTGAGTTTAATTCGAACTTCCGGCATTGGGTTTACGACGCCTCCGCGTCATGTCGCCACGATGAAGTAACGTGGCAACACCGCATCGATTGGCTGTAGTCTTAAACCCGCTTCACCTATTCCAACATCTTTACATATTTTAATGTTTTATCATTTAAAAAGTTGACATTCGATATCGAAGAGGTTAAACCCGCGCGGTCGAGGAAAAAAAGTTACAGATAGAACCAATGTTGCCAAATAGCAACCGAGGAATACTACGCAAATCGTCGAAATAATTATTTTTTCATTTTTCTAATTATATGTAAACATTCGATGAATGGTTTACACATGGAATAATTTATTTATTGAAAATTATTATTTCTACGAGCATATTAAGCATAAGCAGTACTATGACCAGCCTGCAGCGACAGGATTATCTTAAGTTTTGCTACAGGAATCTACGGCGTGCCACGATATGGAACGATATGTTGCACGAAAAATGAGCAATTATTAGAGAACAATATGCTACTCTACCGATTGCTAAAAGTAAATTAAGTATCTGACAGCATTTCAAAAGGACGACTGCATCGTTTTCAAAGCATACGTCAGTTTAGACGTAGATCTCGTGGTTTCGGTGATTCGAAATTGCACTAAAATCAAAATTTAAATTACATTTTAACTCTCACTCACATTTTTTCACACTCGCGTTTTTTATAAATAAAAAAAATCGAACAAATCGATAGTTTTTGTCGTCAAATATCATGAAAAGAGTAGCGTAACTTTGTACCTCAAGCAGAAAGAAATATCCCCGGAAGGAGTCCCGGATGGAGTCCATGCAGATCAACAATGCGATTTGATCCGATCTCATCGTCCATCCGGACTCCACCCTGGACTCTATACCGGACTCCATCCTGGACTCTATACCGGACTCCATCATGGACTTCATTCCGAACCCTTTTTGAAAATCCCAACGGGACTCGAAAATCTGTCGTGGATTCCGTCCCGGACTCTTTACGAAAATCCCAGCGGGATTTAAGGATTCCATCCCGGTCTCCCGGGAATCCATTCCGGTTCCAATCCTGGACTCCCGAGGCTCCATCCGGGTTACGACTCCTATATTCGGTACTGTGTCTGACGGCGTGAAAAGAGAAATCTCGGCCAATAGCCTCCATACTTTTGATGCTTGTATTTTTTTCCTTTCGTCCAAAATACGAGCTTCCGAATAAGTTCACACTTGAAACGTCAATGACGCGTTCAAGCAACTGTCCTCGTAATCGTACACGGCAAAGTCACTCGTTTATTGACGTGTTTTTTTTTCGGTCACTTCTTTTTCGTCGCGTAACTGCATTCACTTTCCGACCATAATTTTCTTTTTTATTTGAGCGTGCACTGACGTTTTTGTAGGATTCATTATGTTCATCGTCCTAATGGGATTAACTTTTTATTCTGGTTAATAACAATCTGGCCAATCTGATTGATGAGTAAGTTTTATTCGAAGGCGCTGTTTGCCGGTCGGCCTAGCATAAAGGATATGCTGCCAATGCTGGTAAGTGTTTCCTTCATACATAATATCATGTCTGTCGTCATCCCATCCGCTATATGGGATAACATCCCGGGGTTTGGAATGGAGTCGCGGGAGTCCAGGATGGAGGCCGACATGGACTCTCGGGAGTCCAGGAGCGGCTCTGCGATGGATTCTCCGGAGTCCGAGATGAAGTCCAAGACAAATTTTCGAGATCCGCTGTAACTTTCGAAAGGACTGTAATCCGGGCAGTCCCGGAGGAACTCCTTCCGGGACTATTTTGTCTACACGGGACAACATCGCGTTAGATATAATTGCATACTTTAGCTTTATGTTGCGAAACTTGGCGGAACTGAGTGAAATTCAGCAAAACTTAGCGAAACTTAAGAAAGTTTAACGACATCGTTAGCATTGCATAAAATGGGCTCGGTATCGCACCCTGTAACATAACTTGGTTCAACTGCACGATATGATTGGCTCAAATTCACCATAAGTTCAACAATATCCAGCTTTACATGAAATTAAGCCAATTACATTAAGTTATCTCAATTGAATTTACTTTGATCTTAAACTGAATTGATTTGGCTAGAGTTAAATTAAGTTGGCTCGAAATAAATAATTTTCTCTCACTGTACGACTTGTATTCAAATACGCGCATAGAATAACTTAAGGGGAGGCGAAACCTCTGTACTTACACAGATGTCCTACTTTTCTATTACTTACTTACAGAGAGCTTTCGCCTCCCATTAACTATATCATCCCTTACCGTATACAATATATTTCTGAGTCCAGACGTGCCCCATCATGCCCCAATTCATGACCATATCCTCTTTCTCGAGGAATGCTCAGAAGCCAAAAGGGCTTTGCATTTGCCCACTTCGCCGATTAACCAAGACTTCGTGCGGTTACGAGCAACGCAACCACCAGACACGCTTTATTACGAGAGATATACTGCAATTGTATATGCTATATATATAGCGTGAGTGTGAGAGAAGGGAAATGTGAGATTGCTCATGTTCGTGCATGTAGTCGACAAGGGTGAGGTTACAGCTACTTCTACATATGTATAAAGCAAAGCTGTCCATTCCACGTCGACTCACCAGAGGGAGTCTTTACGAGGTCAGTTGTTGTCCCGACGGTGACTGGCAGTGATTATATCCTTACGCGTTGGTCAGCCCTAGCAGAACTATGGCCATCACTAGGCACGACAAAGAGTCTGACAAAAAGACAGAGGAAAATCGCTGACCACGACCATCCGAATACGGAAAGCGGCCTGACACTTAAATCCGAAAGATCGAGCGGGCGTATCGACGCCTCCTGCAAAGTGGAAACGACCACCGCAAGCTCTCTTTGCGCTTTCTCTTCTCTTTTCGAAACTCATGACACGTAACCACTATACCCTCCCATTTCCAGGGCCCTCACCCTCACCCTTTTCACTCTGGTTTTCCCTCGAAGCTAAGCGAACCAACGTCAGGCCTCTCAGTCTATTTCTTCTTCGTTTAGCTCCAATCCCTGTAACCTTCCCCCTCGCATCGCACACCTTTACCGCTCTACTTAAAAAACCCTCGAGGGAACTTGAAATCGACTGCTGACGAAGTTTCCGTCCTTACACAAAATTTGTTCGGCCGTGTATGAGAAAAGTGAAAAAGTAATGGTGTGAGGGAGGAGAATATGAAGGAAGTAAATATGAAACGAAATGAAAAAATACAGAAGGAAATCCTCGTGTCTCGTATCTTATTTATTCACTTTCATTTTGAAAAATTCGAGGTTTGGTTAAACCAACAAATTTTCAACAGTGCACACCGCTGTCGCTGCTTTCGAATGACAAAAAAATTCAGGCACTTCTGTACATTTTTTACGGTGTCAAATGTTAACATATTCGCCGAGATGGTCCTCATCACTGTCCGTAAATCTCTCTTTTTGCATAAAATTCCCTTGACTATCTCCTTGCTTTGCTGCTTTACATTTTCTTCCACAACTAGTTCAATTACTTATCTCTAATATTCATACCATCATCTTTAACGTAATACATTTTCCTTTACAGTACATTGCCAGCTCTCACAGCGTTTCGTTACAGAATGATGTATTTTATTCTTTAAAAAAAACGTAAAAAAGACCCAAGATACCAAAGAGACGAACGCTTCCTCACAAAGTCTGTCTTGTAATTCATTTCATAGTTACGCTCAAAGACATCGTGGTAGTTCCTTAATGCATTGCTTTACTATAGCTAAAAAGATATTTACGGTAACAATGGAAAAGGTAAATATAAAAAATCGTTCCATTGGATAATAATTTATAGTTATCGCTTAATAGTTGCCAGACTTACCACGATTTCTCCCAGCGCACCTATGGAGTAATCAAGTTAAACGATATTACTCAAGACGCGAGTACAACTTTAGCAATTTCCTAATGAACACGTACTTATCCGTCGAAGAAAGTAATTTTGTTTCTTCTCCTTTCGACGATTGTTTCACGGTTGCGAGATAGACAAAAGTGAATCATTATATATATCCTCAGAAATTCCATCGCTCGGTGGCCAACATACCCAGTAACATAACCGTCGCAACAATTTCATTTTGTTGAATCTTCGACCCTTATTCCGCTTTTTTTGCGACGTGAATCATCCCACGCTTCGAATCTCGTGTAACCTTCTCATCGGAGATGGAATAAGTTTGACTCAATTGCAAAAAAAGAGGAGGAAAGTAGAACTGGAGACTAACTCGAATTCTCCACCTGGATCTTCTTCAACCGAGGGTTGATTCCCCGAGGAGAGAGAAAAGGGAAGCGGGAGACTGGTAAAAGGGTGCAAAAGTATAAGAGTACTATGTACCGTGTCTTATACGCGTCGAGCCCGACTCCAGAGGGCTTTCAAGTGATGACTCGGTCCTTTCTCCTAACAGAGTCCTCCCTGTCTTTCTTCACTCTCGAATGTCCCTCGTTGACTCGTATATATCCCTCGTGACACTCTTTCCCATTTATCCTCATAGTGCTAACGTATATTTCCTTCCCTTTTATTTCCACTTTTCTTCTTATTTTTAGGGCCTTTGCATCACCCTACCGTCGAGTTGATCACGCGAGAACACGCTGAGGAATAAAGGTCAGTGAGGACCTTGCTTTGTACGGCTCGGAGTATCTCTCTCCCTGGTTTAGCAACTGACCAACACTGTAGAGAAAAAGTAGAAAGACACCGGACGAACCACCACCGTTCCTCCTTGCCAGTCTAGCTGGGTGCAGAAGCATAGAAAGGTGAATGGTCTTGACCCTTTTGTATCCTACGATATCCCCAAGTGTCCCGAACTAGCATGGGACTTGAGCTCACCATAAGCTTCGAGGTAAGCCTCGACGGATGGACTGACGGCTCTCGAGGATTCGCCAACTCCGCACAGTCTGGATATCCCAACACCACTCGCAGCTGTACCTACTGTAGCTTATTAGTTTAGCGATGACTTCCACCATGTTGTGGCTGATGTTTTTATTATTGCTACCACTGTCCAGCAGCATCTAGCTACGCTTGCAGGAAGACCTACTTTCATCCTTTTCTCTTCAATCGCACATGAGCATACACTCTCTGGATCCTCTAATTATTTTTCTCTGCAAGATATAATGATGCTACTGTCCGTTTGAATTATCATTCCGAGTTGAAATAATTTTTTCCTCTGTCCGACGCATTTCTGTGTTACATTGAATTACCTTCAATCCCAGTCGTTCTTAGTTTCTTTTAGTAATTATAGATACTGCTGCCATAATCATAGATCGATAATGATTCCGTTTCATTGCATAATTTTATTTTTCTTCCATTTATTCTCAAAATAAACTTTCATGACTCCAAAATAAGTCAATTTTGTATCTCGTGATAAACAAAGAGTTACTTAACAAACTTTACGATAAATTTGAAGTCAGCCAGCAGCCCGTTTGTTAAACTTTATTTATTTAACAATACATTTTATGCCTCATTAATTCTTAATGAATGAGTAAGGCAATCAGAGTTGACAAAAATAATTAATGATTCGATCGTTAGAGATCTTTCTAAGATCGATAACACAGGGATCTAGGTGGCGCGGACTCTAACCGGGTTGCGAACTGCCGAAAGTTTTCCATCATAAAATTTGGTCAAATAACATTGTCGCTTAGATTTATCACTCTAATACATATTATGAAAACAAATATACGAGTTTTACAGAATTGCTTTTTGGAACAAAAAATGGCTACAGTACCTTTATCTGCAGTACCATAGAGGTATTCTCTGCAGTCATTTGGTTACAGAAATTCCTATGTTGTGTCCAAACTGCGATTTTACCTCTTTCTCCAATGTTCTCTTTTCTCATCGTCTCACCTAAGCACCAAAGCTGGATGCTCATTCACGATGCCGTGCACCCAAAGCTCGACATCCTTGCATCGATGCTCATCTCTTGGTGCACACACTTGTCTTTCATGTCCTTTCCACAAGCTTTTTGTCTTTTTGTACTATCCACTCTCCACTTTTCTCTCGACGGCCTACGCGATCATGAAATCCGAGAGCTCTCTGCCTCATTCGTCTAAGTGAATTCAAAACCAACCGATAGAGATTAACTCTCTGATGGCATACCCGTGGTCACATTTATGCATCTACGTTCTATAGTAATTCGAGACTATGGGAAACTCCTCGTCCGAACTGAGGGTGCGAACACTTGAGCTCGAAGCTTCCCTCGAGGCGTACTCTGCTAATTCACTAAAATAGTAACAGCTGTAGCTCTTCAGGGTCTTGATGCATATTATTCCATTGAATGTATACACAAATGTCTTCCGGTTTCCTGTTATTCTAAAGCCTTGCATCGATTACCACAGAAAAAAGTAATTACTATATGAAAGATTTATTTTTAACTTCCAGTTTAATTACCGTGAATGAAAATATTTCAATTTACGATTATTAGTCCGTCATCTATCAACTCGCGAAACGTACAATAAGTATTGAATTGTTCTCTTCCAGTTAATAAATCTAATTATAAAGCTTTACATGTTAATTGATGCATCCACTCAATAAACTGAATGTAAATCGAATAGATGAATTAATTCTTAATCCTTCGTAACATTCACTTTCTATAAAATCAATAGTCCAAACGTCCAATACACTTTCGAAAATTTTCACAATATTTTCTCTACTCTTATCTGCTTTTGCAGTCTCATTCATCTTACGTGGTCTCGACTGTGCGATTGCCGTGGGCTGAAACATGGTAACGAAAAGTATCGGAGAGTTTATCTCTGCAGTGTCTGCGTATACACATTCGAGTATAATCCTCGTGGCTTTCGTGAGAGCAGCTTTTACAACAATGTGTAAAGCTCTCTCTCTCTCTCTCTCTCTCTCTCTCTCTCTCTCTCTCTCTCTCTCTCTCTCTCTCTCTCTCTCTTCCTTTATATCTTGTTCTCAGTAGCATCACTTGGATTTTGTTTGTTTATTTGCGATCTCATCACCTTTCTGAAAAAGCATACACTCGTCTATGTACCTACGTAAGTACGTGACCGTCGGATATAGCGAGATTAAATTTTTTTGTTTTATTTCCTATCGTATATCTCAAGCTCTCTATCTATATTGCTGTCTGTAATATATACCACGAGATGACATGACAGAATTCACTTTTCTTACAACGTATATTGCATATTATGTTCATTTATTTTTTTCGTCCTTTGAAATTAAATTTTTCGTCGATACCTTATCATTCCTATATCCTATACACAGTGAATCTATACAAGTTAGATGCAATTATGTTCGTGTACCTCAAGAAAATACAGTAGGAGACTGCTGAGTTTGCTTTGGCAGCAACTCATCTCTATGTACATATATTGCTCCATGTACTGTACACGTGCACTCGATGCTCGGCTTATCCTTTCACGAGATAAAATTTATCCTCGAAAAATATGCCAACTCGATGCCACGTCCCTTTCTTGTATCTCGTCTCCTCTGCTGATTCGGCATTAACCGTCACATCCACCTTCTTCCGTTTCTATATCCAAGTATTGTCGAATTTCTTTCTTTTGTAGAGAAATGTGCAAACTCATTGAATCCCAATTGTCAACCAGAGCAATTAAATTCTCGTCTATTTATCTTTTTTTTTTCAGCTCTCAGTCTGGGAAGACTGTCACTCCATTCTGTATGCGACGTATACAGTTACATTGGTTCACTTTGTGGATTTGATTCGTTCGCCAAGTATTTTCCGTATGTTTTCCCTGACAAGCTCAACTGCGGTCCCTTTCTCGAATCTCGCAGTTGCAGAAGCGACTCGACGTTACTCTCTATCGGAAATGTGCCATTCGGTGCTGACTGAAGCTCGTTTGCAGTCCGGACATCTGACTGCAACGATAGATACACCGGTAGTTAGCCAACAATGCGCTTGTACATCGCTTTTGCCCATTCTCGTCCCTGCTACACCCTTCCCCCTTCCCCCCGTTATGGAATTTCCTCTATTTTGTCCCGAACAAGATTCGCCAATTCACGTTGACTCCATTATAGTTTACTGTAGTATACAAAGCGGCGGTTACAAAGCGTTCTAGGAGTGCAGTTGTATACAGATAATTCAATAGCGCATTCAATGCTTTACAATTCTGAATCGGAATTTAATTCACCAATAAACGTGACCCGAATTATTGCAGTGTAACTGGCTATCGTGAATTTTCGAGGTTTGTTATTCGAGTCTGATCGTCGCGCGACTGTATACGAAAATGTCAATAGTTGTAATCCTACGTTGGAACTTCTCGATAATTATTTTTATCATTTTATTTAATTTTTAAGCAAATACGACTGTAAAGTTATTGAAAGTTCGACTGTAGCGTACGCGAAAAATATGAGAAGCGTGAGAGTAACGAGGGTTGTTCAGTGCTGCGCACGTAGCTCTCAAGTTCTCGTAAATCGCACGTAACCGAGAATGCGAGTCCGACTGTGCACGGAAATTTATGCCCTTGTACACATTACTTGTCTCTTATACGAGTACACAGTATATACGACTACTGCCTCTGGTATTCTCTGCAAGAGTGCAGAAACAGTAGCAGCGGTAACAGCTTGCCGGCAGCTTAGGTCTGCAATCGTTCCAACAGAGCTGTAGAATCGGAAACGCGTCAGGTTGAGCTGACTCCGAGCCTCGTTTGCGGTGATTTCGAGCCTTTCCATACGGCGTTTCGCGTCCATCCTTGGTCTTCGTTTTCACGAAATACAAGCTTCCGAAGCTTTTTGATTCGACTTTGCTGGCTCGATGCACCCCCGCGCTACCTAAGATAAACCGTTGCCGTCGTCTGCCATTACTACTGCCCCGGGCTAACCTCTTGCACTGTATAATTTCGAACTATATCTTCCCCCTAGAGCTTGTATACGTTCCATTACCGTCGGGAACCATGCTATAATGCCTCCGGACACTGTTTAATAGACGTCGCACCATCTTCTCGCAGAGGCATCTCTCCTGCCACCACTTTCTCCACCTTCTCATTCTCCTACTCATTCCACTTTGAAGCGGTTTACTATTCACTTTATCGTATGACTGCATCGGCCCTCGACGTTCCTCCCCAAGTTTACAACTTACTCGGAGGCATTTAATAAACCTGTGCTAGGCGTGTTTGCGGTTACACCGGCAGACTTCTGTCCGACATTCAATTTCCATATCCACTTGAATCTGTTTTACCGCTGACTGAACCCTGTAGTTCATTACCACTTGTATGCATAACAGACCAGACGAGGGAATTTGAATTGCTTATTTTGAGTTTAATACTCCGAGGCCTCGACCGATGATTTTTTTATATCAAATAAATTTTTTCTTACTCGAAAAAAAAAATGGTTGAGAATCATTTGATCGTCAAATAATTTTTATAATCGATAATGTAAATTTAAGAATTTATTTAACAACACTGAATATTAAACAACGATTATTCTGACGTACTGAATAATGCATTTGATTTTTTATCGATTAATGCTATATGAATGAGTACAGCATTCGTTTAAGCACAAGAGTAACAAAAGTTATACACAGTAACAGGGGGCAATAACATTTTCCGTTTCGACGCACTTGAATCGTCGATTTCCATCTCCGGAGCTTACTATGTTATTTCTTCGTATATTTCACGTCGAGTACATTTTCCAGATCAACGTACTGACCACGAGAAAGTTTCTCCCTTTTTTGCTCATAGTTGTAACGAAGGGTGAGCGTAGACGAGTTTGTATCCTCGCGCAGATGTCCACCCAGCACTCTGCAGTCGAAAAAGTTTACGCTGACATTACGAGACAACACATACAACTCCTATTGTTCAATAAGTGGATAAGAAACATCGAAATAAGTTTTCCTGTTCTTACTACTCTCGACTTGAGTTATATTTTTTTTTCGTAGTCTTTGGATTGTTATTTTTTTGTGCGCTTTAAGGAACCTTCAGCAAATTTTAAAACCAAAACCGAGAACTAAGAATATGCAAAGTAGAACCGTTACACATTTGTTCCTCATTTTTTCGGTCGTCCGTACATAATTTTTCGTCTACGACAAAGTACACGGAAAGAATACGGAAGGATTGTCGATATTACATCAAGACAATTGTAAGCTTTTTGGAGTTATTTTTACATTAATCGCGGTCGTTGTAACTGCATAAAAGCTATCCCAAAGAACGAGTTCGAGAAGTGTTTTGGGAATTGGAAAAAGCACTTGTATAACTGTATAATATCCAATGAGAACTATTTTGACGGGAACATCATTGTTCTAAACGAATAAATAAAATTCCTTCCAAAAAAAAAACGAAATTCCCGTTATTTTTTTAACACATCTCGTATATTTTAAATAACACTCGATGTTAAAATATGTAACGTTGATGCTGTAATAAAATATTTATATTAAAACTTACGTAAGCTAATGCGGTACTTGTGAATAAGCTCGAAGTAACTTTTACTATTACCTAACTATCACAGTCTGAAGAGTTAAAAAAACTTGCTAACTTGTCTTTATAACAGTAACAAGTAGCGTATATTGCTATTGTAGGGTAGTGAATCCTATATCTGGGACAAGAAATATCTACTATACTCAATAATAAAATGTACCTATTGGACGAAATCGAATTTGCCATCGAGTGTAGTAAATATGCGTTTCCGATGCTTGCGATCGCATGCATTGTGAAGCACGGGGCCGTTTCTCTTCTTCTCTCTCTCCCTTTCAAGTGTGTTGAAATAAATAATTCATCACGTGAAATGTAATATCAAAATTACAATTGATTTGAATTCAATGAGATTACATATCATACAACTATTATGCCATTCAGATGTATTTTATTTAACGGTAGTCGAAAGGCGTAGTCGGTAATGTTAGCGTGTTAGGTAGGTTAATCATAGATTCGAATCCCGCTACTGAGAATGAATTTGTTTCGGTGAAAACCGCAACGAACGATTGTTGATGACAAAATATATCTAAAAAAACAAATTTCCGAGACGGAAAAGTATGTTTTTTGTTTACTTTTAATGCCACCAATATATTTTATCGTGATTTTATTGTGCCGCACGTACAACAAACATCCATTCTCGTATTAATTTGTGTAGCAAAGGAATTATGGTAACAATTACCAATGTGGGCACGTAGCGATAACTAGGCTTCGGACGTTAAACGTAGCAAGGGTTTGGTGTTTATTTTATTTCTGACGCCAATTATAGTTACGATAGTGATTTTATTACAATTAGATATTATAGTATTATCAACCGCAGACACTCGCTCTCCATATATTCTTCATTGGTTGTAGATGAAATTACTACAATTGGTGTTCCTCATACCATTATTTTCTTTTCGTGTACATTGTTCAAATTCGACTCTCACATTTCTATGCCCAACGTTCTATGAAGAACGTTTGTGCATTGAGCAAACATGTGTTTAACGTAGGCGCCCGTTAATGATGAGCAGCAATTGAAATGTGTGCGGGTACGCTTCGACCATCTCCCAGGAAATTAAGGAGAAATGAAAATTGTTGTTTACGTTTCGGTCCAATATGCAGACCTTCTTCAGAAACTAATTAATTCATGCTGGGTATACTAATTCGATTCATGTATTAGCAATCAGAGTCCCTCCATGACGCTTGAAATCCACTAACCAAATTTGACAAACACAACCAATACTAAATAGTTGTGTTTGTCAGCGTCAAAGTAAAACGCAGTGAATTCCGCACATTGCTGGTTGGCGGATTCCAAATTTTCACTGATTTTAAGTGTAAAATTCTTTTCAAAAGTTAATATGCTTTTTCTTTCGCATTCTTGCGAACGACACTGGTACATCGATTGAACAGACTTCGAGGAGTAAGCTCTTACATATTCGCTCTGTGATGTATCGAACGTGATCAATCAATCGCGTTTGTGCATTGAGTATCAAAAACAATTAAGAAACAATATTGAAGATTACACTTCATTATTGTACATGATACATACATACATACATACATACATACATACATAATATACAATTAATTTTATACAATTACACAATGTACAATTTATTTTATACAATTACACAATATACAATTAATTTTTCTACACAAAATTCAAAATTTTTTCAATATGAACTGCTGCACCGATTTTTATAAAATTTAACTTTAGTTTTCCTTTCACACTTTTGAATATCTGTATTAAATTTCAGTTTAATAGCTCAATACTTGTTAGCCTGAGAGTCATAATGGTTGTTTGCAATGAAATTAAAAAAAAATTAATTCTCATATAATTTATAAGCCTCAATCGATTTTAAAGCATTTATTATAGTGTTTTTTTATTATTTATAGCGTTCTAAATTTAAGATCGAAAGGTTTAATTTTACTCGAGTTAGACCACATTACACGGTCATTCATTTTTAAATATAAAATAGCCGAAAAATCGTCAATCGTGCATCAATTTTCATGTAAAGCATAATGAACGTAACGAATAAAGAGAAGTGACACTATTTATGAATAGTGTCACTCATAGTATACCGGAATTCAACTGGCCAGCTGAAACCGTTTGTGAGTTCAAGTAGTTTTAAAAAATGCCAATCCATCACATTACAACGAACACGCGCGCGCACACACACACGCACACACGCACACACGCACGCACGCACACACACACGCGAGCGCGCGCGCGCGCGCACACATACGATTCGGAACGGCAGCTAATGATAAAATTTCTAAATCATTTTGAACAATTTTATACACACTGACACTAAAATCTTGAAGATTTTTTTTTTATTAATTGTTCAACCATAGCACTAATAATTCTCCAAAGATGTAGGATAATGTAACTACAAGCCAGAATCACTCGATTGCAAAAAATCGTCTATAGAAACTATGTAACGTAGAATAAGCCGAATGATCTGCTCCGCTCAACACACAGACACAGTGAATCGCCCAACTGTAAATTGAGAGTGGTCAAACGATCCAAATCTAAACCAGTAGTAGAGCATCTCAGAAACAGGACGATGCCATTTTAGCTACTGGTAGACGTTAATTGTTGGCTCGTTGAGTTTGCGGTTCGCTTCATAACCCGACCGGGTTGTCCAGAGTTTCAGGTCCTTCGTATCTCTTCATGCAATATGCAAAACTGGTTAGTGGTTAGTTACAGTGACATATACATATATCACTCGTAACATATATGCAGGAGATGCTGCAAATGAAACCGAGACTAGTTGGATAAATTTTCATGTCATGCAGTAACGATACTCCTGAAATTTTGTTGTGGTATTCTCAACTATACGATTTTTTAATTTCAACATGAATTTCACAGAGAATTAATTTTTTCCTAAGTCCAAGCTGTATCAGATAAGCAGCTATTTGTTGTAATTAAAAAGGAGATTTGATCCAATGTACCCCTTATCCAACACGCTCTGAATTCCTTTACACGTAAACCGCATGTACGGACCTTTCCTGCTGTTTCTGCTTGGGTGACGGGCAATCTTTCTACTTGTATCGTTACGATTTTCCCGAAAAGGAAGCAGAGGGTACTGTCGCGCCACGTCTGCTCCCTTATTCTTGTGTTGGCTTTAGTTCTGAGGGAGAGAAGGAAAGCGAAAAAGAGGAATAAAAAGCACAAGAAACGAAAAGTCCTTTCTCTCACTCCCATATAAGCTTTCTCTTGTTTCCCTTCGTTCTGGCTTTCATACATTTTCCGCGTACACATTCCAAACCTGTTTTACTGGTGGTAGAGAATGAGGGAGAGAGAGAGAGAGAGAGAGAAAGCTTGGGAAGGAGAGATGGGGAGTGTGAGAAAGAGAGAGATGATTCTACTGATCGACCTATTTCAAAATGTCCGCACGCCTTTGAAAGGACCGCACGAGTCACTGCTCCCTTACGGTACCAATGCGATATAAGTAGGAAAAAGGTTTGCGGAAATGTTTCAAGCTTTTCCAAGTATAACACTGTCGCCGTGTAATCTATACACACATACAGAAATAAAAAAAGACGCACTATCATACACCACAGCGATTACGAGCAACCACCTCGAAGATTCAAAGAGTGATGAATGCGATGATGAATGAGCGGAGTACAGAGGCAAAAATTTCAAGTACGTTGTGACGACACTTCATTTTCCATTCAGAAAAAGCACGGACCTTCGACCAATGCTCGAATGAAAAGCGTCTCACGCCCTCCTATTCATGCCCTTCCTTTACTTCGGAGTAACACTTCCGTTATGACATAAGCTTGAAAAAAAAAACTGCGATTAGCTCTGTACGTATAAAATAAATTATGCCAGGGTTTTTTCTCATTCCAAGATAGAGGGCTTCGAGAAAACTTTGAGTAGACGATTAATATGTCTATCGAATCTTCTCGTCGAACTAGTATTCTCAAGTATGGAACAAGCCAAACCAGAGAAGAGAACGTAACGTCTAACGATAAATCGATCAATTTATTGAGAAAACTTTCTCGATTTCCACGCGATCGGTTCAATAGTAACAATTCACCTCATGGAATTACTATCGAGGGAGTCGTGAAAATATATATGACTTACTCAAAACGATCTATAACGTCTTCAACTTTCATTTAACTCTACTTAATTTTTTTACTTATCCCTTTCATACGTTTTAGCGCAAACGTACTATTTTCCTATTTTCATAGCGAAAACTTTTTATTACAATAATTTTAAATAGCCTGAAAAATTAGAATCATGCATATTGCTTCCTTATTATTTTCCACCAATCACAACGCAACATTTATGTGTAGGTATGTTAATTGTTTTTAGAAATTTTTTTTCAAATTTTTCCACGTTTGCGTCAGATGAACAAGTTATGAACTGAAATAGTTAAGAAATATTGTGGAAAATTGTACATTCCATTGTTGTTTGATAACTCTAAACACCAGCTTGTCTGCTGAATTTTTGTTATTTTGTAGACCGTGATCATTATAGTGATTTTACGCAAAAATTACATAAAGTCAAAGTCTTGTCAAATTTATAAATCTACAACTTTAATCGCCATATTCAATTCCAGAAAATCCTTCCAGTCTCTTCTATATTTGGAAAAGAAGACGTCTCCCGACTGTAATGACAGCGGTAAATGAATTATTGTTATTTAAATATATGAAGTTAACTAAAATGACATCGGAAGTTATTTCATCCTTTTTAAATTTATTTTTAGTCGGAAGTTTTTAAAAAATGTTATTTTCTTTTGTCATTAGTAATCGTCGGATAGCGGTTTTCGAATTTGAACCGATGTTCTACTTACCTTGCTAACTATCTAACACACTGACGCTACCGACTACGCCATTCGGCTATTGTTTAATTGATTACATCTAAATGGCATAATAGTTGTAGAAGATGTAATCTCATTCAATTCAAATGAAATGTAATATCGATATCACATTTAATTTGATCAATAATTTAATTCAACACACACGAGAGGGAGAGAGAGACATATTTACTACCCTCGATGGCAAATTCGATTTCGTCCAGTAGATACATTTTACCGCTGAGCATAGTTGATATTTCTTGTCCCATACATACGATTCAACGTATTACCCTACGATACTAATATACGCTACTGGCTACTGTTATAAGAACGAGTTAAGGAGTTATTCCAGTCTGTGCAAGCCAGATAAATAGTAAAATTTATTTCGAACTTATTCACAAGTACTGCATTAGCTTGTAAGTTTTAATATAAATATTTTACAAGAGCATCAACGTTGTATATCATAAGAGCGAGCGTTACTTCAGATATAAGTTAAAGTTATAACGACTAATTCTAATCCTGATACCTCGTAACGTGCATTTGCGTTATCAACAATTTTTTAAACACGATTTAAATCAATCTAACTTTTTTATCACTGTACGAACAAAAATTAGAGAAAAAATCGAGGCTTACATGGCTACAAAATTACAGTTGGATAAATCAAAGCGTTATTGAGCTATTGAAATTTCGTTTACGCGGGTCTGATACGTATCCATAATTTCAATTTATGTAATCATTATCGATCAGCGAAAATATTTTGAACCCAAAACGATACAGTCGCCCATTGAAATTGAACTATCCCCGAGAATTTGAAGACCACGAATGCAGGCCTTGTTTCATATTTCTATTTGACCCCGATTCACCGAAAAGACGATGAGCGTTGCCCTCGATATCTTGGGGCGTTTTCGGTAGCTTCGACAACAGCGACGGCAACGACAACGATACAATCCGTAAATGTGGTGTGTGGATAGCGGGGGTGTCCTTCGTACCCACGATTTCCTGGTACTTTTCGCCCACGTGTGTAACATCGATTTTTCACGTATCCCCAGAGCCGACTGTGTCGTCGTGCATCCGTTGCCAAAGTTATGACGTCGTCCAGCATCGTTTGACCTCATGCACCAAGTGCATCATCCAGCAAGTTACCATTCCTGCTGTTGCTACAATGTTACTGCTCAAACCCTGCTGCCGAAGCTAAAGAGCTTCGAGAGTTCTAAGGAAAGGTATACGTCATCGTAAATTCGCTATTGAAACATTGTGCTCCACACGTAGAGGCTCGAGTGACGTTCGAATCAATATTTGTCGTTAACCCGCTAGCCTGCTATCTGCATAATGTTCATCCTGTACGTATAAAACGTGTTCGGAGAATATTGTAACTGTCATCGAAGCGGCGTAGGGACAAATCGATTTTTTAAGTATTTCTTTCCATGAATAATTGCTAATCGATATTATATTTTATATCAATTCAATGACACTTGTTTATTATTTTTGATGAAAGTGTTTCAAGCTCTCCATGGTACTGTGATCAGCTAAAAAAAGTAAAACGATGTAGTGTCTGTGATAATAAAATTCTATTAATATTTCAACTTTATAATAATATATTACACATCATAATATAAATATAGAATGTGATATAATATAATAAATGAAAATTTAATTATACCCTTTAAACCTCCCATCCACGCAACGACACTATAACAATACATTCATAATTTTTCTACTGGACAATCCTTTACTTTCAATAAATTACCTGCCTCTTGAATGAGTTCGAGTGCTCTCCAACTCGTAGGCAGTACTCCGCGGGAAACAAAGCTGAGCTCATTTCACCAAGTCTATACTCCCCTCGTTATCGAAAAATCATCTTTTTTTTTAACGATCAAACACAACAGCTGCGGAGTGTGGATTGGCGAGTGGTTTTGCGCCTCGACGGATCGTGTGCTCGATTCCGCAGGCATGCTAACGCGTCGACGGCATTTAATCACGCAACTACTTTCTCTCTCACACACACCCTTCTTCCTTTGCACCCTCTCGTCGTCTGTCTCTCATGCCCTGGCGTGTGCCACCACCGCTTCTGGTGCTTTTGTATTCTCAGCTTATCGGAATATAGAACGCAAGGCGTGTCGTGTATCGGGGCGACAAGACGAGAAGGACGAGCAAGAGTTAGTTGGCCCACCCGAGTCTTTACGAGGCTATTAGCGTGAATTTAAGGGTATAAATACATATATTTCGTGGGTTTTACTAACTTACACGGTGTATGCCCCGCCAGAATGTTTTCGGGGAGGATATTTCCCAGTCTGGCTCCATTCTCGCTATACTCTACCATCACTTTTGTCCCTCGTTATACAAACCATAATGTGTCCGCGGAGTACGTGTGACCCGGCTTTATACTGGCCATTTATTTTTTAATATTCTACAACAGAATCACGCACACACTCGACAATGACAACCGGTTTTCCCTACCTTCGTTATGTGATCACGACATTTCGTGTAACAACGAAAATTGCCAAAGACAAACGGTTGTGCCTGAGAAAGCTTTTATATATATTTTTGTTTTTTAGTAACAGAGATTGTGAGAATGATTATTGTTACAAATAATTTAGAAATGATCTCAAAAGTTTGTTAACTCAATATATTAATAAATGCCTAATCTTTGTATGCGATTCTACTTATTTTCGTAATGAATAAGAAATTAGATTAATTCTGCTGCTCCTCTACGAGTTATTTAAAGGTAAAGTTTTCAAGGACGATAAACTCCAAACTGTTACCCTTTCGTATTAATTGAAGGAAGAATCGTTTGTCATTCTTATTTTATGATGAAAAAGTACAAGTCAGCGACATTTACCACTGTTTCGTACGGAAAATGAGTGTCGGCATTTTTTTTATACCCTCGGAACAATACGTAAGACTAAGAGGACCAGATAGTCAGGTCACCGAATAGTGAGCTGACTAATCGTCATGGATTACTCGAAGAATAGAAAGAGCCACGATGCAGACTTACATAGATATACCGAGTCAATACACACTTTGCAGTGAATAAAAGAGCACACATGGCTTCGACGGATATGCTTCAATGAGACTGTTGAAAATTTCTTGCTGTGGATTATCTGGTATTGTGTCATTTGAGAATAAAATTGCTTTTAGACGCGGAGTGAACTTAATATCACATATTACATTGATAAGAAACACACAATAGAAATTTTCAATAGTTCAATTCGCTCTTTTTCGTCGAGTGACATTTTTACGACTTCTTGAAAGAAACTCATATTACCACTGCGAAACTATAGCAATTTTAGTTTGTGGTTACCAGACCCTGATACAAGAGAGGAAAAAAGTTGTGTTCAGCGGAACATTGAAGATAAACTGAAGTGACCACTTGTTATTTTAATGAAGAGCGGGTCAAATAAGCGGATAATTTATTGAAATCCTCGGGGAGTCCAAAGTTGGCGCTGTTGGCCAAGATTTCCGTTATGAGAATGAAGCTTATGAGAAACCCTACGGGGCTTAAACACAACCCCATTTCCTGATTCGGTACAAAAGCGCGTCTAGACTCTCTATTAAGAGTGCTTCTTCGTAGTAGACGTATTCTACAAGGGATCGTTTAATATCTTGGTAAATTTTTCAATTATATTTCTCATAAAGTAGCAGAAGAAAAAGAGTTAACTTAAGGTTAAAGAGCACGTAAACTAGAGCTTGACTGTAACAGCCAAGTACATAGTTAAATATGCATCAGCTAAGTATTTGTTAAGTCCAACCAAGTTATTGATCAACACAACCAAGATATAAAGGGTGATTTTTTAAGAGCTTGAGAACTTTTTTTTAAAAAAAAACGCATAAAATTTGCAAAATCTCATCGGTTCTTTATTTGAAACGTTAGATTGGTCCATGACATTTACTTTTTGAAGATAATTTCATTTAAATGTTGACCGCGGCTGCGTCTTAGGTGGTCCATTCGGAAAGTCCAATTTTGGGCAACTTTTTCGAGCATTTGGGCCGGAATAGCCCGAATTTCTTCGGAAATGTTGTCTTCCAAAACTGGAATAGTTGCTGGCTTATTTCTGTAGACTTTAGACTTGACGTAGCCCCACAAAAAATAGTCTAATGGCGTCAAATCGCATGATCTTGGTGGCCAACTTACCGGGCCATTTCTTGAGATGAATTGTTCTCCGAAGTTTTCGCTCAAAATGGCCATAGAATCGCGAGCTGTGTGGCATGTAGCGCCATCTTGTTGAAACCACATGTCAACTAAGTTCAGTTCTTCCATTTTTGGCAACAAAAAGTTTGTTAGCATCGAACGATAGCGATCGCCATTCACCGTAACGTTGCGTCCAACAGCATCTTTGAAAAAATACGGTCCAATGATTCCACCAGCGTACAAACCACACCAAACAGTGCATTTTTCGGGATGCATGGGCAGTTCTTGAACGGCTTCTGGTTGCTCTTCACTCCAAATGCGGCAATTTTGCTTATTTACGTAGCCATTCAACCAGAAATGAGCCTCATCGCTGAACAAAATTTGTCGATAAAAAAGCGGATTTTCTGCCAACTTTTCTAGGGCCCATTCACTGAAAATTCGACGTTGTGGCAGATCGTTCGGCTTCAGTTGTTGCAGGAGCTGTATTTTATACGGTTTTACACCAAGATCTTTGCGTAAAATCTTCCATGTCGTCGAATAACACAAACCCAATTGCTGCGAACGGCGACGAATCGACATTTCACGGTCTTCAGCAACACTCTCAGAAACAGACGCAATATTCTCTTCTGTACGCACTGTACGCATTCGTGTGGTTGGTTTAATGTCCAATAAAGTAAACTGAGTGCGAAACTTGGTCACAATCGCATTAATTGTTTGCTCACTTGGTCGATTATGTAGACCATAAATCGGACGTAAATCGCGAAACACTTTTCGAACCGAACACTGATTTTTGTAATAAAATTCAATTATTTGCAAGCGTTGCTCGTTAGTAAGTCTATTCATTATGAAATGTCAAAGCATACTGAGCATCTTTCTCTTTGACACCTTGTCTGAAATCCCGCGTGATCTGTCAAATACTAATGCATGAAAATCCTAACCTCAAAAAAATCACCCTTTAGGTTAATACAACCAAGTTCGTCGTTGTCTAACAAATTACTTACAATTAGTTGGGCTACTAAGTATTTGGTTGGCTTATATTTAATTAAGCACTTGGTTGTTCGAACCAGCCACTTTTTTTTCAACTGCAACACTCTTTTTCGTTCGAAATGTAATCAGTTACCAGAGAAATCCCGTGCAGAAATTAGGTCGAAGGTATCCATGACAGAGTATGGAAAATTATTAGCGTTTTTTCGGGAACTCCACTGTAAGGATTACAAAATAACTTACTACGACCCTTAAAGACTTTTTTAAAAATCGTAGACTGTGAAGAAATATGCGATTGATTGTTACAATGTTTTTTTCGTATATTGTTTTAAATATTTTTTTATATTATTTGGTTTAGTTGATGCTCAACGGGGGAAGCCTTTACTACTAAGAAAATCTAAAAAAGCCCCATAGTTTTAAGCGTGACCAGCCTACTAGAGGATTTGCTTAAAATTTATCAATGGGCCCGTTATAGAGTTGGGTCAAGCTAGATGGAGCCAAGTGGGAGTTGGATTTATAAATCTGAAGCGTTAAGTACTCCTGTAAAAATCTTAGACTGTTTTGGAACATGCGATTGACTATAAAAATATTTCTTTCTGTAACTAAATATCTGCACGAGTAAAGTTCACGGTTTCGAAACCCTTTCCCGTTGTGAAGAAAGCTCCAACGATTGCATGCGAGAAGCGAAGCGAAACTTTGACTTCCTGAGATAGAGAAGACGACGTCGGTCCTTGAAAACGACGAGGCGAAACGGCGGAAGCGCGCATTCGGTCGTTCAACTATAGTACGTTCTTGTATGTATTCAAGTGAGAAATAGCGACTTCTTAGGTGACAGGATGGGACATACGATTAGGCAGCTGATTGGCTACGTCTTGCAATCCAAACTTGATGTCAACTATCTCGAAAGTTTCCATGTTGTATATCTCGGAAACTACACTCTATCTCATGCCGCAAATTTTATGAAAATACAAGTCAAGATCTTCGCTATGAGAGCGTTTGAATTCTACTCGGGGCCTCATGTGTTTAAGTACATTGCAGACATGCAAACTTTTCTCGTGACGCAGTTTCTGTGTGCATACCTGGTACACAAAGTTTAAACTCTATCCTTAAAATTAAGTTGTCATTACGTATCGAAATTTATTCTCATTCAATGCTTGGAACAACGAACTAGGGTTTAATGAATCCCAGAAGGACATTTTTTCCGTAAGATATAAAACTGATTATCTTATGTCGATACAAAATAAAATACAAAATTGATAATTTATTGACTGAAGAAAAACGATATAAGGGAAATAAAAATAGAGTATCTTCGTTGAGCTATATAAAAAATTGTCGAATGATTGATGCCAGTATTATCTGCCACGATACGCCAGAGTGAATCATATAACTGTAAATCCCAGTATAAAGCAACCCATGGGAATTCTGAAATCAAAGTAACGTTCAAAAAGCTTTTCCATCAGACAGAGCAAGAGGGTGGACGATACCGAAAGAAGTTTTTTAAAAAAACTCTGCCGCATCGCTGGGACGTACGGATAGAAACGAGAAAAATACCGGGAAATATATAGATATTGCCACCAGATTAAGGGAGTTGGTTTTGGTGGTAAGACAGAGCCCTCTTAACTTGCGCGCTCTGAAGAATTTTATGGCCGTCAACGCTACTAAATTTTACTCCCGCTGGTCATTAAATTTTCTCACATTTTTCGACAGAGTGGGTGGTGATTTATCGCGACCGAAGCGAAAGTATATATTCATCACATATCATATAAATTATATATACATTTCATTCTTGTATACACGACGTAACATGAAATACCTTTTTACTTTCTGTTTTATGATGAAAACAACAACAAATCGAACCAACAACAGTTATTCATGATCGATAACTGCGCTGATGACTGGCGGATAGCGATGACCTGGCAACGAATATGTCAAATCTCGATCGAACTTGCAATCTGCGCGGTGCATCCGATACCAGGGGAATATTACTTCCTGTGGACGACCAAACTGGCGAACAAGGGTGGCGATATCGGATCACAATGGGTACCGTACGACGTAACACTATCGCTTCCCATGTTTCTCAGACTTTATCTTATCTGTCGAGTGATGCTATTACACTCGAAACTCTTCACCGATGCATCGTCACGAAGTATAGGGGCATTGAATCGCATTAATTTCAACACGAGATTCGTGCTCAAAACATTGATGACCATATGCCCCGGTACTGTACTTCTCGTGTTCATGGTATCCCTCTGGATCATTGCTTCGTGGACGTTGCGACAGTGCGAAAGGTAAGTTAAAATGTATGCCTTTAGTTTTATCACTTTGCCATATTTTATCAATTTTGTTAATTTATTGATTTATTTATTATCAATATTTAATCAATAACTTAATAAAGCATGTTTTTTTAATGTAACTTTAAATATTTTACGTCAATCAAATCAATTTCGTAATACCGAATGGTTTGTTAGAAATAGGAAAAATATAAATTACATAGTTCTCCTACTAAATATATTCGTTTTTATCCTTTCACTCAGAGAAATCGTGGTAGACCTGGCAACTATCGATCCACAACTGTTGATTCGTAGTCGATGCGACTATTTTAATATTTACATTGTTACCGTAACTGCCTTTAATTAGTTGTACTACCTTATCGTAACCCATTGAAGATAGTTTACGGTAACAATAGAA
Source organism: Cylloceria caligata (assembly GCA_963942595.1). Classification (NCBI taxonomy): domain Eukaryota; kingdom Metazoa; phylum Arthropoda; class Insecta; order Hymenoptera; family Ichneumonidae; genus Cylloceria; species Cylloceria caligata. The sequence continues at coordinate 15,516,250 of OZ012706.1, read as the reverse complement.
GAAAATTAATTTAAATACAAGTATAGTTACCAGTACTACCACGATTACTCTGCGTGTGTGGCGATGAGGAAACTGATACAGAAACTCTCTAATGGAAACACTTAGTGAATGAATCGTTCCTTATTCCCC
>OZ012706.1:13540846-13661276 GCA_963942595.1 Cylloceria caligata | reverse complement strand
ACCGCGGAAGGCCTTTTTGAACAGCGGTCCGGATGGATACACTATATCATTTACATTTAGGAATTTTTTCCAATAAAAAAATTATGAAACGTACTCAAAGATATTCCCCTTACTGTGAAAAAAAAAGTTCGAAATCTGCAACCATTTTCAAAAAAAAAAAATGACAAAAACCCGCTTTTTCTTCGGCCGCTGAGTAGATGTGACCTCTTAAGTTCCAGTGCCTGGACAAAAAGCATTATCAAATCGAGTCAGAAATGTCAAACATATAACTGATCAATGTTTATATTCATTAACCCTGCTCTTAGGCACTTTTATTCGCCGTACGTACATATATATTGACTCCGTGCCTCGGGTGAGGCCACTTTCATGAATCGAGGAAAGCCGTCTACCTACATAGTGGGCTGGTGCCGCTTCTATGCATTGCGGCACGCAGAGAAGCGAGACGTTGAATGGTCTCATGATGAAAAAAAAGTTGTCCCAAAATGTAATAAAATTATTGATAACTTTAATTTCTAACTGTAGGTATGTCACGCGTTCACCGTTAACGCTTGTAAACTAATAATAGCACAACAAGAATTAATAGTCTCTGACTTTCTTCTCTAAATTGACGAGAAAACAATTTTTCTTTGCATTCTAATTGAACATTGAGCAGTAGATGCTACGAATCGTCTTGGTGGAAATGTCATTTTAGATATATTGGCGTTTCATCGATGATTTAGATTGTAAGCAAATCATGTCACGAAACTGTGTGTAAAATGAATAGCATGCTAGACGATTGATTTTCACTGTAGAATCAAAAGTCGATTCTTCTTTAAAAATGATCGAAACTTCGTTAGTCTCTTATCTCAAAATTCGGACTTTTCCTCACGAGATCCCGTTAGCCTATTCAGCTCTCGCTCTCTTTGTTCCATGAATTATTTTATGAAAGAGAAGTTGTGCACTTGTGCTTCCTATAGATAGTGTTGCTTTCTTGCAAATAGATTTTTTAAAAAATTTATTTACCTTCGTCTACTACTGCACAAGACAGCGGAGGGTCCATGCCCCGGTTTCACGGGAGATTGTCAGGAAACGCTCGACCGTTAGCTCACTTTCTGCCAAGCTGTTGGCTGGGCCTTCGATCACGCACCACGCTACAAGGAAAGGAAAGCTCTGGTTGCCGTATTACCGCGAGCAAAATAGCTAGAACGCGATAATATCAAAATTGTGCCATTCCCTCTACGAGTCCGGCTTTTGTAAAGAGAATCGATTGGTTTCCGGTGCAGCCTGGATTTCCAAATATCTGCGATCGGAGATCCTCGGAGTTAATTTTAATCAAGACCGTTGTCCCACCGAACGAATAAATGGCATTGAATGGAAAATAAATGTTTTTTACGGTGTAGAATCTCTCCTGAGCTTCTTCCTCGACTCCCCGTCAGCATATCGAGGTTATCTTACTAGCGATTGTTTCGGCATCTTTAATTGTCTCTTCCATCCTTCTCTCGTATACAAACTCCGATGTTACTTGCGAAATAACGTCGCTTCACCGACTATTTTCAGATATGCCGAAGGTAAATACATACTTTGCTATCGTTGGAATGAATAGAATCGCTTTGTGTGCAGCTTCTCGAGGAAAGACTTGCGTGACCGAACGTCACGCTCGGTTGATACATTTGCCAGAGAATCGCTTGGGATTCGACACTCGACTTTCCACCTGCCAAAGAAATAGAAGCAACGAAAATAAATTTTCATTCAAACATTTTTTAACTTTTAAATACATCCATCAAATATTCCAGTAATTATACAAAAAAACTTTTCTCCACAAATATTATTTTAACAATTCACTAAAAATTCATTTAACAATTTAGCTGAAACAATTCTATTCGTGTAGAACATTTTTAGATCTTCGCTCAAAGTAGGTCTCGATCGATTCAATTTACTTCCGAAAGATATACAAATTGTCTGCATTCTATCGTGTTTCATTCGTGTCAAAATGATAGATCGGTCGAGTTGAGGTGCGAGTGTTGGATGTAAGGTTGCTCGTGACGAATCCATCAACGAGAAAATAGTGTGAAGTGACAAAATTAGAGGTGAAGGTGGAAGTTAAAGATCTCGAGACTGCGAGGTGGGGACGAATTCCGAGAGAGCCAGCAGGGAGCACACCACCGATCATAGACGCACTGACCTAGGATCCGAGTCTACTGTAGCGTTCGAGTTTTCTGTGTTACTGCTACGAAAGTGATCGTGTAGTGGATATAGCTGGACGCAAGTGGGTCAATGCGTAAACGCGTCGCCTTATATCCGACCATTGGAATATCCTCCGTGCTGGATTCATCGTTGTGTATCGATTTCTGGGCTTGATCCTTTTCTTCGCCTACTTTGTCTCTTGCTTACTCCTGATATAGTTAAAATTTCTAAAAAAAAAAATCAATAAAGTAATTTTTAAGGAAAGTTTAATGATTTCACTAATTATCTTTTCTTATATATATTTTTTATTCAATCAAAATGAACGTAATTTGTTGTTGTGAGACACAGCTTGTCAACCGTTGCTTTATAAACAGGTTTTTGTTTCTCCAGTGTTCAGCAATCCCTTTCACGTGTCAAGCTGTGCTTAATCCGAGAAGCGCATGCCGATACGCGGCAATTTAACACTCCGTTGCTGGGTTTCCTCTGATCTCTCGCGAGTCTCCTCCTCCTCCTTCTTTTTCACTATCGCCTTTCTTCATTCTCGCCTCACGCGTTCCTCCCAGTTTACTCGCCCGAAGCCCGTTACGAACTTTCGACTGAGTTTGACGTGCTTAAATGGTGACAAGTCTAAATGTCACTAATAAATGTTATAACGGTGAAAAATAACACACAAATGTATGCATCTGATAATAATAACACAGCATCATTTTAATACAATTAATGTTAACATTATAAAGAATCTTCCAAAAAAATATCACAGTAAAAAATATTGCAGTTGATTTTCCATGATAAATTACTAGTAAATAAATGAGATGTTACATTTAACACCATGTCAACAAAACTGTGAAGATTCAATAGTTTAATTACTTTGATGTGAATTGTCAATGTGAAAGAGCGTTGCGAGAAAGTCCGTTTATCGATTATTACAGAAAACTATATCACCAGACAGTGGTGTTAAGGACACCATTTAGCGCGTATTTAACACCATTAAAAGTATACATGAAAATTTGATGTGTCTAAGAAAATCTTCACCAATGAGTGTCAACGCAGTTCGTTACACAATTTTATATTAATGTTAATAGCGGTTATTTTATTACTCACACCGTTGCAGTTCCCGCCACAGTTTTTTGACAGCATGAGTGGGAAACGAGATAGGTGCAACTGTCTATTCGATAGAGCGACAGAGACACACTCTTAGCCATGTTTAACATCGTATTAATGTTATCGAACGTAACACTGTACAAGATTCATTGGCAAATATTATAACATAAGTTTAATTATATTCTGATAAACATTCATAATCTCTCTCTGTTACAAACAGATCTTACCGCCGTGTAGGACAATACAACCATTCGCAGATACTCAGGAAGCCACTCAATCAGATATTCACTGAGATAATCTGTGTCCCACCCCCCCTCCCCATTTGACCATGATTATTTTGAATCCCTTTGAAGCTCCCCGCCTTCTCTTCAGGCCTTGATTATTCTAAATCCACCTTGGAGGCCCTCCAGCCCAGGGTTAATCTAAGGCCTCGGATTATTCTAACACCCCGGGTTATACTTGTCAGCTAATCTCCCCTAAAGTTAGCGACAAGGGATTCAATGATAGGGACAGTGCAAGTACAATGATACGTTACCCGTACGCTTAGCGCGTGAGGCATACGACATATCCAAGTTATTATAAATATTATTCCAGCGGTAAAAAATATTTGTCTTATTTGTTGATATTATATAGATCACAGCTTTACATTTATTATTTATTTCATATTTGATACATTTTCATGTTACTTTGACATTTTATTGACACTTTTATAGCTCGATTAATGAAACAACCTTGCAAAGAAAAATTATTGAAACCACCAAAATAGTATTGAGATAAAATATTTACTATTAGTTTTTAATTGTGTCAACTAATGATTTCTACTTAGTAACTATTGATCCCCAATACCATTTTGTCGATTCCTATAGTTATATACGTTTAAGGTTAATTAATTACTCGAAATTCTATTTCTACGAAAGAAAACAACTCTGCGACGATTTAATTCTGGAAAACATTTCTACCACATTACAACTCTATCAGGATTACGATACTACTAGATTATAACCCTCGTACGGGATAACTTTTTGTTTGTTTTACCGAAACATTTATTACCATCAACAGCAACGTAGAATTGTTTCGTGGTAGAGTTGTAATCTGATAGTGTTGTATTATTGTAAAATTATCATTTGTTAAAGATGTTTAAATTGTGTTAAATGTTTGATTTAATTTCGGGGGAATTAAATTACGGTAGAGTTGTTATTATTTGATAGAGAAACGTTAATGGTAGAGTTTTATAACTATGTGAATTTTTTTTTCGAGAACTTGTATTTAATAAATGTCTGTTAACAATGTTTATGCCTTGCTGGCTGAGTATGAAACGGAGCGGCATTGATAACGGATTTTATTCGACATTCACGGTAAATAGAATGAACGGCAGTTGTAATTGAATTCATTGACTCAAGCAGATACTAACGGTATTTGCTAATTAGTAAAAGTACAGTGTCGAGTGTCTAGTGGCCTTATTAATTTCGTTTTTTATTGTAGGCGCTCGCGTATGTGTTTATGTGTGTTAAGGCATTAGAATTTTGTAACCAAGTGTAAATTAAGGGCAGTCAATAGTTGTGTTTCGCGTCAGAAACTTTTGTCGAAAAATGTTCGGACAATTGTTACGCGAAGTTTCGGATAATTTCCACGGTGGATATTTAGGAAGAAAGCAAAGTTGCAGGCTCCGCGGATTCCACTTTTCTAAAGGCGAATACTTTGGGTTTTTATGCCGTCTTAAGTAAATGTACAGTTTATTATAGATTTAATAGTTCTCTTTCGACGGCACACGTTTCAATGGCGCCTTGTGCGATGCGTTTCTCTGTTCTACATAAGATATAAAAAATATTTTTGCTTGTGTTTGTGCTGTTCCAACTTTAGTTTTTTTTCTTTTCGTGTTATTTTGCTACGATATTTAGACGTGAACTGCTTAAACGGTCGTGTCTCTTAATTCCGGGTTATCGTCACGTGCGTCCCTCTCTCGTTTCACCTTTCTTTTATCGCACTCGTACTCGCCTCGCTATGGCCCACCGATAACCGTTTCTCGAGGAGAACCGTTATCGGGTCATCCTATCCTCTATACGTAACGAGATCTTGTTCTCTCGCTTCAACGCCTCAATGGTACAGAACGCAATGGTCCCCGCGGCCTCGAGAAACTATCGCCTCGAGGTCCTCTACGTCAGTCATCATCTACTTTCCTCCTCTTGTACCGTCAGTGCTACCGTCAATTAGAGCCTTTAGTGATTAGACGCTCCGCATTAGCGTCTCGCACTTCGCACGTCCTCGTGATGTTTCCTTACTGCTAATCCCGCCGATTTAAGGTACGAAGTAGTATTAAAAAAAAAAGAAAAAAAGAAACGAACGGAAATGATTTTTTTTTTTCACGACAGTGCAAACGACAAGACCATTACCGATGAGATGATCATTGTTATTTACATTCACCTAGCTACTAATTATAGACTGGTGGCTAATTTTTGTATTAAACATCAACTCGATCTTAGCTTATATCTACTCATATCAATATATATACATAGCCTTGTACCAATATAGTTAGTTACTTGTATCAATAATTTTTATTGACATACTTATGCGGAAATAATTTTTTTATTTTATAAACAATCAGTAGCAGCATTAATTTTTTACTTGTGGAATTGTTAATGTTGATATTTCAGCAAGTTTTGGATTAAAACAAAAATTACGTGACAACAGGAATGTGACTGTACACTGAGAGAATTTTTTTTATCTAATCAATAAGATTTCATAAAAATATTTGCCTATTAAACTTTTATTTGCCGTTTATAAAAAAATGTATTCACCTCATGACTATTTTTTATTTAATTGCGAATTGTATCAATGGCATTAAATAATTTTTTTATTCCCATGAGATAAATATTTTCATGAACTCAAATAAATATTTAATTGATTCGATTAAAAGGATTTGAAAGTTCAAATTTATTTCAATCAATGAAATTGTTTTTAGATGTGGTGCGTTTCTTGTGCGGGGTTACCTGTTCGCCTATTAAGCGTTAATTGGATGTAATGTTAACAGAATCATTTTAGCCTGTGTGTATTTATTTACGGTCTTCGCAATCGTCGTAAAAGTCGCGCGAATTGATTTTACAATCAGCCCCGAAGAGAGACTCGGCGCTTGTCACAAAAATAAAAACCACTAGGTTTCGGAGAGTGTACAGTGCAGAGGAATTGCACCGAGGCGCCAGGCAAATAGAGAGCAAACCACACGAGTGAAAACTTATACGCACCCGGAGATAATTTATTATTCCCTCAGAGAGCTGAGAGACATAAAAGGCGCGGGCAGAACCAGCGGGGCCCTCCCCGTGAGAACTGGAACACGCGTACCGCGTGCGCACACACGCTTGGCCGACGGGCTCTCGCCCTCACCTCGCTATGGGCAACTCATTATCGTTGGGATATCCTCGGCCTTGACAAGGCGGTGTAAGAACAGCGCAATCTCACCGCTACATTGTCGGGAGTACAGTGGACGACCAGTTAAGTTAAGTCCAGATCAGTTGAGGCAACCAGTAAAGTTAAGAAATTTCGTGTAGAAAATTTCTTAAGGTTTTTTTTACTTGCTTGGTCGGGATACGTGATGGTCCTTCTATTTCACTACCTGCGGTCAAAACCATTGCATTTGAGAGAGTGACGGGAAGGCAAGCTTACAATTAGTGCTAGATTAACAGATGAACTGTTTTTTTTCTTTCACTCGGGCATCGCACATCTTGGAGTCCGAGGACTTCGAAGAAAAAAAGAGTAATTAAACAAATAAAAATATTTATTAACGCGAAAATCCAAGAAAATGTCAAACTATTAAGGTGAAAGTTTTTGGACATTGAAAGTGGCGTTTCGACTCTTGTTACAAAAAGTATCGTGCATGACGCAAGTCGAAATTCGCGATTGCGACTCGTGTGAAACTTCACTCTTATCGCAATCGCCATCTTTCGGCCCTTGTCACACAATATACTATTGTAACGCCTCATCAATATATTTTATTGGAAAATTAAATATGTTTTATAAGGAATAAATATATATTTCCTTCGATGAGCTGAAATATAAAATGATTGGCTCATTCATAAAATCCTCTCAATTTTTAGTTTTTTTTTCGTTAGAAGCTAAATATATTTAATTATCTAAAGGACAAAGTTAATTCGATTTCATAAAATTATTATATGTTATATGATTCAATGTACCTGAATTTTGTTAATGAATGAATGAGTATGTATTGTCTAATTGCAAATCATCTTCGATTATATTTAAAATAATATGGAGATTAACTATTCATTGAAAAAAAAGGTAAATACCCAGGGCAATCCGCGTTGATATTTCTGTTATAATTATATTTAAGGTTGCCTTCTAATTGTCTCACTCTGCGAATATTTTGTTGAATATGAGTACAGCTCCATTTTAAAATTTATTTTTCAATCTCGAGTAATTTCTTTTTAACCGACCAAATAAACAAATGATATAAAAAGAAATAAAAATATTTTACAAAAATGTATTACACATTTAAAAAATGATATTTATAATTATTGTTCAGAAGCATACTATTTAGAAACAAGTGCATGTATAAATAATGGAATAACTCGCTTATTAGGAGTAGAAACAAAAGTTTTCAAATAGTAATTAATCGTATGTAGTAGCAGGTGTAGTGAATCCTTGCGCTTTTACCAATTTCCATACCAACGTGTATCGCGTGCAATATTTGCTTCGCTAGATTTCCTGTCTACATTGAACAATTATACGTGCTCGCACTCAAACGTTTAACGCGAGAGTCTCTCTTCGCGCGTTGCCATTCGCAGGTTCGGTATAAGACTACTTGAAATTCTGAACAGGAGTTCTCGAAAAAAAAATAATAAAAGCTTCAACAACGACGTAGTGTGAAGAATGTGTACGATCGTGCATGACAATGTACAACGCACGCCGTTTGCCCGGTGGCCAATAGGATCGATATACCGACAAGACAAAAGTTAACAGTACTCGGAGTACTAGGCAACAGTATGCAATCGAGCGTATGTGTATTTATGTTCTCTTTATCTCTCTGTTTCTTTTTTTTTCTCTTTTAACATTTGCTGCTGCACGTCCCAAAGAAGCCTACATTGACGGAATTATACTCTTCGTTCCTTCTACTTTATCCACAGTCATCCCAACAGCATCAGCATCCATTTGCTCTTTCATCGATTCGTTCTCCTCGTAACTTCCGGCACACGTATCAACTATACCTACCACCCATCCATATCCTTATTCCTAGTTCATACAGGGACACACACAAACACAGACTACAGTATGCTATCCTCTCAAGAGCCTATTGTTTTCATAACAATGACTCTGAAAAATTCCAGAATGCTGATCACGATCATTTGAAATCATAAATAAATAAATAAATAAGCTAAGAATGTTTATTTTCTAGCAACGAGAGCTGTCTGTGTCTAGTTTATACTGAATATTCGTTAGAATTGCTGTGATCACAGATAAACGAGTTTTCTTTTTTATTTCTGTGATACACCGAGGAACCACACAAACCCACGCGTATTCATGAAGTACTTATCGGTGTACATCGACAATTGCGTCGTCTTCACCACAGTTATATCTACTCGTGTTCGCGGACACCGGCGCAATGCTATACGTACAACATCACGGTACTCACTCGCGACCGGCAGGAGAGCACCTTCTTGGGTAATAAGAGATTTCTTGTAGCAGCAGCAAGACCACGAGAACCATGAGCGTTACCTTACCACTCGTCGCATCTAGTTTTTGCCACATCACTCTCGTGCACGCGCGAGTGCGATCCACTCTTTGATTCGACATCCAAGCTTGTTTCTACGATTATCAGAGCTCTCATCTCGCAAACTCTGCTACTTTGTTCGCTAAACTCCGATTTCCTATAAATAATCATATTATCCTCATTTATTTAATTGAAAATCATTTTAATAAACACTCTATGGTCAATTTTCGAGAATTTACGTATCCTCGCGGAAAAAAATGTCTACGGTTGATCAACGGTTGATTAATCATTAAAGTCAGCCTCCCTGGCACGATCCTAGACTTATGGTTATAGGTACATCCTTCGTGAATTTCTCGTACGCTTCCCATCGACAGTTCTCCTCGACAGTTAGATTTATCACGAATTTATGGTAGAACGCTGTTTAAATTTGTGGCAAATCTACCATAAATCTTCTCGATTGAGGAGATTGATGAAAAGCGTACAACAAATTTATGCCAAATCCACCTATCAATGAACCATAAGTCAGACGGCATTTTAACATATAATATTAAAATAAAATAATTAAAATGCCAAGTAAAATGGTTATATCGTTTTTTTCTCCCTGAAACGCATTATTATATGAGAAGTCAGGGTATAAAAATGTTCTCCCTAAAATGGACTGGATTTAGTAGGTAAATTTATTTTTATCGCAAGCATTCCAGAGGTAAAATGAAACCTGCGGGTGGTTCATTAAAACGAGAGTGAAAAGGAGAGTCGAACAAGAGAGAAGCCAGAAGTGTCTTGTTCGCGAGAGGGACGCGAAGAAGCTGTTGACGACGCCCGACATAAACCACGGCCATCTTTGTGCTTGGTGAACACTCGGAGAACGGGTTTTCTCCGGAGGAGAGCCGCTTCCTTCTCTTCCTCGCAAAACCTCCAATGGCACAGTATGATGTATTATACCTAAGCGCGAATAGCTGTGCGAGAGGATTCTCTCTGTAGACTTTTCTATTTGATCTATCGTCAAGAGAGGTACCAGCGTGCCAAGTACCCACCGCAGGAGAGTCGTGTATGAGAGAATCCAGCAAATACCAACTGAGTGTCACTCAAGGGGGTGTCCTGATCCGCTGTTGCGAACATGCGAGTGTGGACGGCATAATAATTAAAAAAAAAAATCATCTTCATCCATCATTCAACGAAAGCAAAATTACCTAAAAAAAAAAAAAAAAAAATTCCTGTAAGCCGCAAGCGGAAAAAATTTTTAACCTCAGTAGAATTGTGCGTATCATAATAATCATTTATTTAAAAGATTCTTTTATAGCTTTCAAAGCAACATGGAATGCCTGAAACTTAACGAAGAATAAAAAGAAGTTATTCAGAAGAGTAAGCCCACTTTGGAGGGCCAGCTCTTTCGATAAACTAAATTCTGTTTGCTCGGGGCCAAAGTCAACGGTGCAAATTCAAAGATTTCGGACCCCTTGACAAAACTCTCGAAACTCGTTTTCACCCAGCGGATAAAACTCCCCATATCCGATAGAGATACGAAAGCGGACCCATCTAAATTAAACCAACAAGGATAAGACCAGAGGAAACCAACCCGAAGAATGCCACGAAGGAAGTTTCGAACAAAATACTCCACGTGCCATTCCGCGGTTATTGACTCCCTCGCATAGCAGGGTTCAACACACTCAGTCCAGAAGAAAAGCCGAGATATTTATAATGGAGATCTTCTTTACACGACTTGCCGGTGAGCAGGGAAAGACGCGAGCAACAGAGAGAAAGAAAGTTGGTTGGAATGGGGGGGGGGGGGTAAAGCGCCATATACAACTGTCACGCTCTTACTCGTGCAATGTAGTCTAAACTGTGGAGCGCGTGAACAATGTAACATACAAGTCAATACAGACTATGACTGAAATGCAGTACTATAATGTTTCTTTGCATAACTGACAGCACTCCTTGCCAAATAGATAGAGATATAATACGGGCAATCATGTCGAGGAATCTGTATAATCTTGATTCTCATCAACGATCATATAATGCGAGAACCACGTCGTCGTTCGTCTCTTGATGCTGTAGAATGTTGTGCCTGCTCGTACACTTAATCATAAGCCTTTATACGTAGACGAGAGAACGCACGATAGAGTGAAAGGTGCAGTGTTTGGCTAGCTAAAGTCACGACTAGCGTGTGTCTCATTACATTATATTCCGGAGAATTTATCACAGACGTTCTCGGTCGCCAAAGAGTTGCCAATGACTGTATATTTTATTGCGACCAAGCGGATAATCGTGCCAAAGTCTAATCCCAATATGCTAAAATGACCATTCGGGGTGAAGAAAGCACGAGTGGAAATAATCAGTCATAGATGAGCAACTAGAGCCGCCTCACCGTATACTTATACCATCATCTTCCTCGCATTAACTCGTCTGATGATACAAACACGGTGAAAGATTTACGAGACGTCGACGCCGCCGACGCATATCCGTAGCAATACGCTATTGCGTTGTACACACCTCGGGAAAGCGTTGTTTTTATACTACACAACGTATATTATCGTACTCAGTCTGATTTCCATCTCTCTACTTGGGTTACCTTCGATCCCAAGGAGTAGCGAATGTGAAAAAACAAATATTTTATTATAAGATCTAGAAGAAAGCTGAATTTTATGATTCTAGAGAGTCGTCAATGATACTTGGAAGCGGAGAATATCAAAACGATCAAAATACAATTAATTGTAGCTTTTCCAAGCCTCACACTTCCCACTCGTTCCTATCCGATAACAGCTTCCGCTTAATCTATTTTATCGCGACTAATAATAATGAAAGGGAGATTGATCAAGTATATAGACGAATGTCCATACAAAGGCAAACATCCGGCAGCACTGGCAATTATGCCAGCCTGTTAATAATCGATGACTTGCACATATTGCACATGACGATCAATGAGATACATATAATCGAACCTGTCACAACGATAATATACACGCGCGCTGCTTCAGGCAATACAATATTGTATGACCGATTTATTAAGATATCGTGGCGACGGTAATCCGTGTATTTTTTTAACAATACTGATAACCCCATAACCTGTATTACGTTTCACTTGAATTAAAACTTCTGTTCCTGCTGGAGCTGCATTCCAAGTTGTCAAGCTTCAAAGAAATATAACTCCGTTTCTACAACTTTTTGAGTTCATCCCGACAAAAGTTGCTTTGGTTGGTGTAAAAAAAAATAGGAACGATAAAATTAAGCGCTAAGTTTTTGTAACAGTCCATAAAATTATATTTATAAAATGTAACGTATACATAAATGTATACTCCGTGTGCTGCAGGAAGTATACTTTTCCTTAAATTTCAGGATATTGCATACATTCTCTTCATTGAGCACACACAAGAACTATTTATGAATGGACAATATTATTTTTTGAAGCTCATTGATCAAACATAAAAAATAAAATAAAAATGTTAAAAGCAATGCAATGTTCATATTGAAATCAAATATAATTCTAAAGTGTCTGATCAATGTTAAAACAAACAAAAAATTGAGATAGAACTGCTGTTTAGTTCGGTTTGCTTATGGAAATTAATTTTTAGTTCCATTGCATTGAATAAATTATGCAGAAAAAGGCGTTTAAATTTGAAATATTCATATGGCTTCCTCATGATTTTCGCCACAGATTCTTCCCTACGGGGAATGGTTATCTCAATCTGGCTTCCTCATAGTCGAAGTGGTATTAAAATTTTCAACGAAATTGAAAATTTGGCAAAATTCCATATTTCATAAAGGTTAAACCCCTTAATCGATTCTTACGAAATTCAATACCGAGTATCCTTGTATCCTAGCCAATTCGTATGCCAAGTATCAGTTTGATAGATAAAAATTTACGTAAGTCAGAGCAAAAATAGATTTTTATTCGAAAAATGACAAAATCGAATAGTTCAATAAAATCTCAACGCCTTGATCGATTCATGCCAAACTAAATACCAAATAATCTTATCCCTTGGCATATTCTTGTAGAAAGTTTTAACTTGTTTTAACTCGACGTTAAAAATTTACGAAAGCTAGAGAGCATTTCGAAAACTTTAAACAAACATAAAATAATCCACCCGCTTACGATTTGAACGGAAATTGCAGGAAATTGACGGGGGTTGCGACCTGACCCGTGTGCAAAGTTTCAGAATCATCGAGTAACGCATTCCTGAGATATATCCAATGCAATTTTGCAAAGTCATTACGCACACACACTCACACTCAGTCAGTCACTCACTCACTCGCACACACATGCGTGCGCGCACGCGAACAGCCATTTTTTCTCTTAAGTACTCTGTCATCAAAATCTAGAGAAAATTGTTTCTCATGAAAATATAATTTCCTCTATGAAGAGGCAAAATTATAAAAAATACATTTTTAAAATTTGCTTCGATTAAATAATATCTGCTAGGCAAAATGATTATTTTTGTTTTTAGTTTTAGCCTCCCATTACATTCTCCTTAATTTTTGTTTCTATTTCGTTTCATTATCAATGATCATATAGCAGATAAAAAGATTTAATCGGACAATCAATCTGCTCGTATTTATTTCTCTTATTTGGAAGTACATCTAAAGGTAACAGCGCTCGAGGTCAACAGCTCTCTGACGAACTCAACTTTCTACTTAGACCATCGTATCGCTCGAAGGATTTGGTACACGCTTCGAGTGCCCACGAAAGAGATCAAGCAATTTCTTATGAAATGCGTTGGTATCCCACCCGCGCTCTAGCCTCTTGTGCGCAGGGGTCGGGGGAGGGGCATTTATTGTGTAACGCTATAGCCATTGTAGGGTCTGATGTAACGTGAACGTGAATGATCGTTTCGCTTTTACACAAGTTGCAGATTATCGTACGCCCGTGAAGTTCGCTGATGTTTCAACAGAGACATCCGATTCATAAGCGATCAGTTGAAAGCCTAATATTTTATTGTTAAAAAATTTCAATTGATTTAATCTAGTTTTCAGGTGATGCGTGCTACTCTTCGATCGGTAAGAAAGCCTGTAATTCCAACAACTTCACCACGTTTGATCTTTCGAATAAAAGAGGAGAACGATGAACTGCGTATCGCAATGCTACAACTCAGCATTCTATTTTTTTATCCAAAAGATTAATCTTGGCGGAGAAATCAGTGTTAGGAAAAATTCTGCTATCTGTCGTACATATGATGAACTGAAACAGACAGAATACACGTAGCACATCGTCTTAAGAAGATGAAAACAGGTGGCAATGGCGCAATATCACGACCCGTAACCTTATTACATTCTAATTTATGTCAACTTGTTATCGTGAAATTACTGGAGTAATGTTACCAAAGATATTGACAGAAATTTTTAAATTTCGTAAAGTAATTATAATCTACATTTCTCGCTAGAAGTTTTTAATGTCACGTAACAGAAAAGCAATTGATATGCGTAATGTTGCGAAACATTTTCACGAGATGGCGTTGCGTGAAATGAGCTTCACCAACATAATATTTCTCATCTCCGCGGCATTATTGTCGCTGTAGGTGCTCTGACGAATGGCTACTTCAATAGTTAGATAGATCTGGTTTATTTCTCGGTACTTAAAGTATCAGAGTTATCTAAAGTTACGGTGCATTACATTACTAAGCTAAAGCTGTTTAAGATGATATGAAATACGATCACAAGTTATTTCTATAAAATTCTATGCCAGCGATAAAGTTTGAAAGTGTACGTGTGTTTATAACCACAATGTTACTGAACGTCAAATCTGTTCTGTCTAAGCATTTTTTCGAGTTTAACATTCGGTTTAAATAATTATCAGTATATTTATAATCTTTGAACACCGCTTCAGAACACTCACTCTGTGATAATAATTTTTCTTTAGTAGACCTGCGAGATAATCCATATTTTACTCGATGCACGTTTGTTATAACCGATGTTTTTTTTAAATATCATTTGAGTGACTACATAAGATAATGGAATTAATGCTGTACCGAATCACTTATTTTTTACTGGCTATTTTCACATAAGTTTGACTGTAGGAGTCAGATCAAAGGATAATAATTTATGCATCAATCTGAGGACTAAAAATAAGTTGATTATCTTTTCTTATTTATCACATTTCAGGTAAACTATCAAAATAAAGTTAGTGCTTCAGTTGGAATTTTAATACCAAAGCTTCATACAGAAAATAAACAGATACTTAGTAAAGTTATACTTTCGGACGATACATCCAGGCAAATAGACAGACAGGCAGACAGATGAACGGACATACAGACGAGTGAATGCTTTTTTTTATATTCTAGCTTTTCCAGAATATGTATCGACAGCATATTCTGAAGGGCGAATTTTCTTTTGGATAACAATACTTTCTCTCTTCACACACTTTGTACGTGATGAGAAAGTAAAAAGACGGTAGTGGGAAGCACGGGCTATTAGAGTTACTAAGTTACGGACCCATAAATGGTACTGAAATAATGATTATTTCATCCTCTCAGTAATATGAAAACGAGTTTTGTGACGTGTATTAGATTTTTGTCATCTGCAAGATGCATGATATTTGCAAGAATAAATACTTTAAGGATATTTTCATGTGCAGAGCTACTCTTTGGGAATGCATTGCAAAAACGAAGGTTGAAGGGTAAATTGAACTGTCAATGTGCTCATTGTTGAAAGTAAAATTATTAACAATTTCCATGAGAACAATAGGTAACAACTTTACATTGTCAAATAACAAGAGATTCGGAAGATTAATTATCGTATATTTATTGAAATTGTTGCAGAAGCTAAGACGAGGATGAGAGCCTGGGAGGAGCGGAAGAGCGTAATCGGACAGAAGAAAAGTAAGAGAAGTCGGGGTGCGAATTGTCCGCAAAGAAGCAGCAGAGGAGTCCGGTCGGTGGCGAGGAGCTCCGGCGGAGCCGGAAATGACAATGACGAGCGTCGCTGTCGCCCCGGGTAGTCTCGGAGCGCCGCCAGCGATGCTCACACCGAAGAGATATCACCTTCAGCCAGGGTTGCAACAGACCTCGGCCTTGCCAACACAAGGAAAAGTAAGAACAATTACAATTAAAAGTAAAAGAGACGGTAGAGTAATTTTCGCGAAGGGAAAATACCGCGTTCATGAAGACTTGCTTCTCTGTAGCGATATATATATCCAGCAATCATCTCCCAAGCTAGGGAATCGGCGCATAACTACCGTGGGTCATCAACGTGGCCTTGGATAAACTTTTATCCAATTAACCGAACCGTTATCTAATCGATCATGTGGAGAAACGTTGGGGAATCGATATTGCGCGTGGCTACCATATCCTACCGTACGATCTCAAGTGATTTACAGCAGCTAGCTTCAAAGTACACTCTTAGCGAAGCTCTGTGAGATGAGCCGAGCTCTTCCGTCTAAATTCTGCAGTAACGTCATATATAATTGACATAACCTTGTAGATATTTTATTTATTTTTAGTACTTTTAACAATAACTTTATCAGTTCTAGAATAAATACACGTGCTATGGGCGGGTTTGTCGCATTATATTCTTTTCTTTTATTATACAGGGTGCGCCATCTCAATCTGGTCGATGGAAGTATTGAATAACTTAGAGAATTTTCAACAGATTTCACAAAGTCGTATTTTTTTATTAAATTTGATTCATTACAATTTATTTTGATTAGTTTCCAAAAACCACATCAATCAGATGTCCGCCTTTATTACTGAGACAAAAATGGGCTCTTTTTTCGGCATTTTCCATTGTATTTGCCAGCGTCTCGGGCGATATCGCTGCGATTTCGGCTCGAATGTTGTTTTTTAGCTCCTCTATGGTCTTCGGCTTGTTGGCATAGACTTTACTTTTCAAAAATCCCCACAAGAAGAAGTCCGGTGCAGTCAAATCCGGCGATCTTGGTGGCCAGTCAATATCACCTTTCTTTGATATCACACGTCCTGGGAACTTCCGACGCAAATAGTCCATTGTTGAGCGCGCAGTGTGACATGTCGCACCATCTTGTTGGAACCAAATTTCCTTAAGACCTTTTTCACGCATTTGTGGTAAAACAAAGTGTGCCAACATCCACCGATATCGATCCCCATTGACAGTTTCACCAGCTCTGAAGAAAAATGGTCCAATGGTGGTTTTTGAGCAAACACCGGCCCAAACTTTCACTTTCTCATCGTGCAATGGAGTTTCGTGAATAATATGAGGATTATCGGTGCCCCACATGCGACAGTTTTGTTTGTTGACAGCGCCAGCGAGGGTGAAATGAGCCTCGTCGGTCATCAGAATTCGCTTCCAAAAATCCGGCTCAGCTTCCTTCATTCGACTAACGTTATTAGCGTAAGCCGGCGCGTTCTTTCGGCGTATAGCGATACATGGTTGAAATTGTACTGAAATAACCTATACGAAACGTGTTGTACGACGCTGGTCGGTTAAAATCTGTCAGAGTTATTCAATACTTCCATCGACCAGATTGAGATGGCGCACCCTGTATTATTATGGGATGAATGCGTTTCACTGGCATGGGGCGAATATGCCAGTTTCTGTGTTCGATGTTCTTCGAATCGGTTAAAGATTTCTTAACAGAACTGGCTACACAGATTCTGTGTATTGTATCCTCCATTTTCGTTTTAGATTATATATGTTAAATTTAAGAAAGATAACAACGTTTAAAAAAAGATTTATGAGAAGCACGATTGTATATATCGAAATGCCACAAGATCACCGCCATTTCTACTATAATCGTTCATCCGTACCTAACTTCAGAGCCCTCAAAAAGTGTTCATATAAAAGTAAATCTAAAAAGGATGCAATAACTTCCGATGTCATTCCAGTTAACTTTATATTTAAATTACAATAATTCATTTACCGCTGTCACTACAGTCGGGAGACGTCTCTTGAACATTGCAACTATGTTTTACATATCAAGAAACATGCTGGCATCTGGACTGTAATTAAAAAGAAATATTATTTCCGATATGGACGTTTTTTAACGCAGAGGAGGTTTTAAAAAAATAGCGTCACTAAACAACACTGAAAAATTCAATACATTAATTATATACCCGAATAAAATTGTTAACCCTCCGTTTACCCTCAAATTTTGTAAAATTTGAGGTAAAATTTAAAGTGTTCTGCAGGATGAAAAAAGTTTTATTTAAATATTTTACTTCAAAAATGATTTTTTTACCAGTGGTACACCTTTAGTTATATTTCATATTTTGCAGAATTCATAAAAACATCCGTAAACCTGACGTAAAAATCTGCAGTGTGTGTGCATCGAATACTCAAGCAATCATAAAAATTCCCGAAATGTCGATATATGCGATAAATTACGCGATTTCGGAAAGAAACATTTTTGTTTTGTTTGCTTAAATATTTGATGTCCACTCTGCTATTTTCCTGTAGTTTCTGTACATATTCTCGTAAATTATATAAATCTGAAGGCAAAATAAAGGATGTGCCATTGTGGGAAACAAATAACATTTTATTTTTTTCTGCCGGAAACTGCTTTTTCAATAGGAATAGAAATATAAAACTTATTGCATTAACAAGTTCCTTAAAAAGCAATTTTTCTTCAAATCTACATTTATATTGTATCACTTGCCACTAACAAGTAACATAAAATTTAAAAAAATAATAATACGCCTAATAAAAGTATCGATTTGAAAATCTAAAAAAAAAAAAGCACAAAGCGTACTCTCACGTGGTATAAAAATGTCACTAATCAGGAGCAATATCTGAGAAAGTCCGAAAAAAAGTGGCTAAATGAATGGATCCGAATCTCCTTACCTCCTATGTGACATACAAAACCTTTGTTGAACCTACAAAACCTACTAAAATTTAGGTGTCTTGACGAAGAAGTCAAGCCACGTGTGAGTGGTCACCGCACCAAGTGTTGCTCGCAATCGAGGTAACTTCTTCGGTAACCGCTGGAGCCGCGCTAATATCGCAGCCGCTCTACTTGGTTGAAATATAAAAAGTTCAGAATGTCAGATTGAACGTAATCGCTTGAGAAATTGGAATTTTATATCCTAAAAATCACGTAACATTCGAGCGTTTTTATGAGATACCCTTAAGCATAAAATATATGCCACAAGGCCTTATTACCAGAATAAGTCGAGTTAACTACACCAAATGGCGTCATAATTGCCAGATCCATTTCTTCGTGTACTTGTCTTTGAAGCAATTATGCATATATTAAATTTAATATACAAGTACGATGTTAAATTAACGACAGGTATGCTAAAGACGTTAAGAATTCGTGTTTAATATAAAAGTTCTTTAATATTTCGTGCTGGATTATGCATAAATATTTCCTGTACATGCATATTCATTTTCCATATACTCGTATTCTTAACACTAGACACGTCTGAATTGTATTCGCTCAAAGTTTAAGCAAGAATAAAATCGTAACATAATACGGTAATATACGAAAATTAATTTAACCAGTGTAGATATAGAAACGGAGAGGAGGTTTATTTTCATGTGAAAGCGTGCCCGCCGGCTTGCCATGCACCGAGAGTGTGCGATTATCTCGAGCGATTAATTGGCGCGAGCGGTCGCCATTCGGTCTTATGTAACATTTGCATGAACGAAGTATCTCGGACACAGACGTTACCTTCTTTTCTTATCCGCACGAATCTCTAGAAATCTTTTATACGCGTTCTCTTCTTTCACGTATTTCTTCACACTTCTATTCGATATATTATTTCTTAAGACGATGTACTACGCCTCTTATTTAAATCATCATACGTACAAAGAGAGATAGAGATAGAGATAGAGATAGAGAGAGAGATAGAGAGAGAGAGATAGAGATAGAGAGAGAGAGAGAGAGAGAGAGAGAGAGAGAGAGAGAGAGAGAGAGAGAGAGAGAGAGAGAGAGAGAGAGAGAGAGAGAGAGAGAGAGAGAGAGAGAGACAGACAGACAGACAGACAGACAGAGAGAGAGATCAGAATTTTCCCAACGTAAATTTCTCCGTGACGATTAATCTTTTGAATCAAATTTGAGAACGGTGAATTGTAAAATTATGAGATGCAGTTGACCTCTCATTCATCCGAAAGTTTAATATTGGGTAAAAAATGTTTAGTACAGTTTTTTTGTAACTGAAAAACTACAGTTTTTTATAGCACATCACATTAACGTTAATTCCTCAACGCTGTTACCAACATTTTTTTAAATACATTAATGTCCTTAATTTTATTTCAAAAAGAACATTTATTTTATTCTCTACCCAATAAAGGATTAACACGCCTTGTAACGTAATTCCTAAATTTTTCAATGGCTTCAGAATCACTCGTCAACCTGGTATTTATTTCTCAATGCTTTTTTTCGTCGTTACAACTTTTTACGAGCTGTGCTATTGGACTGTACGGCCAACTTTTAGAACATAGAAAACGAAAGTCGTCGATTTGTGTAAACGTTTGAGAATCGAGCGATTCTATTATATATCTATATAACCTGTGCCTTATTTCTCACCGTCGTCGTCGACGTCGTAATAAAAGTCTCCGAACGCATATGTTCACCGTATGTATATATTATATGATCTGTCACACTGTTGAAGGGACTTGTGTATTGTCGAGTTAAACCAGTTTTACTTGAAAACCCTGAAACCGAAGCGATTCGCGAAGGACGGGAGAGTTTAAAGTTACTTCGCTCGCATTTTACCCTCACTGCATCTCGCAGGTACTAAGACGTTCGTATATTCATATGTATTGCCTATCCGGGAGCTGTGCATCACTTGTGAAAATACGTACTCCATTTACATGTGTATTATAGATAAACGGTGGACTCAAGAAAGACCACGGTTGTACCGCTGTTGGTAAACGCTTCACTCCTTATACCACTTCCATAATATACATATATACACCGGTTAATAAGCTAACTCGTTGCTAATTTTGAGGTAAAACCAGTCGACGTGGTTATGACATCGGGGCAGCTATGAAACGCCGTTCGTTCTGCAACCAGCGAGGAAGCAACACACCAAGTCTCCTAACCCGGTAGCTCGTACAGCAGAAGCTAAACCAGTTGTATATTTCTTTTACTTATCTTCTGTACCAGCGTGACTGAATCTTGAGGAGAATCGAGGAAATGTGTGGTAGTCACGAGAACGCCTGATAGTCAAACCGATATATATAAATATATATATATATAGCCCGGGATTATTTAACGATTCAATGTAAATCTTCGAAGGTGAATTTAATTGATAGCGAATTCACGAGATTCTATTACCCCATAAGTTTTGTTTTGTTACAATCTCTGCATCTCGGAATTCTCATTGAGAATGTGAAACTAGGATTATCGAAATAGTATTTTAGTTTTATTAATGATATAAATACTAATGTGGAATAACTGGATCTGTTTAACACTTTTTTAAAACTTTTTTATTCTTTAGAAAACAAATGCATCGATTTATTATAAATCTCTAAAATTTCGGATTTTTTTTATTTACGATACTTCTTTATATTGTAACCCAGTGAAAGATAAGAGAAACAATTTGAAAAAAATGGAGGGTGCCTGGGCCGGGATTCGAATCTGGGACCTTCCGATTGTCAATAGACAACTCTTACCACTGAGCCGAGCCAGGCCGTTTACCGCACTTAATTCGAATTGTCCTGATATATTGAATATTCCACTACATTGCAGTATAAATATTTTCTTATACATTTTTTTTAATGATAAATTTCTTTAAGAATTAGTAAATTGATATATTTTTTGTATACTTTTTGTCTCAATTAAACAAAAAAATAATTCTATTTGATAAAAAATATCCAGCATAAGATAATAGAAAATGTAGTAAAGATAAAAAAAAAATTTTTTTAACCAATTTTCGATTCCTTAATTATATGCCGGAAATGGTGGATCTACCTTCACGTTGAGAGATCGCTGCGGGAATGAAATCCTTCCGTTATTTCCATGAAGCATAAAATTCAGAAGAGTTCCCTCGGCCAATGTTCGCGCTACTTCTCTAATATTTCTATGTTTTCCTTATACCACGGAGTGGTATACTCTCCACGAGAGTCCGTCTCAACTGTTAACGTGTACCAGTGTTCGTGTACCCGAGATCTTTCTAATGGTAATGGTCCAGAAGAGTTTATACTTTGCGTTGTGCCGGTGAATAGTGTAACCTAGGGTATACTTGTGGTACGAGATGATAGCTCTCAGCCAGCGAAGAGGTAGTCGCTCGGTGTTATGCCGGTAATCGCGCGCGCGCGGATTATCGCGGTCTGCAGGGTGGATAGGACTTGCGAACGCGCGGGGGGTACACGCACCGAAGTAGAAGTCTTACCTTACGAGAGTTACGTCGTGCTGCTGTTGCTGCTGTTGCCGTTGCTGTTGCTGTTGCTGTTGCTTCGCCGCACCAACGTTATGCTGTTGTGCAACGATAGTCCAGCGTGCAGACAACTCGTTCTCTCGCCAGGCCACCTCCTCGCGATGCAACCACCGTGACCCTTGCCAGCAGGATAGCATGAGAAGTTTGCGCGCGATATAGAACGAGATTGTGTACGATAACTCGATTTACGACTATGGAACCACATGTGCACACGCATCGTTTATGCACAGCTTTTTTCCATGAGAAACTCGTGTACCGTACTTCTGGATCCTCTTTATTATGGTACAGGGAGGCCAGAGGCAATGCGGATCACTTAAAGAAGAATTCGAATATTTCTAAAAATATATTTTTTAACGATTCGGTCATAATTTTTTATGATCTTCTATTCTATGAACCTCACCTTCTACGGATAGTTTTATGAATCCACATATTAAATATATGATGGTCCGGATTTTTAACTATTACTCGTATAACTTTTGTAACTCATAGAAAATGGAGAAATTGTGAAGATTTTTATATAAATAAAAACAATTTTATCTTTCATTTTTTTAATAATTCAATAGCTATCGGATAAATCGGAGGTATATATGCATTTATTCTTTTCGAAGTAGCTGTTATGCTACGAAAGAGTGTAGATCCTGCAAGAAATGATACCGCAAGTAATGCGCAAAGAAAACATGTACTAGCTGCCGCGTCTTAGGGGCCGTTGCGGAGTCGTAATGTCGGTCGTTACGAGATTTTAATGCGTTCCGCGTAATCAGCGAGTCGAGAAGCAACGGATACGCCGTTGATACCTCTCTATCTTTTTCTCTTATTTACATATAGGACACTCCAGGCGAAATCGACTGGTCGGTGACAGCATTCAACCCCCGGGATATAATTAAAAAAATTGTATGTTGTCGTTACATCCCTAAAAGACATTTTTCTGTGTAGATTTTTTCGTCCTCCTCTATTATATTATGATTGTTTGAAAGACAAAATTTATTGTATTCCATTATTTTTGTTTATACAGGAAATAAACTTTTAAAAAGTTGAACCGCATGCCGGCCTATTCCGGTGTGGAATGGGCCGGTGATGGTTAAACATTTTGGTACTCGATAGAGAATTTTTCAGTTTTTTTTTTTCAAGTACTCCAAACAAATATTTTTTTTCCATTCTGATGAATCAGAGTTCAATAACGTTTACCGGAACTATTATGTTATTTAAAAATGAGAAGAAAAATTCTAAATAATCTATGATAGATAAATAAATCTTTATGCCAGATCTTAGAGTCGAAGTACGTTCGATTGTTTTTTTTTTCTCTCGATCATTTATATTGGAAAAAACTTTTAAAAAATAGTTTGAAATAATTATAACCGAGCCCGGGCCTCCTCTGATCGTAGCTTAAAAATGTCTGAACCTACCACAGATTAAATGACGATTCGTAAAGATTTTCAATTTGTGTATTTATGACGGTCAATGATGTAAAATCCTCTGTCAGAAATCAAAAATTTTTAGACTAACATCTCAGGGTACGCCGGCGTACGACTCCTTTTTTTTCAAGTGTATTTAGAACAAAATACACTTTTAAAAAATAAAAGCGAACGCGTGTGTGTTTGTTGAACTAGGAACGTTGGATGGAATAGAGCCTCAGTTTGCTCGATAATTGAGAGAAAAGAGAATACTCCGCAGTTACGATTTACTTCGGTTATATCGACAGCACTCCACTATGTTATTAGTATCGATCGATGCAGGACGCAATGGAAGGGGTTACGGTCAGCCACTGCGAAGAAATGGGCGTGGCTTGAGCAACCTTTGTTGTGTTCTTGTTTCTATAATCAAAGGCGTACTGTATGTTATTGTTTGAATGGCGAGAGTTGTATAGTCTGAGGGTGATCGATGATTTGGAAAAAGACGCACAGCTCGCGGTATACTATGCTCCTGTACTATGTACTGTACTATGTAATACTTAATAGGAAAAGCTGTAATCTGTATATAATAAGTTGAACCTCGGATCGAGTCGGGGAGGGCATGAACCGCGGAAATCGTGGCTCACCAACATTAGCAGCAGAGTTGAATTACACCGCAGAATACGCTAAACATATGTATATCTATATATCTCGTGTATAATAACGCGGTGTGCCCGGCACGAGTATTAATTAACCGAATCGGGAATCCACTTTCCCCGCTGACCAAGGCCTGGATAAAGGTGACCTCGGTGTTGAGCATCATTGTCGGTTGGCCATTGCGTGCTACGCGCGCCCGAGTCCGAAGGAATCGTGCAAAACGCCATGCAGGCAATATATGCAGTATCGCATCTGCTGCATCTCGTTAGTATTTTTGCAATTCAGCTGCTATATACGAATCGTGTAACATGACTGACAGCATTTTACCTTCAGACCGGAAGTCCCTTCGTCTTGTTTTTTCAACTCTTCGATGTATCTCGTAATTTATATCTTAATATTATTATTTTTAAGTTGTAAAGTATTAAATTTTCCTTGTTCCTGCTAAAATTCTAGTAGTTACTTTTAACATCTCAGATAGCAAAGACCTTTTACACCTGTTCCCAACACCCCAGACTGTATTCTTTCGATACCTTCCTACTGAACTGCCATCGTGCTATCCATATTAGTACACCACTTAACATAAATAAATGTAAAGTACAACGTGACGACCGAGTCAACCGACTCTTGAGTTTCACAGGCGTGAATAAGCGCGAAGCGGTCCCTCACCTGTTGCCGCAGCTGAGTACTCGGGCTGGCTGGGGACAATGGACGGTCTCTCTGGACTTCCGGTTTCGGTATTAGCACCGCGCGCACATACGTTTCATCTAACGTACGAGAGTGATGCCTTGCGCTCGTCGATCGTTGCACTCGATAGCCTCCATTTCCGGATTAGAAGGAATCCTTGAAGAGGTTCTCTGAGCTTCGAGCACTCTCCCGTTTACTGCTGTATAATAATAACCATATACCCTATAATAAGTATCCCATCGGGAGTACCACTTTTCGATCTCCGGTCGGCTCCTCGCGACTTGTTATGTTATTACACCAATACCATGTTGCACCAGAGGGACAGAATTTTTATAGCGATCGCTTGAGAAAGTGAGCATCGATGTTGCCCGCCGGCTCCAACCTGGCCCATTTTCCAACTCTGAATTATTTATTCTTCTTTCTTAACTCTACTATTAAATTTAGGTTTTTTTTTTAAGGTGACAAACATCAAAATCTTCGAGATACCTTCCATAGATTATCTATTAACTGGTTAACCCGATCGTGCGATGACCTTTCGAGTTATCATCATCACCAAAAAAATCTCTGCAGCATTTATTCTCATCCCTGATCTCGCTATAGTACACAACCCGGACCTATCGGTACGCCTCGTGATAACTATCGAGTTCCAGGTGTCCTTATTTTTCTCTCAACGATAAAAAAGAACGGTTGACCAACGACGATGACACCTGCTACACTTAATATACCTCGAGCAGGTGTCCGTTGCGATGGATGATATATCCCAACAACTGGCATCCGGACCTTTATTTCAATAATAAATATTTTATTATCTGTAATCAATAACAGAATATCACATGTTAAATTATGATTAATATTTTATTACAATAAATATAAATCATTTGATCGATGTCTTTATTTGAAATAAATAATATGCTAACAACTGATATTATGTAAATCATAAAATTTGTATTTATGTCTTAGTTTTATTGGAAAAATATTGTTTGACTTGTCAAGGTTATTAATTTTTTTTTTTTTACATTTGTCTCTTCACTTTACCGAAACTCTCGTGGTATTACATGTCTTGTAACAGGTGCTCTTTGAATTTTCGTAATGCAATTGAAGAAAGAGAAAAGAATTGCAGTGGGCAGAAGCGTTAAACCGGCAGATCTTAGATTACTTTCCGACCTCCATCCAAGAGACCTCGTATACACAAACAAATTATCTCTCATTCCCTGTTTCTCCCACCCATAATTCTACACAAGCTAAGCGCATGCACTTATGTACTAAACACACGCAATGGAAGGTGTTGTAAAACTCGTTGGAACTCCCTGGGTCTCAGTTTTCGCGAGAATCCCGAGCCGTAGCTTCTACACAATCTCCTCGGTTCTCCTGCTTCAGTCAGAATACATGTGAAAAAAAAAGTCAAACTTGGGAAATTCACGTTTTAACCGCGTTGGTTCGAAGTGAAGTGAGTTATAGTAGCGATAGTGTAGAACCGAGAAAAGAGACTTTTATAATAAACAAGTGGGAAACGAGTTGAAGCCGGTTTCTTAGTGGTTCCGTTGGTGTTGGCGCTTCAGCAACTGGCCAACATAAAACGCGCCATCACATCGCGCCGGCAGTCTCGATTCCATTGGAATGCTACAAGACTGCAGCGATTTCACCGGGGGGGGAACAAAATTTAAATGCGTTTCGTACGTCCGTGATGTTGGACCATGGGTCACCAGATCGATTGCACGAGTGTCTCGATCCCCGCGACGGAGTTCTCCGGATCTCCTTCACTTTCCCCACATGCAATAGGAGGTTCATGTATCCAGTTGAAAACAGCGACAAAGCCACGCTCACGGTCTCTCCTTTTACTCGGCTCCTTGCTCTTACTTCAATGCGACTCGCCAGTCACTTTTTCTTCCTTTGTCCAGTATCTTCACTCTCGTCACTTCCTTCAACGAGTGCGTGGCTTGACCTCCTTTATTTCGGAAATAAAGTGGCCTTTTCCATTTCGCAGTCTCACGATTGAATGGAATAAAACTTTACGATACATTCCGATGAGCGTTAAATGATTAATCGACGACATAAAAATTATTCTCATTTAATATTTAATTCAATTATTTAATTAGGTATATTGTTATTTAGTTGTAATTGGATTAACATTCATTTCATACATTGGCAGACTGATACAACCCTGATTTAACCTCGATAGTTGGTTCGTGCAAAAAAACCAACAAACATCTATTGCATCAGTCCACCTGCGAATAAAAAGAATATAAACATTGGTCAATAAATTATTATACATTGTCCTTAAAAACAATTTTTTATTTTTTATTTTACAGAACTACGACACTCTGAGCAAGGGTAAAAAATCGTGGAGTGTGAGACTAGGCCTCTCGCGCCAGAGTCAGGGTTCCGATGAGTCGAAGGTTTGGGGCACGGTAAGCGGGGGAAGTGCACTCTCTCGTCAAATGCTCTACGGTGATCCGTGGTTGTACGGTACGGTTAGATCATCCCGTGGGATTCGCGACCCTCGAGCTTTTCTAACGCCACCTCCGCCACCGGGTGCACCGGTACTCATAGTATGTTCCTGTCCGGAGTTCCTCACCGGGACCACGCGGAAGCTGGGAAATTGCCGGAAGTGCGGCGGTCATCGGCTCGCCGGAGTTCCACTCGGCGGTACCTGCCGGATCACACCAACTTCCTCAAGAAGTCGCCCCAGCTTGGCAGGTTAGTAAAATAATAAAATTATGATATTCCGAGTTGGTCATAAATCCCCAGTACAATGAAGTTAATTGTCAAGAGAAAGAAAAAGAGTTGCGGCGATACTGGTCATGCGTAATGTCAAAAAAAATTTGAATTATCGATGATAATTTGATTCAAAGAATTGAAATAATTTTCATGCTGATCGGAATTTAAAAAAAGAACTTCTGTGCTTTGTTGCGCAATCATCGTGGCACTTTCAAATAAAATTATACCAACGATTTTATCGACGCTATTAGAAAATCCAATCGTTTGTTACATTCGTAATAGTTCCTGCTTTGAAAATGAATTTTGTAGTGCATAGGCATCATCCATAATTGTTCGCCATGAAGAACGAAGATTAACATTTTTGCCATGATTTAAAAATTATGATTCAAGTATGCATGGCCAACTCGCCGCCCTAAGATCAGAAACAAATATGTTTAATTGCAACGTCGTTCCTTCTCTCCCGAATTTTTAGGTGTTCTGAGATCATCGGTCGACGATCCCTACGATCTAATGCGACGCAGTCGTCTCATAGAGCCGAGATCACGAGCGCGAAGCATATCCCCCCATCGACAGTCAAATCAACGCGACTCCCGTAGTCAAAGCGTAGCTAGAAGCAACAAAGACCGCAAGGGATCAACGGAGGCAGCTGTGTCGAGAACCGAGTGGTTCGACACAGAGACTCCTTACGACGAGAGCGCACGAAAATCACGACCAAGCTTTGCAGGAAGCACGACCGACGATTGGCTGGAAGAAAAGTCCCCGGATCAGGATTCGAGAAACGTACCAGGCCGAGTAGTGCGAGTTGCCAAAAAGCCCCGAAACTGGCAAGACAGCAACTCGTCGACCCGAGCTCCGGAGAATGCTCGAAGAAAGCCTGAGGAAGATTGGAAGGATGGAACAACTACGAATCCTCCAGGAGCCTCTTCAACCGACTCTAGAAAAAGCATTTTGGAATGTGACGTGAATCCTTATCTCCTTGTGAAGAAACAGATGAGAGACGAGGACGATCTCAGCGACGATCTTTCCGACAATGCGTTAGAACTCGACGAGACAACACCGTTGAGCCTCTTCGATCCTTCCAAAGTTAAATCTATCGAGAGAGTTCCAAGTAGGATTGCAGTGGCTGCGATAGGTGGTCAAAGGATCAGGGTTTTCAATGAGCCTCGGGAAATCTCCGACGAAGAAGAAGCTGCTGCACCAGCTGTCACCAGAATTCCCATACCGAAAATCTCGCCAAAAAGACCACCTCGGAGGGTCAAGGAATCGAGAACGACGCTCAAAAGTATTCTAAAGAGGGGAAAGGCAGACGGAAAACGAAAGAACGTCTTGTTTAACGTGAACAATGTGATTTTCGCTCCGGAGAAGCCTCAGGAGATGATGATTACTGCTCGTCGAACCAGCAGAAGTACGATCAACGGTTGTAAAGACCCAATCAACGATAACGTGGAGGAGCCTATAGTCCCTGAGCAGCAGATACCAGAGAGACCAAAATTCTTAACGATCCCGAATATCAGAGATCCCAAGAGGTTGACGAGAGTCCATGAGCGTAAAATCGTGCCAGAAGTCAAGAATAATCCGGCGGTTGAGAAAATCAAGATGGATCACTTAAACGCATCCAAGAGGCCCGAAGTTCCAGCTAGAAATTCAAGCAGGAAAGACAACGAGCGAAAAAATGTAGATTTTATAACGGAAGACACAAGATCATTGTCGGAATCGACCATCAAGGAAGTTTCCGTCGATCCGTCGACGTCTTCTGGCAATAAAAGCGAAGCCAAAAGTTCCGTGAGTGACGACAAGGCTACGGATAACAGTAAAACAAGAGTCAGCAACAGCGAAACTTCGCTGGAAACCGTAAGACCCGAAGACGAGACCGAGCTGGAAATTGAGATTGAGGAATTGGAGGGTCGAACGCCGGAGATTGCCGTCGAGGACAAAGAACTCATCCTCAAGTCCGGAGGTAACACATACGATTCATATTATTATTATTTCCTTATATATTATTTCATCATGAAAAATTTACGTTTTTTTTTCTAAATACAAATGAACTAAATATTTACGACAGTTTCATCTTTATTGTCTCGCAAAGTGCTTCGGTAAATTTCGAGTTGACTCTTTGATAACGATCCCGGAAACGTTTTCAAAGCGATAGAATATTAACTCGTTTCAATTTGCGGGTACGAGTCGATATGACCGCGATTCGTGACGCTCCTCGTATTCTCCGTCCCTGAATTCATTTGTACCCGTGCGCTAATGTTAAGCCTCCTCCCGCGCGCGCGCGCGCTAATGCAGATATTGTAGCGTGTAAACGAAGCGTATGCACGAGGTTTAATGGACCGTTAACGTGCTGACACGAGTTATCGCACGGCAGAATATATCCTTGAACTCGTAAAAAAAATGCACATAGCGCGGATTACAAGCAAGGATAACAGGGGCCCCTCCCGAAGCGGCGCGACTCACTCAATGTGCGATCGTGCATGTGTGTGGTTCTTCGAGCGTTCCTGTAACGGTCATGCTGCGGACAAACGAGACCTCTTGTATCTCTGTTAAATTGCTATATATCTTGTTTTACGAAGAGAACCGATATCGAGACGTACTCAATCGAATAATTTGCCTGAGTTAATTATCTGCAATTAATCGTTAAATGGATTAAAGTGCTAAAATCATTATATTCTGTATATATGTTGCCGAAATATAATTTGTAAACGATTGCCACAAATTTGACTTTTGATAAATCGTCAGATTATACATTTTCTTTACGTTGCTTCCAAATGATTCATTTTACGCGCCTAAATTTATTAAAATCGATTAAATTTCATTAAGTAAATAATTTCCTAATCTTGTTTACATCTATTTGAATTAATCAAACGAGGAAAAACCTCATTTTTTGATAAACAAAACTGTTCGCCCAATGACGAATTTTACTTTGAGAGATGACTTTTTTTCAATAATATTTTATTCTCATTTGCCGTGACATTTCTTAAGGCTACGGACGTGAGACTAATGTCATTATAATCCCGGTTTAAAGTTGAACCGTCGCAGCGGTGTCAATAAAAAGATAGAGTAAAAAAGAGAGAAAGGTTAGCGGATCCTGACGACCGTGAACCGTATCCTCCGGCAATGCGTGCGTGAAGCCTACTCCGAGTCCCCGATACCGCACACGCATGGCGCGTGCGTACGTATTGTATCTCGTATTGTATCCGAATATAAAAACTGCTGGTTATATGTCTAGATGGCTCGCGCGCTGCTCCAACCAATAGAGTCAAGCAACGGCAGCCACACGTCACCGCCGAGTAGATAAGGTCAGGGACGGTCAGACAGTCTGTACCCGCGTCTCCTGTTTCTTATTCTTCCGTCCTTTTTATCGCACTTTGTATGTGCATTACAATACCGAAGCCTAGATTCCGTTGACCAGAAGAAAGAGATACCGTACGCATGGAAAAACATTATATCTCTATAACAAATCAACTTTTCTTTATGATTAAAATTATTCAATAAGAATTAATATTTTATCGCAAAGCTACGTGTGACTTTATAAACAATTTGTGGTTAATGCTATTTCGTACATAGAGAAAAAAAAACACAACTCTATAAATTTTGTCTCTATGCACGGTAATAATATTTCCGAATCGTTCAGCACTCTTATCAGTAAATTCTAAATAAAATGGATAAAAGTCTTCAAGATTTTTAAGTAATTCGTTATTTCGTTAATTCGATATTGTCAATTTCATGGAAAGAAATATCGAATACCGAGCGGGTGTTATACTCAGCGGTGTATCGATCAGTCGATCCTGAGCAAAGCGAAAGTGGTCGCGTGGGAAAGGCACAAATTTATTGGGACAATACGTTCTTATATCTATAGATTATGTAGTAAGCTTGTGCGAGCTCTTCCTTATATGGAACAACGAGTAAACATGTATATCGCAATGCGCGAGTTCGTATCTTGAATGTCAAACGTGCAATCGTTGACGGTATAGTAGATCGCGACAGGAAGACCGTAGAGAAGCAGGCTCGGCACAGCACTTGAGCGCAAAAAGCTTCAAAGGTATCTATCCTTGTACATATATCCATGCAGGAGTATATAGCGCGATACGATAATATATTCCATTGGGCAGCAAATTTATACGTGTGCTCGACCCAGAGCCCATATACCTGTTCACGAATTGTATTTTAAACTCACAGTAAGCGCGAGAACTCCTTCCATCTCTTCTCTCCTCGACGATTTTCATCTTCATTTTGTCACAGATTTCTGTCCATTATTATCCTCTCGTTATCGACATTCGCGATAGCTCGACAAGCTCGCCTAAGCAGCCTTCCAACCGATAAACAGAACAGAACACACAGTCAATGACAGATATTGCTTCTCTCTTAAATGAAATATATGCCAACAATTTATTTTTCAGTATATCACTTTGCGTAGGCGTAATATATGGAAATTGAAATATATCAAGAATCAAAAATTCGTCTAAATATAAATATATTTTTGTCGACATATGTTTTATCCATGATAATCGGACCTGTTTCTCATCGGTAAGGTGTACTTCGTAGATACCTAATGCAACGAGTGCATGCGTGTTACGCAGTTGTGAAAAAGGAATTACCAATGATTTCCGGCGCACGAATGTTCGCCAGTTTTTCACAGGATGTCCTTCGACTCTTTCTCTCTCATTCTGTGTGTGTGTGTGTACGCGCGTGCGCGAGTGTATGCGTATGTGTGGTGCTGTATTAACGGTGCTCCAACATAATTTTATCTCCCAAGCAAAGATTAATTCTTTATAGATATTTTACAACCTTACCTTTCCTTACGGTATATGCACGGAGGGATATGTGTTGCACAGGGAACGACAAGTAGTAAAGAATGGATAGGAAAAGATAAACGAAAATAATATTATGCTTGCGAGTGCCGCGACTTCCGGCAATCGTGTTTCCGGCGGTGAACGTACTCTTTTTGCTCTGTCTTTTATATATTTATCTCTCTCGCATTGTCTCTCCCGCGTCAAGGGCCAACTACGGTTGCTTCGAGAGTAACGAGTATTAGATAACCGAGCGTCTGGTCAATACGATAGAAGACAAAGCTCGTGGGCGAACGGCCCCTGGTAACTTCAGCAGAGTACTGTAGCGTGGCAGTGGTGAATATTGCAAATTATTATTGAATAATGATTCCATGCTAATTAAGTCGACCGAACTTTTAAAGTTTTTTTTTTTAAGCTTCGCAGCGTTGTAATTGCTTACTAAATTTAGCGTTATCTCCTAAACGACGTCGAGTTTGACTCCAAAACTACTTGATACAGTCTGTTTGTTATTCACAAAAATTGAGGAATTCGAGATAATGTCAATCAAGTGCGGCCCTTCTTTAGAACCAAAATATTTATCAATATTTTGCTTTCGATCATTTGAAACATTCTTTCTTATGTATTCACTTGAAATTTGCTACTCAGGGGATTTTACAAGTCCTTGATTACGAATCTAATTTCATAAATTCATTTATTTTAAATGAAGAACCAAATGCGATAATGCTATGTGGTAAACGAATATTCAGAAAAACGCTTGATTTCGATGAAACTCAGTACTCGGTAATTCATAATCGGCGATCTCAAATTCCCATCCACCTCCGCATACCGTGTTTCATCGAAATCAAGTTATTTTTTGCGTATTGATCCGCCATTTTTAATTTATGAATTTTTAGTTAAAATTCATAATCAGCGACTATACGAACCATCGAATACTAAATATCAAGTAAATCGAAGGTTATTTACCTACAATGTGCATTAAAAGGTTAAAGAAAAATTTTGATAAATATTTTGATTCAAAAGAAGGGCTGACCTCGATAGATATCATCTTTATTTTATCTCATATCCTGCGAGTAACAAACAGATTGTATCAAGTGGCTTCGGAGCGGAAGTCAAAACCTTTTCACATTTTGGTTTCATTAAAAGATGAATACGTCAGTATTTTTGAAAACGCTGCTGTTTAATTCAATCTTCAAATTATAAAATGAAAAATACCATTAAATGCATTAATTATGTCAAAATAAAAAATCTTCTTAATGATTTTAACGACTACGCATCCCATCGGGACCATTCTGCCTATTCTTCAATGATGGGTCCGTGAATATATGGGAAAAATTAAGTTCGATGAGTGGCCCTCTATTAAAAAAAAAGTCTTGTTCAATAGCAATAAATAAAAAATTGCATTTGCCGTACTTTTTTTTTCTAATATCGCAAAATTTAATTCGAAAAGTATGATAAATAAAAGCTAGAATTATGGATTTAAAAAATAAAAATAGAGTTTGGAGTTACCGACATATTTTCATTTAAGAAGTTAAAAAAGAAATTGTTAATAGCATTATCTCGTAAACGAAGATACTTAAGGCCTTAAATTTTGATGATTTTATTGTGAGCATATAGCGCTTCGGTTTCCCCGATTCGCAGGATTAATTGAGTATTTAAAAAATTCAGATAAATTAATTGGCATGAAATGCTTCATACATAACAAATATATTTCAAATATATTTACCAACGAAGAGTTAATAATATCGACCGCGTAATGATAGGAAAAAAATTAATATCAGGAGTACAAATTGAAAATGCGGGATTTTTTTCTATTTTTGAACGTTTATTCTGAAAAAATGGTAACAAATGAATTATTCAAAGTATTGTCCATCGCTAGCCACAACTTTTTCCCATCTTTCTGGCAATTTACGGATACCGTCGCGAAAAAATTCGGCCGGCTTGGCTGCTGTCCAGTCATCGACCCATTTTTGGGCTTCTTCGTAAGAATGGAAGCGCTGGTCAGCTAGGCCATGTGTCATCGATCGGAAAAGGTGGTAATCGGAAGGAGCAATATCTGGGCTATACGGCGGGTGGGGTAAGACTTCCCATTTCAGCGTTTGTAGGTATGTTTTGACCGGCGCTGCAACATGTGGCCGAGCGTTGTCATGTTGCAAAATTACTTTGTCGTGTCTTTGCTCGTATTGTGGCCGTTTTTCTTTGAGTGCGCGGCTCAAACGCATCAATTGAGTTCGGTATAGTGCTCCTGTGATGGTTTCGTTCGATTTCAATAGCTCATAATACACCACACCCAGCTGGTCCCACCAAATACAGAGCATGAGCTTGGCGCCGTGAATATTTGGTTTGGCCGTCGATGATGATGCATGGCCGGGGTAACCATATGATTTTTTGCGCTTCGGGTTATCGTAATGGATCCACTTTTCATCACCAGTGACAATGCGATGCAAAAAACCCTTCCGTTTTTGCCGTTCGAGCAGCAGTTCGCATGCAAAAAAACGGCGCTCGACGTCTCTCGGCTTCAGCTCATACGGCACCCAATGTCCTTGCTTTTGGATCATTCCGAGGGCTTTTATACGATGGGAAATGGCTTGTTGTGTCACTCCCAATGAATCTGCGAGCTCTTGTTGAGTTTGACACGAGTCTTCATTGAGTATTGCCTCCAATTCAGCATTCTCAAACTTTTTCACTTGGCCCGGCCGCTCTTTGTCCTCAACGTCAAAATCACCACTTCTAAACCGCACAAACCATCTCTCGCACGTTGAAACCGATGGAACATGACTCGGATAAGCCTCGGAGACCAATCGATGTGCTTCAGCAGCACTTTTCTTCAAATTAAAGAAGTAAATTAAAACTTCCCGCAAATGCTGTTTTGTTGGCACGAAACTCGACATATTGAGAGCTCAAAAAAACTATGAATTTGACACTGCGACAAATTGACACATACTGAAAATTAAAGCTATAAGACGTAGCTTTGACATGAACATAGTCACAGTACTGCCTGATGCGTATAGCGTTAGTAACGCCATCTGTTATCAAACCCGCATTTTCAATTTGTACCCCTGATAACATATATACTTTGTATATCCCACGTACATGTGAAAATCCGGTATTAAGGGGAGGCGAAACCTCTATGAGTACGAAAGAGATAGAACCGATATTGCGCTCACGGCGGAGTAAAAGAGAAGGAGCACATCTGTGCAAGTAAGAAGATTTCGCCTCCCCTTAAAATGAACCCTGCGTGGTGTTCAAGTTCACACTGACAACCGGTGTCAATGACCGGTCTTGAATATTAATCCCAAAACTTTCACCACATTTAACTTGAAAATAGATCAATGAAATTCAATAAAATTTAATGATTTATTCATTTTCATCGACTAATCTCCAACATGTTGAAAGTTTTGAGGTGGAACCGAATAATGTCAACACAATCCCTTGTTTGAATTGAACACTGTAAAAAGTGTTACTATTATCACCAAATGGGTCAACAGTGGTCAAAAGTTCACACAAATCGACTTTAATATCTTGAAATTTTAAGAATTCATTAACAATTTGATTATTTCAATAAAATTGGCCAAATTCATATCAGATTATATTTTAGAGTAAGAAATTAATAATACATTAAAATACGTAAGGAATTAATGTACGTGTACAATCGAAAATATTTTTACGGGCCATATTTACCTTATATACATTTTTACGGGCCACTCTTACCTTATATAACATTATAACTGTGTAACTATAGAGAACTCTGGTATTTAAGCTTGCCAGCGCAGTGACTGCGTGGGGTACATGACCCGAGAGTACAGCCATCGTGTATAGGTAGACGTATACTACACGTATTCGCGTACTCATCGTGTAAGTTATTAAGTCTGGGCGTAAACGCGTCCGCGTATAGAAGCAACATATAGCGTTCCGCACACGCCGCGATCTCGTAGTAGCAGCACGTGGTGGCCCGTCAAGCCCATTCTATCTTACTCTCGTCTACGTTGAAGATAAATTGCAAATCCATTCGCCGAAGCTCAAGGGTTTAATAATCTTTTAAGCTTACCGATCCTATAGCTAATGTACCGCACAATATACATTGCAACAGCAGCAACATACATGCTCGTTCGGTCGAGATACGCTCCTTTCCATAACGTAAATTAATGGCCGTTGAACAACGAACCTTCTTGTAATTAGGGCGAACGTACTTCAACTGCGGAAGTGCGAAGAAACGCTTAGAATGTTTCTTATCCGCATTAAAAATATTTCCAACAAGAAAATATTTTCGATTTTATTTATTTTTAATGATTCCTTTGAGTTTGATGATTTCCTCGAAAAACAATTAATTTCGTTTCAGTTTTATTGCTCTATTGAACTTCATCGCTAGGCCGTAAATTTCTTGCCACCTTCCTTTTCATTTATACTTAGGTTTTGTTACGGTACAATTCTTTCCGCCTAGACGCGAGAGTTCAATACTTTTTCTAAATGTCAACAACAGAACAGCGCGTATAGCTCGAGCGAAACATGGTATGTATCGACTGAATCGTACTTTAACGTACCTTGAAACGATGCTACATTAACGACAACTTCAAATTTTTTCGTTAGATATTATCTCATTTAACGCGTCAAACTTAAAGTAAACTTGTGGCGAGGCCTATTACTTTCTCGGAATGTGCTTTGCTTCAGGCTGTATTAGGGCCAGCTTGTTCGACTTCTTTCCCTTTCGCTCGCGTCTCGATCCTTATTAATATTTCGTTCCACTTGATTATTCTACGTCGATAGTCTTACTTCGTACAGTCTGTATCTCCAAAATTCAAGCTCTTATACTTTTGTCGAATCTGAAGAATAAAAATGAAACGAATACAGTTTCGAAGCAGGAAATACCCGAGCATCTGTTCAGTAGGCAGAACTTGAGCAATCTCTCACCGCACTTTGTAGCAGTTTTACGCAATCCGATTCACCGCAGGGCAAATCATACGACTGGTGCAGCTTCCCTCGCTCCTGCGGCTGCGTTCCAAAAATTCCAAACGCGCGTGCAGCAGTAGCAGCGCGCTGCACGTAGCACGGAGCGCGTTCGGCAAAGTGGAGCGAGTCGTGAGCGACGAGAGCGCACTTGCGGAAAAACTACCGCGAGATCGTTGGTTTTCCACGTAGCGAAAAATTCCTCAACGGCACCCGAGGCTACCTGGTACATAGTCTTGCTGTTGGCTCGTTCGTTTTCTCGCTCTCGTTGCATTTACGTCTCCGCAGCAATAGAAGCGAGCGTACCACTTTCACCGATCGTCGAGACTCCCGCGCACTCTCGAAAAAAATCAGCTTGGATCTCGTCGTCGAGATTCGTCGTGCCTCCTACGAACTTCGAGCATCCAGGAAACTCGAAAGCATTTTGCGTGGTAGCTGGAATTGGAGCGAGGATTATATTTCGTCGTTAAGTCGACGGTAAGGGGTCAACAGGTCAGTTCGAGAAGCGTCGTTGGACCCGTTAGAAATATATCTTGACAATTTAATCGCTCCTAATGTCACTTTAATCGTTGTGGCGGTCCATTAAAAATCCTACAGCAAATACTTCAGACCACACGATATCATGATACTCTTTTTAGAAGTCGGAGCTTCCGGGTCTGTCCTAACGCCCCGTCAGGTCAGACTCGCCAGGCGTATAGTGGCTATCGTACCGCACGCCGGCCGGTCATGCTAGTCGAATCTGCGGTTTCCCTTCCGGTTCTTCAATTGCGGCTGGATCGCCTGAACTCTGTACAACGCGGTTTCAGCTATCCGTCGTTTCTCTCCGGCTTCGACTCCCGAAGCGTGAGATGGAAAATCGGAGAAGAGCGTTCACTCGAGCCTCACGTCCGGAGATTCCACGGCGCTTCGGTTTCGGATTCCCGCAGAATCTATAAACAAAGTCTTCTGCATACTTTCAGAGTTATGCATCTCTTAAACCTCAATTGTAAGGCTACGTCTGAACTAGCTTTAATATTCTGTCAAAATCGTTATTTATAGAGTACACTCAGGCTTATTACAAAGCGTAATCGCCAAAACTAAAAAAAAAATCTTTCGAAGAGAAGAAACAGAGATTAACAAAGGAATCTATGAACTCATAAGTTTATCAAAGGAAATAATTAATTCCTATATTTCGATAATATCGTAGAACTTGAGCCACTTTGGACGTAATCATTTTTAATTGAGGTAATTACGTTATTAACGAATTTCAAACTCAGAAATCTGATTTTTTTTTTAGTATTTTTCAGTTTTAACATTCAATGTTAAATACGCGAAGGACCACCGGTAAGTTACCGAACATCGAAACAAATGAAATTATATCTTAAAAATTGAAGTTCTTATCATGTTAGCGTTAAATTTCACAGCGTTTATGTTAAAAGTAGCGAGGACTTTATACTTTGATCAAACTTACAGACAGTACAAAAGTAACTGCATACTTTTGAGTTATTGAGAATTTCAATGAGCTTAAAAATATATAGGCTCACCGGATATTTGAGAAAGATGCGGAGAATGAAAGCAAAACTTTCGCGCGATGCAATCGTTCGTTTCTCTGTAGCGTGCCGATGCTTGACCAGCATATCGCGCACCGCAATACACATTTGCCACTATCCCCTCCATTGTCTACCAACGTAATTACCTTAAAACTAAAAGACCAATTGTGTAAGTTTAAATGAAAAATAGTAGCAAATAATTGTCCTGAAGTATCCTTTAGTGAAACTATCAGTGATATACAAAGGTATTACGACAGATCCTGTCTCTCTTTATTTTTCTCTTTTTAATTGGTTAACGTTAGGACGCTACTGTCGTATTAAAGTCCCCCAAGCCAATAACACATTACTCCACATTGATTGGTCTCGTCTCCTCGTATATAATTATTTGAAAATTAGCAATTTCGACTTCGTGACGGTAATAACAATGTTTTATTGTCATCGCACGGAGATCTCTCGCGTGGGTCTCTGTGGTCGATCAAGCAGCAGTCCACGAAATCACGATTTCATTTGGAGAAGGCTCGAGCCTGTGAGGTTCCATTAATCGACAAGAAACCGGTACTCAGCCGTCCTATGCTCAAAGGCAGATTTTTAAAAAATGTATAACCTAACATGGCCTGTCGAGGTATTGGTCCCTGGTTGGTTACTGGGATATATTAGAAATACATTTTAAGTATAATGTGGATACATCTTAGATATAGTTTTTTCATTGCATATACAGGGTGTAATAAAATTCAAGAACAAGATTAGATTAAACTCGAGATTAGATTAGATGGTCGTACGACATCCGGACCCAGCGCATTTTGCTCGGCTGATCATCCTGCATCTCCCGGTACTAATATTGTTCTCGAGTTTTGTTACACCCTGTATACCGTATATATCTTAAAATATATTCGAGATGTAGAGTTTTTTAAAATGAAAATACGCCTAACGATATATATTTTGTGTCTTACACATTCTTCATTTCTGTAAGAATATCCTTGCTCTTTTGCTCCCATGATCCGTAACGCGATATCGTTGTATACAGGAATTAGTTCGATTGGGTAGCTTTCCCATCTTTTGAATTCTCCAACCACTCGTTAAATTCCTCCATGCGGGTATGTAATTTTCATATGTTTCCCTCCCACAGACAATAACAGACGATCCTATCTCTCACGGAGCCAGA
Source organism: Cylloceria caligata (assembly GCA_963942595.1). Classification (NCBI taxonomy): domain Eukaryota; kingdom Metazoa; phylum Arthropoda; class Insecta; order Hymenoptera; family Ichneumonidae; genus Cylloceria; species Cylloceria caligata. Next base: position 13,621,141 of record OZ012706.1, on the reverse strand, counting down.
GCGACCGGACAGCCATCAAGCCTGAAATCTTGGCCGGAAGTGTTCATTACTTGGACACTATGCGTCTAAGTCTTCGGCGACGTACCAAGGATGCCATCGAGGAAAACAGCGAGGAATCTTCCTCTGCCAATGAGATCAAAGTCATGTGTCCCGAAGTAAAAATCGATAAACCAATAGACTCTGAAGAAAAGCTACAAGGCCCAAAATTAAGCAACTCCTTGATGGAATTACCTCCGAGATCAACAGAAATTGCAAAGAAGGAAGCGGAGCCTCCGCCACAGCTAAGAATCGAGAATTTAAATAACCAGGAAAATTTCCGACGCATGAGACCCACGAGTTGGTCACCACCTCCCGGAAAGCCAAAGCATCTGAGCAGGGATCGCGTCAGTGATCCGGGTCCGTTTGGTGCGCAAAATAACGGTGAATCACAACCGAGAAGGATGGAATCGATTCATCGGAGGTCTCAGGAAGTATCGTCCTTCAATCTCTGGAATCATAGGAGTTCCTCGGTCGGAAGTTCCTCCAGGATTGAGATAGTCACCGCCAGACCGGAAACAAATGTTTGCAAGATCACGGTAAGTCCTCGAACATCGCCATTGGTTCATCGTCTCCAGGTCGGTGGCAATGAGGTTCCCAGAGGTGCTCGACGTACCTCCATTCTCATCAATGGTGATCAGAGCTCTTGTCCGGAGACCACGAGCAACGATAACAAAGTTACCATAAGCGTCGGTGGCGAAGACAGCATCTGCAATCCTACCGTGATCTCCGTAAACTCCGCGAGTCCACCGAAGATTCAGAGCTCTTCGGAGAACCGTACGCTCGTTATTCTCGAGAACTACAAGTCCAACATTGTGCTGGAGTCTTCTGCGCACGAGGACAAGCCCAAAAAATTATTTTTCAGAGATGGATCGAGGGACGAGGATAGAATTGTGAAAAAGATTAAACAAGACTCGGTTGGAACTCTGGACGAGAGATCCTCCGTATGCGCTGTCAGATCTTCAGGGTTTAGGGACAAGAGTAGGTCCATTAAGGATTCTGTAAGCTCGAAATTATCTTCAGGAGTCAGTGATGAGGATCGCAGTGCTTTTGGTCATCAAAAGCCTCGTTTCAGAGAGCTCGAGGGAACCTCCAGATGGTCGTCACTTTCCAAGGAGGCGCTGATCTCAAAGCTCCTGGAAGATTCGCTGAAGAAAGCGCGTGAAAATGGAGAGATCTTGGACGAGAGCAGCGGCGAGGCTATCCTGAGGATTCTCAAACAGAGTTTACTGAAGAGCAAAGAGTATGAGAGCTCGGAATCGACGATAGAGCCTGAGGCATCTTATTCGAGATCACCGAGCTTGAATTCGGACACGGATTTCGTGTCGACGAATCTATTCCTCGAGGAAAATCCTTACGAGGTAATAAAGGAGCCAATATACGAAGAAATACCAGACGAACCTCCGCCGCTGCCTCTCAGCCCTCCACCTACCGAAGATTACATCAAGGACAGAATATATTTCGCTGAAGAGTACAAGGAAGCTTATTACAAAAAAGTAAATGCCGGACAATTTCTCAGATCGTACTTATCCGAGGATATCTTCAAGAAGAGCAACGACTTTAAGGCTCAGGATCTCAATGTCGAGTCTTATCTGTCCAAGAGTCCCGAAGAATTCTTCAAGCAAATAACACCTCCGCCGGATGGAAATCTCACGAGCAAGTTCGAGCTGCTAAACTTCCTCATGGACTCGAAAGATCGGGCTGTACCCGTTGAGGAAGACGAGGTTGAGGAAGATGACGAGGAGGACGAGGAGGACACAGAAGGCGATCTCGAGGCTTTGTACGAACAGAAGGAAACCAGCATGGGCGATCTCAGCTCCAAAAGCTCGCAGATATCAAACGTTTCCGACAGCAGCGAAGAGTGTAATATTATTCTGACGAGTTCACCCGAAGCATTAAAGGTAATTTCAGTTTTTTTCATAGTTAACTTTACCTTATTGATCCTTTCAAATCCCGTAAAACAGTTATCAAATAAGAACTTTGAATTCGTCACATGTTCTTCTGCTTCCTTATAGAGCATACTCTAAAGAATCTAAACTACAACATCAATCACGCTTTTCAATTTTAATAAAGAATTATTGCCGTTCGTTTAATCTATGTGTGAATTATGGCTTTATGCCATCGGGACTTTTACGAATTAAAGCGATTATATGTCCTGAATTTGGACAGTTTAAACTGTCTGTCAAATTTCGAATGCCATTATAAACAAGCAGGAAAAAAGCAATTTCTTACAGAAAAACGCTACTGGTATAGCGAAATCACTTCTTATCGCTACTGATAACTACGAAGATTACAGTACTTTTCAATAGTTATCAGCTGTGATTTCACGATGCTAAGAGTATTTTTTCTTGAGAAATAAAAAGGAAATGAGTCGAAACTGCAACTTTAGGATAGCGTCATTGAGTTGACTTCCCACTAAACTTATTAATTCAATCGGCCGTAGATCACATACTATATTTATTTCTCTACTTTAGTGTGGCATCGCAATTCACGTCTAAATGGTAGATAATATTTTTAAATTTATTTTCCAGACGCGTACAGTTGACATCGAGCGAACGGACAGCGGAGTAGGTTCGGAAAGTAGCCAAGCAAGCAGCAGCCGGGGTATACCGAGACGCTGGAGAACCGGAAACGCCTCGTCGGGACCGGGAAGTCTACTTGGCGAAATTCCTCAAGTGATATCGGGCGATACGAAGCTCTGCGAAGATTGCGAGCAACGCCTTGAGCCTCTGATAACCGACAGGTCGAAAATTTACGCTTATTTTACGGTCTTTCATTAAAAAAAAAAAAAAACTGGCATTAGGCTGATTAAAGTGGAGCGTGCTCGAGAGATTGTCCAAGAACGTTTCAAAAGATATTTCTCTGGCGATATAGAAACAACGTGTAGCACTCTATTGGCAATATCACGCTGATTTATTAGCATCACCTTAATAAGGATCGTGCGTATACGCGATATCCCACTGTTTTCTAATGTTAAGTGGAATAATTGCTGACACACTACGGTGGACATATCAGTAGAAGCAGCATCAACAGCAGTTGGAGAGCATTAGTCAGGTGACGAAGAACGAGTTGTGAAACGTGGCACTGAACCACTGGTTAAGATTGAGTCTCGGACGTTGACGCGGAAAATACATTGGAATATTTGATAGTTAATCTTAGCAACGGTTTTGCCGTTGGAATACGGGACAGACGGCCGAATAACCAGGTTTATCATCAGTCGTAAAGACATCGGCACTCATTGGTCTTCCATCGTGCGGCACTTAGTAAATTTATAGAAAATAAATAAGGCGCATGACATACGATTATATATCTCGAAATAGGTAATAGCACCGACACTTTTCCGCGCTAAATTATTAACATTCTCGCGAGACATTTCGGACGTGGAAAAAATATTTAATGTTCTCTTGCTGGTAGCCGTGTCATGGATCCTCGATGAAGCGAATCGATTCGCTCACCAGATCTCTAATAGAGTTTCCCAGCGTTAAGCTTTCGTGGAACGAATGGCTACTGCGTTGTGCAGCTGTTTGGAGCGTGAAAGGATCGAATGCTGACGATCGCTATGCAAACCAGAGCTCGTGCTCGACGGTATCTCCAGTTCTTTAAATGGAATCGAGAATAAGTTTTTAGTTTCCTTTCATGCAATCGTTTGTGTGGATTAATCGTTTGACGAAGAAGTCGCCGACTGAGATTCGTCCCTGTACTATAACAAAAGTTGCCAATTTTTTTTCTGTCCGTGACGAATCAGAGGCGGTTCGTGCATCTGTTCACCTGAAGCGGATTAAAGGGATTATACTTCGTGGAAAGCTCGTCGCGCGAGCGTGTCCCGGCTCGTTAATTCGCGCAACTCGCCTGAAAACCAAGTGGACGAGCGCTCGCGCACTCGTTCGATATCGGACAGAGTACTTTCGCTCTTTGCAGCCAAACGGAATCGATAGTAAGAGAAAGTTTGGCGTCTGTTATCCTCCGTCGCGCGTGTTCGGGATCTCGTAATTCACGAATCGCAAATGAAACGATCGAGGCACTTCGTATATATTTTTTTAGTCGTTGGATACGCGCGAATGTGAGGTCACGAATAAGAAATTCTCAATTCAATCGATTTCCCGGTCTTGTTCGAATCGAAAGGCCGTTAAAGAGCTTTTCTCTTATTTATTATTAATTAGTACATCAACGATTGTGCATTCTATTGAGATAAGAAACTCGTATCAGGGAAAGTTTGAATGTTCTACCAAACATGAAGAAAGGGAAAAAAAATGTTCATGTCCTTTCATGTGCATTTTCCATTGCTGAGTTAAGGACAAATTTTATCGAATCAATTAATCCTAAATTTAAACTTTTTGAGAAGTTCCTCGTAATTTACGAATCAGGGAAAAAGCACTGAATACAATTTGTTTTTAGTTCCTCATGGAGGAAGTTTTGTTTTAATGAAAAAAAAATTATTGTTCAAGATTTTCATGACAATATAAATGGTTCTAAATGTTGAGAAAAATCATTTAGATAATCGATAGTTAGATAGTTAGAGCAATCGGGCTTAAATTTGACGCACGCGTGAAGTGTTAACCGATTCAAAGTTCCATAAAATTCAAAACTCTTTCACGATATCGGCCAAAAACAAGACAAAAAATGTTGTCGAAAATCACAACAATTAAAAAGAAGTTACTACTTCGCTTGTGCGTCAAATTTCACTGTGCTTGCTCTAACGATTCTTGAGTTTTCTCGACGTTTCATACCATTTTGAGTATCCTGACATAATAATTTAGAAATAAACTTTGTCATGAAAATAATACTTCTTCTACGAGAAAGCAAAAATAGTTTCTAAAATAGAGCTTTGCACGTTGTTCTCTGATTCTTTTGGTAAATTCGTCCACGAAGCTTCATTAACGAGAAAGCTAAAATTGTTCAACGGACGTCTACATAGAGGAGGCTGCGCAGATGACTAATCAAAAGAATGAGGAAGCAACATGCAAGGTTCTACTTAGCAACTTTTTAAAATATGTAATAATGAACGTGCGAGTCACTGTGTTTAAATCTTCAACAACAAGAATAATGCAAATTGCAAGCTAATCGTCGGATTGCAGTGGGGTGGTGTACGCGCCATTCGTTTGCCGGAAGTGTTCGAAAAAGCGGGCAGAGCGCAAGGAGATTATCACGGAGATTGTGGAGACGGAGCAGAAGTACGGGAGAGATTTGCAAATTATTCTCGAGGAGTTTCATCGGCCGATGTTTCGAGCGGGTCTCCTTACTCAGGAGCAGTTAGCCGCAATATTCCTCAACGTCGAAGAGCTTCTAGAGCACAATCTCGCACTCGCCGAGAAGCTCAAGGATGCCGTGGAATTTAGTCAGGTGCGAAATGCGGCAAATGATAATTATAGACAATGATGTACGATAATTAATATTAACCGCGGAATAAAATGTCTTGTACCTACGACAGGTGTCAGGCGATGAGGACCTGGTGACCGTGGACGTAGGAAAAATCTTTCTCGAATCCGAGAGAATGCTTCATGCATTCGAAAGCTACTGCACACGACAAGGAGGCGCGAGTCTTCTTCTGCAGAACCTCGAAAAGGAAAAGGAACTCTTAAGGATTTTCCTCAAAGTCTCACAAATGGAGAATACCGTATTGAGGCGAATGAATCTCAACTCTTTTCTCATGGTGCCGGTTCAGAGAGTCACGAAGTATCCTCTCCTTCTGGCACGTCTCCTCAAAGCCACGCCTTCCGCGCGAGTCGATGTTCACGAAGCGAGGAAGAGACTCGAGCAGGCACAGGCAAACATCGAATTACATCTGGAGCACATGAATGCCGTGAGTATATACGAAATACCGCAGTCCTGCCACTTCCCATCTGAAAAAGAAATATATAATATTAAGATATTTGATGGCAAAATATATCTCAAATATATTTTATACATCTCAATATATATATTCAATTTACATTCAACACATTTGTCGAAATAAATTATAGGCATATTTTTTAATTATCTTCAAGTATAGTAAATAATATACAAATTTTTATCGACAATTTCTTTTTATATCTTTGAATTATTTCAAAGGATATTAAATAAAATGTACATTTTTATCGACAATATATTTTTAATAATGATAATTGATAATCAGGAAGCCAAAGACGTCACGTCGACGAAGCTTTGGCGTCGAATTTCCATAATACAGAACGGCAGGCGTTCGAACGGTGAACAGGACATGGTCAACATCAAATTACGAAAGGTGAGTGACCTCTCTCTGGATTCGGAATGATGCACGTAAAAACCAGCTCATTAAAAATAATTTTGTCTTGACCTGTCCGTGAGTTTGCTTTTTTTCCTCTTAATTAGATGGCAGTCGAGGTATTAGAGTGGGCTCACGAGGAAGCCAGATTTGTCCTGGAAGGACGCCTCCTCGTAGCTCAACCGACTGACAATAACTGGAGGCGTGGGAGGACCGTCAAACTCGCCCCAGTCACCGCCATGCTCGTTACTAATGGAAAGGTGATTATCCAATTCACAATTAAGCAATTCGACTCAAACTAATACTCGACAATTTTGTTATGCATTAAAATTATTTTCTTTTATTTTATTTCTTTCAATAGCCGAGCACAGAGTTTCTAGATTCAAACGACGACTCCCTATTCCCGAGGCAGATCGGCATCAAGGATGCCACGCTTCTTCTGGTTAAAGAGAAAATCGGTCGATACTCTCTGTTGCGCGTAAGTTTAGAAAAATCATTTATCTATTTACCACAGAGATAATTTTTATTTATCTATTTCACATCAATGTCAATCCCAACTTTAGTGTATTTTGTGATTTACCCAGTTTTAATTAAATGATCTTAATTATAAACAGGAGCCATTGTACTTAGACAAGTGCATAGTGTGCTGTGAGACGGATCTGGAGGATTACTTTGAAATTCAAGAACTTTCTTCTAAAGAGACATTTATCTTCAAAGTACGTGGCAAAATAAACGGGAAACCGAATTCAAATATCTTTATAGCAACGCATAAAGTGAATAATTATATTAAATTTTTTCTTAAGGCTGAGGACGGGGCAAGAACGAAGAGATGGTGCAGGACGCTCCAGGCTCACGCACAATCTCTCGGGGCATGGCGTCGTCGTCGCGGCGCGCTTCCCAACATAATGATCTGCGGAGTTGAGAGAAGTTGAGCCCTGACGCAAAGAGAACAATAATTCGTGACGGCCGGAGAGACAGGGTCGCTGTCGCATTCGACACTCTTAACCAAATAACGCTTTACCGAAAGAAGGGAAAGACATTTTTTTTTGTTTGTTTGTAAAACCGCGAAGGGAGGAGGCGGCGAGCGTTCGAGCCATTATCCTCCCGTAGTTCCTTGAAGAGCTTGGACGCGTAATCGCGACGAACTTAAGAGAAAATAAACAAGCTTCAAGACGTCGGCGACTGCCTGCGTTCGTTTATAGTGCGTTGAAGAAACTCCCGTTTCCTACGTGACTGTAAAAATAAAGAATAACGCTTACGCGTATTGATTAACAATATTATATATATTAAATATATATACACGATAAGAAATTCCTGACTATACGATTACGCGCACACGACACACACGATCGCACATAATATATTACGTAGGACGTTAGTAACTATTTAAAAGTAAACTATTAATCGTGTTTTTTTTTGTTTTTCTTCAAAAGAATGAGTAGCTGTGATATCGACCGGTGTATTGGGTTCTTTTTTTTCTTTTTCTTCTCGTATGCCCAGATGTTTGAGGCTTTATAGATCTCTGATAACATTCTTTTCCACCCTAAAACCCGGCCGAGAATATACAAATTTTTAAATTTATTTTGGGCTAAAATTTGTGTCGTGTCTTGAATTTTTCTAATTGGAAACGAATTATACTTTCCCTTCGATTTCGTTAATTTTTTTCGCATAAACCTTACGTAGGCTCTCTTTCAAGTTAGATCCTAATCTCATTATTCTGCAGATTACGGTTTATATCCTATATAGGAGGCCGTCGGACGGTAGGCCCTGGACAGATCCTCGTGATAAAAAAATATACAAAACTTAAAAAAAAAACGTAAAGAACTTAATGAACTTAATGAACCTGGGAATTTTTGTCCAAGGCAATTATGGGTGGCTACCTATAAAGGATTAACAATAATTGGGAAGAGCGGATCTTCTGCTCCTAAACTTCTGTCTCTTTGGTTGTAGAGTAATCCTTTGGTACCGGTGGGAGGGGGGGTCTGAATTGTACTTTCTGTTTTTGATAGATCCGAGAAACAGGAAATGCGTCAAAGCGTGTCTTCTCTCGTGTCGCTCACGCTTTTTCTTCACTTTTATAAATATGCGATCGTGCGTAAACGAAACATGTAAAACGTTTATTCGCCAACTATATGCAATCCATTAAAATAATTAACAGTATTGTCTAGTAACGGCTGAGAAATGCATAGGTAAAATGAAATTCGGATCAGATAATGTATATTGTACTATATTTTTATTTAAGCTGTTTAAGACACTGTAAATATTTACACGCAAGCACTCACGAGGTCCCGTCACGATTGAGGGAGACGGGCAATCTCTTGTGTATAACGTCGATGTAACGCTACGCTCTGCGATGAAATAAATGCGAGACCCGGTAATACAAATGCGTTCAATAACTTCTTTCGTTATTAATAATTTTTTGTTATTTTTTTTCGCCGCGATTACTAGCAAGCCACCGTAGAACACTCTGCATCGTCCAGTTCGTCGTCGATGGAGAGCATCTCATCATCGTTCCAAACTTCATCGATTTCCACGTTGCTAAGATACTTGCCGGGAAGAACCTTCCGCGAGGCCCGATAATCGAAGTCCCGAATATTAGGATGTTTTTCCAGAAGATACTTGTATGCGGTACAGATACGATGAATGTCCTCGACGGTTAAATCTATAGGCTTCATTTCAGGATCTAGATCGGTCAGGTTGTATATAACCGACGCCATTTCGTCGCGACATTCCGGCGGAAAAAGTGTTCTGAAAACAATAGCAATGGATGGGGTTTTTTTCATTTATCAAATGACACTTAAGATGTTTAAATAAAATCTCCGATATTAAAGAAATTATATGTATTTAAGGTGATGTGTACGTCATCGCGTCGACTGTCTCTGTCAGATTGTCATACGTGCGAGATAGCAGAATTTTTCCATCGCGAATTGCCCGCGACATTTAATCTGTCGGATGAAAGATGAGAACAGTGAATTGTTGAAAAGGGAAAATACGAATTCCGTGGCACTCAGTTTTAACCGTTGATTATTGATATATCGTTCAAAAATAGGGAATTTTAAAAGTGACAAAACTATGATTTTTATTTCAGTTTAAAACATAGGAACCTTATCGATAGGAACCTTATCAGTGGCAATTGAATTATTATTCGTCCGGTTATATTTTCATGAAACCCACATGTTGTATCTGGATGGAAAACGTACGTTTTCCTAAAAGATACTAAATCAAGGACCAAATTTTAACTTCATGGTTAACGTACTCTTATCTGTAGAAATGTGAGATGCAGTTAATCGTTTTTCAATTTTATCCGAAGGATCAATCGGGATGGAGAAATTTGCATTACAGCTTATGTTACCGACCAAGGAGTAGCACATCACCTTAAGAAATCGACTCTCTGGTACCGGATGAATCGTAAACCGACAATATTAGCCCCTCGTTAATGTTTTACTTACTTTACGCATTTGATTGAGTATTTCTGACGAAAACTGAAGATGTGACGTGTTACTTTCTCAAATAATTTGAACTCGTGATTGGTTCTCGGCTTGACGAGTGGCACGAAGGAAACAACACCAACATCGACATCCGGCTTTGGTACGAATGCCTTGCCAGGTATGATTAATCGCAATTTCGGATTGGACCATGCTTGCGCCATTACGGACAGTCGACACCTCTTCTCCTTCGAAGGTTGCGCTACTAATCTTTCGGCCACTTCCTTCTGGAAAGTAAGCAGCATACGAGTTCTGCCAAAGGACCAGGGTCCGCTCCGTTCCGAAATCGCTTGCAGCCACCTTATAATTAAGTGCGTCGACACGCTAAACGGCAGATTTCCAATTATATTTATTTTCGGGCATTTGTCTTCCCAATTGAATCTCTCATCCTCGGGGATCAACGGCGTAATGTTCGTGCGCAAAATGTCATCATAAATGATATCCATCTTTCCGTTAACGGTTGCGAATCCCTCCCCCAGCATTTCCAGAGTGGGAGCGAATCGTTTGTCTTTCTCGATGAGTATCAGCCTTTTCGGATATTTCTTTATAATCGAACGCGTTAAACTACCAGGACCCGGTCCCACTTCAATTACTTGGCTGCCTCTCAGACTTCCCGCCTGTTTTATGACTTTGTCAATGAGACGCTCGTTCAATAAAAAATTCTGCGACAATTCCTTTTTCGCATGGAGTCGGTACAGCTTCAGGAGATCGCGAATCGTCGGCAAAGGTGGTAATCTCAGCTGAGGCGCAGTCATTGTGGAACAATTACTTCGCGTGTATCAATATGAAAACAAACAAAAAAAAACTACTCCTAATTACTAAAAGTGTTACAAATCTTGTAAGCACCGGAATAAAGGAATAATTACGCCCCCACGCTTCCATTCATCTTTGCAAATTTTCTTTGATACAATAGAAAAAAATTGAAAAAAAAAAATGTTTATTCAGCGTCCGAGATTGTCTCGGGTTCGTCAAAATTGTCCAAGAATTTTTCTTGTTTTATTGCGAATATGGTATAAGAGTAAATCCCAAAGGCTAATAAACCCAGACAGGTGCCAGTTATGCGATAGCGAACACGCAAATTCTTGAGTTCAGTGACTCTCTCAAGATTTTTCTGTTCAATTTTCTTCATATGATGAAGATCTGACACTGTTAGACGTGGCAAATCTTTGCTCAGATTGACCTTCGGCATACGTTCCTCTTCCATGACGTAAATACCTGCAAATAACACATACGATTCAAGCATATTGTTACAAACGCAGTAGACAAGCTTGGAGTTGTGACCAAAATATGATGAAAATAACAGAATTGTAAAATAGGAAATAGATCTTTGAATATTAATCATATTTATTTCTTTTTTTATTTGTTATTTTTCTGTGGTGAAATCTGCATGCACTTATTGGCGCAATTGGAATGGCAAAGCCACGTGTGACGACAAAATGCAAGCATGATGCCGATACATTGCGGTGTCCTGAGTTACATTCACACTGGTATCGTACTGCCATTGTATTGTCCGATACACGCCGTACCATTGCCATGGAGCAGACATATATCGGACCTTTTGTGACATTTCATTGCTACGTTACGGTAAGGCTATTTCTCCACTGGGTGTCGGTGCAATGTGAATAATATATCAATTTCATAAATAATGAATAATAAGTGTGATTTCTGTGCCTGCAACTTACTGTCATTGTGTTGTTACATCTTTAGGATAATTATGAAATATGTTATAGGATCATGCTGCCACTGAGTTGTCAGATGCACACCGATACCGTTACTATGAAGTAGACATACGACACCGTGGCATTCGATCACGACAGTAAACTAAGGCAATTTATCTAAGTTCATGTGCGATGTGAATAGTACATCAATTTTATAAATAATGAATAATAAGTGTGATTAAATAACCTTTATTTATTATTTCTATTACTTATTTATCATCTTAATGAAAAATTCCTTAATATTTTAATGTATTGAATCATAATTGTAAAGTCAGTTAAGAAAGATATTTTGCCATGAAGAAGGATACCTTGGCCGAGAAATCGATATTACCACCAATATCTACATTCAACGAGAATAATTACCGTTTCTTTTTATAACTTTTGGATGGATCAATTGGACGAAATAACTTTTGTAGGTTAGCTCAATTAGAAAACATTATATATCGAGTAAGCTGCAAGGATTTACGATTTTGATATGTCGTTGAGTTAAGGAAGATCCCAATGATCATCGTATCTATTATATAGTCGTAACAATATCTCACCTTTATCGTATGACTAATGTCTTACCCCGTTTTAATCACTGGATTGCAGCACTATAGTCAGCGAAGCAGCCATTGTGTGATACGCTTGCGCAATCGTCACCTATGCAGTCAGCCTATTCTCTTCACTCCCTTTCGACATTCTCTGTGAGTGACAATCAAACAACATTGACGGGCGTAAGCTTCAGCTTGAGACGATAAACTGGTGATATAATGCAAACTCGATCTATCTATCTCAGAGAAGCAATACCGTAATAAACATCTGCTAAAGGGTTGATGAACCGGATCAAACGTAAAAAAGTGATTCTGCGCGGAATCGGCTCATTGCAACGGAAGTCATACTGTTACTTCCTCGGCGGTTGCAATCAGTGAAAGCCAAATAAAAATATTGACGGTTAAACACTTCAGCCTTAAATGTAATAACGAACTAGCGATACAGTTATACAGTGCAAACTCGATCTATTTATCGCAGAGAAGAAATATAATAATAAACGCTGGTTAAAGGATTGGCGAAGTGAGACAAACATCAAAAAGTGATTCTGCGCATATTCGGCGGCGGTTTTAAGCTGTTCGATCAGTTGACCGATTTGAATTTCGAAGTTCTCAGTCAGGTGGATGCACTATTGCGTAGAAAATTTATAGACAGAGCTGAGTTATTGCTTTTTGTTTTTAATTCACTGTATTAGAGGATTCACTCGCTGGTAAGAAATATTTTTTGTGCTCGAAAATTTTATCTGGTAGTTTTTCAGGTTTTTTGTAATTAAGAATTCTGAAAAGTTGTAAAGAACGTGGTTCATTCGGTTCATATTGATGAATCTTTTATTTTAATTATTTCAACAAATTTGTGATTAATTAAATTGTTGTGATTGTAAATACTTTTTTAGCCTATAAGAGTACAATATACATTTAATGTAAAAAAACCATAGATGCAGTAACCGATCGAACATAAAATGCTGTACATATTGCGTATGAGATAATTTTTTTACATTCCAGGCAACCCTAGGCTTTCATGATGGATTTGTCTGATGAAGACCCATTTGCTTCGAGCGAGGAAGAGGCAATGGAAACAGACTGCACTCGCAATCCTGTCGAGGAACATTTACTTAAACAGAGGCACGACGTACTAGAAAGAGTCGAAAGAGCCAAAAGTAACGTCGAACAGATGCAAGAACTTTCAGGCAAAATACTCAAAAAGTTGCACACAAAGGCTATCTGCGGAGAGAGCAGCGGATCTGACACTGAGGACGACGTATGTTTCTTTCCTCCGAGATCTGAATCTCAGCGATCGTTTAATATCTCAATTCGTCCTCGTTTACTTTACATTCATTTTATTTTACAGTTGTATCAAGTAACTGGCGAACCAGTCATAAAGAAGAGACGCATTCGCTCTTCTACGGGTGTCCAGCTGTTAATCGTTCTGAATGTTTGGCAAAAAGTTATCAACGAGAAATGGATCGCAGGAGTCGTACTGGAAAATGCATCGAATCGGTGAGATTTTCCACACCAACGTTATTATATCAAATTTAAGTAAGGGTGTTAAACAAATATCATTCATTCTAATGTAAAACATATATATTTTCAAATGATTATCTTACATTTACATATTTACAACGCAATAATGACTTTATTAACATATTTGTTTAAATTATCGTAATCGATATGGTAAATAATTATCGAGGCCTTTGGTCGAGCTCGCAATCTTTCAAATTGCTATATAAACATTTGCGTTCATGTTAAAATTAAAACTTAGATTCAAAAAAAGAAAAATTATTCTCTTGTGTGATAGGCGAAATTTCTTCTATTTCAGTACGTCGACTTTACATGCATTTATATACGTACTTCGAATATGTATTATGAACATATTTTCTCGCGTTTTTTTCGTCTTGAATATATTGCAGGTATTCAGAGAATCGCAGAAATTACTAAAACAACTTGTTCTAATGAGTGGCGGGATACAGCAAACCGCTGCGCAACATACCATACACAGTTGGAAATTAATGTGAAATTTTTAACTTTTTTTTGTATAATTAGAAAAAATATGAATGCAACATTTTTCGTATTTCAATATATTTTCGTAGATTACTTTAGTGGGAGATAATAATGTAGTTTAAGACGCTTTTCGACACCTGAAATCACACACCATAATGTGTTACACAAATTTGTGAGTTAAAATGATCGTTGAATTATTAAAAACAAGTTTTTGTGATATTCGAATTAATATTTATACACTCGCGAAATGTTAACAATTAAAGTTCTTTTATTTAACAAATATTTTTATAGTTATTTCCAATTGTGTAGAATTTGAGCGTCGAGGTATTTAATTCACCTAGCTACTTATAAAGTACGCCTGCGAACCGTTGTATGAACGTCAAAGTATAAAATCTCTTGGAGATCACGATACTTTTGTATTAAAAAAATTTTTTTTCACTGAAATAGAAGGAGAGTTTCAGTAATGTGCTATCGACGACAGCGTTCGCGTTTATGGCGATTGTCGGTATATCGCTGCACCATAGGCCGGAAGTATCGGTATATGATAATCTTAATTTACAAACGCAGTAAGACTTTGTCTCGGATACGATTAATCAAAACGCGCTTGTAAGAAAAAGACTCGATATACGATTTTTTCGTTTTGTTTTCGTTGTTTTACGTTAGTGACTTTGGTTGTTTTGTCGAATACAAAAGACTCCGATGATTGCCGATAATGAGCGCAAAAATTCTATTGCGTGTGACCTTGTTTTTTTTTTTTTACTTTCTACACACTAGTGGAGTTACTTCGTCGCTGCCGATTTCCAGATATTCGTCTGGCGAGTAGCCGAAGAGGACGAAGTCGTATCTGTAACAAATACCACATCTTTAAAATACTCATTAATAGATTCAGTATTCATTTTATTCTGAAAGTCGTTTCATGGACCTGCAGTAAGTGAGAATATCTAACGATTGTTATCTGAACCGTTGAGTGTCACTGATGCATATAAAGGGTGGTTAAATTTTAAGGGCCGATGTTGATTTTGAATAAAATACAAATTATTTAGGAAATTATTGTCAATTCTTTTTATTATGATAATATGGTATGGTTCAATTATGTATAGAACAAAATATCGGCCAAATGGCGGCCGCGACCTCGGCGGCACACCTCCATCCGATGGTCCAAATTTTCGATGACGCTTAGGCATAATTGAGGTTCTATGCCATTAATGTGCCGAATTATCTCATCCTTTAGCTCTTGAATTGTTGCTGGCTTATCGACGTACACCTTTTCTTTCAAATAACCCCAAAGAAAGAAGTCCAACGGTGTCAAATCACATGATCTTGGCGGCCAATTGACATCGCCACCACGTGAGATAACACGGCCATTGAATTTGTCGCGCAAAAGAGCCATTGTTTCGTTAGCTGTGTGGCAAGTGGCACCGTCCTGTTGAAACCACATATCGCCCACGTCCATATCTTCCAATTCGGGCCATAAAAAGTTCGTTATCATCTCACGATAGCGAACACCATTCACAGCAACTGCCTGACCGGCCTCATTTTGAGGTGGACGGCTCTTCAGCCACACTATCGCGAACAGCAGCAATATTTTCTGCAGTACAAGCTGTACGAGCATGCACTGGTGTTTTAATATCTCCTACAGACCCGGTTTGCTCAAATTTTTGCACGATTTCTCCGATTGTACGCACATTTGGACGATTAAATTGACCGAAAAAATCACGAAGTGCACGATATGCATTTTGATTTGAACGCCCATTTTCATAATAAGCCTGAATAACTTTAACGCGTTGCTCGATTGTGTATCTTTCCATGGTTCAAATTGAGTTAGTCTGAAATTGAGAAATGTCAAATGAAATGCAGAAAAAAACTTGACGTTTAGGTGTGGTTCACATTCAACATCGGCCCTTACAATTTAACCACCCTTTATCTACAAATATATGCGTCAATATGGATATATCGACACTGAAGAGGGTGGAAGCTCGTAAAGTGAGAATTGAAATAAAATAAAAAACTTTTATCCAATATCGTCAATGTCTGTCAACATTAAAAATGCTTAAACTCATTTTAGTGACTTGATATGTACATACGAATCACTAATGACTGACACTGTGACAGCGATAAGTTATATAATATTTGTCTCTTGTCTATGACTGACTCAGAGTCCTAGGGGTTTACTGATGAATTCTTTGAATATAATACGATGAGTATATGAATCCTTAAAAACTATTGCTTCACGATGATCTCGACTGTCTGACATTGAAATTCGAAAGCCCAACGTTCGTAACTCACCGAAAGATTTCGTAAAGAATCTCGATCTGGCTCTTCGTAAGTTGAGCGAAGTAATTCTTGACCACGTCCTTGGTCCGGACTCCTCGAGTTGGATTCTTCCACTCGGGCTTGATGACATGACCCACGTGAGCGTATTTTATAAGATAATTCTGATCATCCTGCCGATAAAATTAATACATGCAATTAACACCCATCTCAGCAAACCTGAGTCTGTTTATACTAATTAGAATATTATTTCTGTAATCACAGAACCGTGGAGTCTCGCAGAACTGCTGGAATTTATCACGCGGTATATACATCGATTTAGGCGGTGTCATCGCGGTTATAAGGAGGTTGAGTTGCTGAAACGGATATTGCGGTAATACTCTAACCAAATTTCATTCGATTATATCCGTGAAGCGCGTCAAATGAAATTAAATTTTCGCTTGACATCTGCCGCGCTTTTGACCTAATCCCCATAAGGCAAAGCATGCAGTGGCTGCAGTGGCTCGTCTACGTGGTATTACACTGGTTATACTTGTCTGGATTCCGCGGGTACGATCCAAGGAATTGGGTCATTGGAAATTCCTTCACGGCCGAAGCCATTTCCGGTACGCGCCAAGTTTCACTAAGGTGGATTCGCCTCGGGTAATTTAGACGATTGACGCTGAGCCGGTGTTAAGCGCTTGTACATACAGAAACGATTCAAAGAGTGCTTTTCGCGTGTTCGATACGTGATTCTGTTTGAATCTCTGTATTTTGCTAATCAGTTGTCTTTTTATCGCTCTTTTTTCTCAATTAATCGTATATACTTACGTGTAGGGTCTCGAAATTGGCGATTACGTCGAAACGGACCTGGCACGGTGTACAAAACTTCACGATCGGTGTCCAGTGCATGTCCAACTCGTTTCCGGCTCGCCATTCACACGTGAGCCATCTCACAAATTCCTCGAAGTATGGGTACCTAGGTCCCTGCCTTATTCCCTTCTTTGGATCCTATTCAGTGAAACCAATTAGCTTTTTAGTATTTAGATTTTTCATGCTTAAGATCTGTACCCAAAAATTAAGGTACCTCACCAATAAACATCCGATAACTTGACCCTACTTTTTCAAATTTTGTATTTCATGGCAAGAGTACATTTTTCTATATCTAATGAGACTAATAAAATATTGCCGTATTGTTAAAAAAAATCATTCGGGTGTAAGTTAATGATTTTTACGTTGACTTTATTGAAAAAAAAAAGATGTCAACCCACAAATAAACGTAAATTCTACCTTCTTCACGGCATAAAAATAATATACAATTGATAAGACGATACTCTAATGAACAGTGTAACAAATTTATAATGGGATTTACCGGACAGTTTTTGCGTTGATTACAGATAAAGTTTCATTTAATGCGCACACGGGTTGGATCGTAACCTCCGTCAGTTTGCTGCAATTTTCGCCTAAATCACTAACGGGTGTCTCATTTTATGGTTGTTTTCAACAAAAAAAATGTATGCTGTCTAGCTTTCGTAAATTTGTAGCTATCGAATTAATACTTTCTACAAGCATATGCTAGGAGACAAGATTGTTCGGTATAGAGTTTGACAAGTATCGATCAAAGCTTTCAGATTTTATAGAATCATGAGTATTAGTAATTGTTCGAAAAAAAAAATATTTTTGGTTTATCTTTCGTAAATTTGAATCTATCGATCTGAAACTTAATATATAAATTAGCTAGGTTACAAGGATACTTGGTCTTGAATTTGGTGAGAATCGATTAAGGGGTTTAAACTTGATGAAATTTGCAATTTCACCAAATTTTCAATTTTCTTGAAAATTTTAATGACATTTTCTTTATGAGGTAGCCAGAATTGATATAACCATTCCCAGTGGAGGAGAATCTGTAGGTTGGCAAGAATCACGAGAAAGCAATATGAACATTTCAAATTTACGCGCCTGTTACTATTTCTTTGAAGAAAAAGAAATTGAAGAAGAAAAATTATAAATTAATTATCCGCATTTCCCTGTAATGGAAAAATCACTTTTGTAAAATGATTTAAGGCATAACATTAAAAAAACGCTGATTGTCACCCGGAAGCCAGAACAAAAACACACACGGTACATCCATTCTGATTGCGATTTAGAAACGAAAAAGTATATAAACTGTGCACGGGAACTATTGTTGATAATCTGGAAAAATAAATCTGCGAGACATTGCCGATAGCTAAGCTGTATCAGAGACCATAGTACGATAAATGATGTACTTGCAAGGACAGGCCTTATGGGAGCATTTGTCCGACCCTTTATGGGTAATCGGTCAGTGATCACCTAAGTCGCCGCGAGCGCTGCCTGTATTTGTGTGTGCACAAATCACCGGCCGCATGGTTAGCTCCGCCCTCTACTATGCTACGAGAAATGTGCGTTTTGGGTGATGGGATGTCTTTCTCGCGCTAACGCGCTTCTTGTGGTTGGGATGATGTTGCGTTGTCGCTCAAACTCACGTGCCCTTGAATGCTTGAGATTATGGTATTTCTCGCTCGTATTCATGTAACTATCCCACAAAGCAAGCGGAATTATAAATGAAAGCGCATCTTCTGATAGTATATTGACTAATAATAGTGAAAAGAATGAAATTTTAATCCTCCGCAAACATATAGTTGGCATTCAAATCAAGCGAGATGACAATCAGCTACTTACGCAGCTCCTACGTGCACCGAATCTATAGTCGAACGGTATAAAGTGTTCTCTTTTATCCCGGGAACCGGGAGATCCCGGTTCGATTCCCACACCTGCAATATTTTTTTCCAGTTACAGGAAAGATAACAAATGGTCGGACTGATGGTAACGTTTATCCTTTTTTCATACGTAATGTATGCCCGATTAAACGTGGCACTACATCAATCGTTATTTTATCTGATATTTTATGGGAAACCGATCCTCGAGCTAAAATGATGTAAAAATAATGTAAAAATATGTTTTCTAAAAAAAAAACAGTTTTTTAGATTATTTATAATTACATGATATTCGATGTAAAGATAATTGCAAGGTTCTACTTTGCATTCTTGTTTATTCAGATTTTATATCATTTAAATATCCTCTCTAAAACTGTATATATTCTCAACAGTAGAAAAAAAATTCCCTTTCTCTTCGAAAAAAAATGAACCATCCAAGAATCGAACTAGGACTGCTTAGTTCGTGGTAAAAAAACCGCGTCATGTTGATCGAAAATCATGCCTACGTTATTAACATTAATATACTGCAGATTGAAAAAATATTTCAAACCTTCGGATCTTTCCACCGTTAAGCTTACCTTTGTGCGAAGCAAGCTTAAACAAAAGAATGTCACTGGTTCACTGCTCTCACGGATAGAAAATCGTACCTGCAGTGTTTAGGAAACGTACGGAAGTGAAACTAAAACAATTCTATAAAATACATCGTGAAGTATTCTTGTATTTTATCTTGTTCAACATAGAAAGTTTCTGCTCAAGTTAATAACGCTGTTAAATAAATGTTTTGAAAAATGCTAAATGTCATAACATCTTATGTTTGCAGAAATTTCCATCGAATTCGATTCGAGTAGTTTTTATAATCTCTTGAATAGTATGTGTACAAACATTCTGCTGGCTAGATCACGATTTTTTAGACTTAATTATAATTTTTCGTATAATTCAAGAAAGTTTAAATATCGGTCAATTGGCAGTTGGGCATAAATTTTCAGTAAAATCGACTCAATTATTTCTTTGACTATATTAACCCTTTGCACTCCGTTGTCGCCGTATTTGCGACATTAAAGCCTCTATGCCCTACTAGGCTGGAGTGCAAAGGGTTAAACATTCAAAGTAATAAAAGTATATAAAAGAAAATCGAAGGATACCCACGACGTCGCTCTGAATTTATTCTTAGAATCCGGTTTTTGTTTCAAGCAGCTAAAATGTACAGGAGGAAATAATAAAAAATTATAAACAAATCAAGGAATAGCTTAAAATTCTGAGCTTAAAACGACTGGTGCGAATGCGTATTAATCATAGAAATACAATTTTCTTCGCAATGCTGGTGTTTTTCAAAGTTATAGTCAATTGTTCTCAAATAAACGTATAATTCTTTCGCTTTGGGCGTGAAAACGGTGCATCATCGTTTTCCGCTAAGAAGCGCAGACCCGAGAAATAAGTGCAAAGGGGGAAGCTAGTAAAAATACGCTGTATTGGTAAGTCTTCGTTACCCCAAAGTTTGATACTACCATAAAAGTGTATTCCGTCAAAGTTTTGTTACTATCGATAGTTAAAAGAAAAGATAAAAATCGGAAAAAAATTAATGTGAACAGCGGAAGCAAGCGCCGCGCGACCTCTACTTGTAACTTAACAACGATTTTCAAATAAGAGGCTAACAATGAAAAAAAAAAATACAATGAACGATTCAGGGATTGAACTGGGACTGCTCAGTTCACGGTAAAAGAAACTTCGCCTTTATCCGCTCAACCATTAATCCATTGTAATTAGGTTGTATCAAAGTACCTGAAAAGTTATGAATGCGCTCGGTTTAAACGCCGTCCGAGTTTATTGATTATTTCATTTTTTCATATACCAGTATTAAACAACAGTCACATTGATAACTGATCCACGCGTATGAGGTGAAATACGATCGCCGCAAATATTAGCATTACGGATGCATGAGTGTGAGAGAGAATAGCATTGCTCTAACGTTACACCGTTAGTGCAAGAGAGAATGCGTGGTAGCCTGTTAGGCACGAGTGCGAGAGAGACAACAGAGAAGGGGCATGCCATGAGATTCGTTCTATATGTGTGTCACATCGATACATGACCACGCAGTCTTCAGGCGGAAGTCGTAACTACTTTTTCTCTATCAAACCTTAACACGGGCCCTGTGCTTCCATCAGGAAGGAAGAGGTATGGAGACCGATCTCTATACTTTTAAACCTGCGTTGATATTTGTCAAAAAAGCTAGAATGGTTACATTCGAATTTCGGGATAAAACTTACTTACTAATGTCGAGCCGTTAAATAGACAAGAATTTTAAGACCAAGAGCATTGCTCTAGCTCTTCTGTACCTCGAGATACGCGATATACATACCCAAGGGGGTTGGTTTGCGGCCAAGGGGTTGAATTGGCAAAATCAGTTGATACGGTTATATCGCGCCATTAAATCAACATGATTTTTATGACCAAGAGCATTTCCCTAGCCCTACTGTACTTTGAAATACGCGACTAAGATACCTAGGGGGTTGGTTATTGGCTAACGGGTTAAAGCGGCAAAATTAATTGCCACGGTTATATCGAGCCGTTAATTGAAAGATCATTTTTAAGATCTAGTGGATTGCCTTAGCTATACTGAACTACTTTACTGCACGTTGCGATATTCGGCCGTAGGTAAATACTGGGGGGTGCGTATCTCGGGAAGGGGTATTCCGATTTGATCGTAACTACTCTCATTCGAGAGCGGTTAAAAAGCCGTTAAATAATGTACAAGTTATTTTTTTTTGTACTTCCCTTTAACATTATTTTGGTTGTAGTCATCCTAGCTGAATCGTAACTCAAAAAGGCCACACGTTTCTACCTTTAGGGGTTGAGCGAAAAAATTATTTTTGGAGCATTTAATTAGTCTTTAATTAGCCGTTAAATATGGAGTAAGTTGATTCTGAAATTCGAATGCGGGCGTTCTAACTTCTTTGACATTTGATATTTAGACCTCTTTAGTAGTACGGTACTCGACCACCCGCAGTGTTAATGTGTGATGTCAGGTGAGCGCACGAGGCGCATGGCAGTAGCGTGGTGGTTTGTGTAACAAAAATATGTAAATATATGAAATATTTGAAAGCTGTCGGCGGAAAGCGGCTTGTGCTTTTTGCTTGCAAGATCTCATAATATAACGTAAAGTAGTGTCTTTAAGGACATATCAATTAGTTATGCTGTTTGTTACTGAATAATGATGGTGTACATTACTTCTTGTCACTATCCCTTACCTCAATAGTAACTTTTTTCAGAGCCAGGTTAGTAGCGTGGTGTTATGACGCCGTGCAGTTGACAGTAACCGTCATTGCTACCGGTCATCACGCGACGTCGTACATCAGCATCGCGAGTGACCGAATACTGTACTACTAAAGAGGCCTAAATATCAAGGCAGGTTTTGGTGCGTAGCTAGCTTAGAGATCGTTCTCCTTACCTCTTACTTCCTGGTTTCCATGTACATTTCTGTTCTCTGGCCGTATTAAGAGGAAGCGAAATCTCCATGAGTGCGAAAGAGATAGAAATAGTACAAATTCGTCTCACCTGAATTCCGCAAGAGGCGCTGCTGGTAATTCACATAGCTGTCTCTCTCACATACCAGGAGAGTGGAATGCTATTGTTTACATTTTTAGTTACCCACTGAGTAGGTTTCACCTTCCCTTAAGGGGAGACGAAACATCTATGAGTGCGAAAGATACAAGCTAGTATGGCGTTCACGGCAGAGTAAACGAGAAGCAGCACATCTGTGTTAGTATGGTGTTTTCGCCTCCCCTTAAGAGTGATGTGCTACCTCTCGATCGGAAACAAAAACTGTAATGTAAATTTCTCTGCCGCGTTTGATCTCCCAGATAAAAGAAGAGAACGGTAAACTGCGTCTCGCAATTCTAAAGTTTGCCGTTCTCGCCTTTTATCCGAAAGATTTATCATGACGGAGAAATTCGCGATGGGAACATTTTGTTATCTCTCTCACACGTATAGCGGTTTAAAAGAGACAAACAACGTATAACACATCACCCCCTTAAGGCGACTTCGCACTCACGGGTGCCATCCTCCACCCATTTCGCTTTCCCTTAAAAAGAATTTTTTCCGAAACGTAATGTAAGGATACGTCGTATGACTGAACATAACATCATTGAGTGGATAATATTCGAAGGTATTAAAAATACTGGTGTATAATAATATAATTGATGACTCCACTTTCTATACACCAGTTGTTTAATATTCCAAAACGCATTCGGAATATATCTGGATGTGTGTGCTTCTAGATATATGTGTTTGTGTGTGTGCGCGCGCACGCGCGCCTGTGTAAAACTATATTTTAGGACCGGCTCTACTAATTAAGCTAAAATTTGGCACTCAGGTTGAGCAGTTACGTTCACTCGTTTGTTTCAACTTACGTAAAAATTAAAACGCCTGTTTGAATTTATTACATTTTTTAATTCTTGAAAAAAGTCAGCGCGCACTCTAGCGGTTGCAAATTTTTAGCTATACGAGGTAAATAGTTCTTTACAAATTAAGTAATGTTATAGGACAATCAGCATTGAATTCAAACCAAATTTATAAAGAAATTCGGATTTCATAAGATTTTTAAATTTTCGAAAAATTGACTATTTAGCTCTAAATCACATAAATTTTAAGCAGTTGTACTAACATTTTGCATAAAAACGATCTAACGTTCAGAGGTGTTATATATTTAATTTTGTGAAGATCGGTATAAGGGATCGGATTTTATAGGAATCATAATTTATCATCTTATTACTACTTTTACTTCTGAAACATCTGGCGAATCGAGCTATTATTTAACTTCATAGTTTTATTATTTTCCGGTTTTGACGAAGTTGTTACTCTATCAGGATACCAACATCGATCAACACACTTCCTCATAGAGGTAACTTTGTCAAAAGTAAAAATTAATGAGAAAGTAACGTGCAAGTTTTTACTTTGCACCCTTTTTTTCTTGCAGAATGAAAATTTATTTCAAATTGTCAGCTCAGTGTTCAACGAGTGTATAAATGAGGAAGCATTTACCTTACGTCTGTAGTGGGAGACAATGTAGGTGCCGAGTTTACTGTGAAACGTGTGTGGCAAGCTCTGCTCGAGTTTGTCTCTGTATGCGCTCAGCAACCTTTCGAAGGGATGTCTCACAATGAGAAAGCTCACGCTGTCGTTTAGATACCTGCCGAGTTCTTCAGCTGTGGGCCTTGGATACCTTCGTCTCGCTAACGACAATGGTACGGCCTTCGAAGCTTTTAAAAACTGCGGACTGTACCTGTATCAACGAGCATCGTTAGCGTTAAAACGTTGAAAGAGAGATGTGCATACACGCGGAGAGGAAAACGGGTTATTGCAGTGTAACGTTGCCAATTGCGAGTCATTTGACGATCATGCGACTAGCACGAGGTCAAGGGCACTTAAGGAACTACTCCCATGCTACTATACTTACCCAGCAAGCAAATTGAAATTGTACATCCACGAGGTGGAAGCCGCTTTGAATACGTTGCACCAGATCAAATGGTGCTCTCGATTGACGAGAAACTCCCAGGCATTTGGTCTATGAAGGGAATCGTTTCCAGGACGATCCAGACCCTCTTCGGCGCACTTCGCCGTAAGGTATTTGCGTCTCATCGCCAGTCGAGCTTCTGTTTCGTCCAAAGTGCTCTGCTCCATTACTCTTTCTTCCTGCGTAAGTCCTGGCTCTTCCTGTAGCATAAAACCAAATCATTTTTCAAGTCACATTGACACTTTGAAATTTTACATACAACGATGAGACTATCGCCGACATATTACTCAAGACGTTCACTGTATTTCCTATATCTTCCTTAGCAATGTGTGATTTATTTAATCCTTCTATTTTTTTAAACGAATGGTTCCACAAATTTCGTCCGCGAAATTGTTCCAAGGTTCTTCCAATTCGTTATTTTTCGCAATTAGCACGAAGCAATCGTCGCGAATTAGACTCACCTCGTTCGAGCGTGACGTGGGTGTCCACAATGTACGTTCCGTCCATTCTAATTCATGTCAATTCACGTATATCGACGTACTTATGTTACTGTACGTGCACCACTGTGCAATTACTGTTGATGCAATAGATGCAAAACGTCGTGTCTTCGTGTGACGATACTATTCCACAACCTGAGCTATATAATCCCGACATCTTCTTCTTGCTCTTTCATACTCATACGGAGAGAAAGGTGGCTCGAGAACCACTCCGTACTCAAGGGCTCTACTCTATCTTGCTATTGAAATTACAAGCATATTGGCACTTGGTTATACCGTCCTTTGTGTCAGATAGGCAGATAGGCAATTTTTAATATTTTTTTCAAGCCTCCGCTCGCTTTTTTTTTATCGCGTCCTAGATACACGATCAAGCCTCTAGGACAAAATATTGGAGATTTTTAAACTGGAATTCAACATTCATAAACTATGTTTGTTCTAAGTATACGTCCATTCCTTTGTATACAAATCGAGCATGGATGTACACGCGACAGACGGAATATCAAAAAATATGTGCCGAGGCTCAGACCCGAGGCTCAAGCAGGGCTTGAATCCCTCGATATCCAAATACCGCTTTGTAGGATAAATATCGAAGGAATTCTGGTCCGTGAATAGGTTATGGACGTTCATATCTTTACAGTTTTGGAGTAAGAGACAAAGTTTTTCTTTGCCTATGCTCGAATAAGGTTTTTTTTAATACGACAAAAGCTACACCGAAAAAGGTGATTGGTTCAACTAAATGCAGTGGACACGGGCAGACAAATAAATTTTTAGTCAATGCAACAAAATTTTTCCTCTCTTCAAATATATCTTGGTCTGCTGAACCTAATGACTTGTGAAAAAAATGTCGTTGCTTTGTCTAAGCATTTATTTGACAATTCTTATTCATCAGATTTAATTCAAACAATAAATCTCCTTTCTCAGTGTATGAAGGGCTTAAAAGAATTTTATACAAATACAAAAATATCATTTCGCAACAATTTATATATTTAAGTGTAAAAAACAATGTTTATTGCGGTAATGGCCTAAATGTCTCTAAAATCGAATATTTTACTTCGATAAATTTCTTCCGGTCAAACAAAATCTTATTTTTGGCAAAAGTAGATTGCGAAGAGTTAAAGATGTATTTATTCGTCGAAAAAAATGGCTCATGATCGATTGAAATAATTTTCGAACCCTGCAACGCTTAACATTGAGAAGAATACTGAAAGATATAAAGATTTTCGCCTTTTCAACGTGCTCTAATTTTATTTTTACTATCGGGTCGATTTGCTTGCTGGTTGCAAGTGCACGGTCGTACCAAGCGTACCGCGTAGTACCTACGTGCTGCTTCATCCATGGTAATATTCTGCGCGATACTACAACCGCTCGCGTAATCGACGACACACGCTCCGTCTATATGCACCTCTCTCTTGTGTAGGATAACTACTGGATAGATCTAACTCGAGTTACCCGCCAACAGTGAACTTGGTGTGCAGGTACCGTATAGCTGGGCATGGGGCTAGGGACACGGGTATGGCACATATACATGCCTACATAGACATACCAGAGCTGAGGCCCGAGCTTTTATTGCGAGGCATGGGTCGTTCCGAGGTCGTTCCCATTATCTACCGAGAATCATCGATATCCGACGCGATCGATCCTACATCCACTTCCGCAATCTTCTATTATATCTATCTCGTCCCACTGTCTGATCATTCAACCTCAATTTTATTCAACACGATGACGTAAGACCTTTTCGATTTATAGATAACCGTATACCATTAACATCAGACGTTTAATTAAACGTTTTCACAATTGGAAAGATAGAAGGGACAGTGCGTTGCTAGCTTTCGATTAATCGCCGATAGCGAGAGTCATTAATATTGTTTAATTTACGGACGATGAGTTGAATTTTCAATCGATTGATCGTTATTGTCTAAAGAAATATTAACACAGAGATTTTGTATAATCAAATATACAATATATAACAACTTGACAAATTCTCTTTTAGATACATATTAGGTTTTAATTCATTTTTTTAATTTGAAAAAAATTTCAGTAATCGGCTATTGGATTCACAAAGTTATTAATAAATTGGTTGTTAACATTAAGCATTAAAAAATCCTGATAAGTAATTAAAACAAAAAAAAATTTCGTTCGTTTTTCCTCACAACAGTTTCACGAATTCATCAAAACTATTTCTGTTAGAAAAAAATGTATTGAATATAAATAAAAAAATATTCCTCTTTAAGAAAAACAAGTAAACGCCATATTTGTTTATTTTATTACAAAAGTTATGCGTTCATCGATCATGAGAATGTACAGTTTCAAAGTCCTGAACTAATAATTTATAAAATATAAAAATATGTCCGAAAATGAACGAACTTTATTTGTCGTGAATGGTACCACCACCTTTTTTTATTGATTCATTCCGAGTAAAAGTGTGAATTGTCACGCGAGGCTCGTATTTTGTTTCAACCGCAACCGAGTATCGCGATTTTGTATAATTCCGAAGGTTTCACATGCAGTTTTACGAAACTGTGTGCTGGATTCCGAATGCAGAATACAGAAGTGGCGGCTGTACCTTCCGTTTATTGATTTTCTACGGTCCGCTTGCCCAAGCGAATGTGGGCCACGCGGCATCGGGCCATACACCGTCCCACTGGTGCTCTGCCATTGCACCGGTAAATGATGGGATAGATTCTATAGAGTCCTCTATCTGAGTTTTCATTTTTCTTTTTGTTCCACATTGCATCGCTCGTCCAGTGATACGCGGATTAATCCCCCCCGATACCGAGGGATTTACATATTTCGATTGCTCCCACACGTTAATTGCAATGTCAATCGAATAGGAAAACGAGACTACAGTCTGTTGTAGGTACAGTGTCAACGCGGATCATTCATTTTTCTGAGATCTGTGCCTATCAATTTTTCATCGACTGTTACGCGGCTCGTGCCGCCGTTCAGTATTTGTTCAATCCCAGTGAGTAAACAATTTATTTATAAATGGCGAAACATCTACCAATTGACAGTATATATTAAAAAAACATTTATTTGTTATTTCTAAAATAATAACTAAACGTTTTTTCTTTAGTACACGTAACTGTACTGGTAATGTTTAGGTGAGTACTGGTAACGTTTAGGAATAAAAAAAAATTAATTATGCTACAGTTCTATGGCTATATTTAACTTTCAAATATTTCAAATAACTTTTTGAATTGCACATAAAAATCTCGGACTTGGTTAAGCAAGTATGTCACAAGAGTAGTGTTTGAACATTTAATCCATTCGCCATGTACCATATCAATCAATCAATCAATCAATCTGCCTGTTAACCTTCATGCACTTGCGTACGATAATTTGCTTAGAATGTAAGCAAAGTACACGGTGTGCTGTGGCAATGTGAGTTCACCGTCTAGTATGGTGAGTAAGGTTAAGGTCAAGCAACAGCAGCAGCAACCACGCGGTGACACTTAATCACTAGCGTGTGCGTCGCCCTGGTAATTGCACCGTATGGTGCGTGTATACGGTAGAGTAACCCAGGGCAGTCGCTCGGTTGGCGTCTCACTTTTGCGCTGTCGCACTCCAGTGACTGAGGTTACCTGGTTCGTATGTTTAAAAATGAGGATATCAAGATTCTGTCGAGAATATGCTTAGACCCCAAGTGTGCAATAAAATCGATCGGATAAAAACGGAGGGTCAGCGATAACTCCTAAGTTCGTTCGATTGTCAATAAGATGGTTTTTTTGCAGCTCATGCTATTCACATATTCGTAGGCCTAAGTAGTCTCCTTCTGGAATCTCCTTAGGTGTAGCAGGTTTTGTCTGCCTGTCACTGTTATCCTCAAACGAGGGTCAGAGTCTCCCCCTTGTGCTTAGTGGAGCGTCTCAATCGACTTCTATTCAACTGCCAAGATTGAGAGAGAGAGAGATATAGAGAGAGACCCGAGAATAATTGAATGATCGACGTTGTTCGTTGGATATGGGCGTGACTCGTCTGATCAAAGGTGAATAATACCACTACTACTACTACTACTACCATCAGTAGCAGTACCCTTTGGACGAAACTAAACCTTCTTCGTATTTATTTTAGCATGACGAAGTTTGTCGCACATATTTCGTGACAGAATCTATATTATGTATAGTAAAGATACTCCTTTCTTGTATTTTTATCGGGAATTCGGGTTACATAACGGAAAAAAATATAAATAGGTAAAGTAGTAGTAAAATATACTACTGAAACGAACAAGCTCTTTTGTTTTGTTCTACAGAAAATTTTCCTTCAAAGGTTATCTCATTCGATAAAACATCCATCCCATTACTTAGAAGACTTCGTGGTAATTAAAGTTACTTATTAATGCACCGTTTTTAGTTCGTTAATTGTACAAAATAATCGTGAGAACTAAACGAAATAATTGTTAACACGAATCGAGTTTCACGTGAGAACTTGTATACTTCGCACGAGTTTACCATTCAGTGACTTGCCACGGAATGTCGGACTCTCGTTGCTGGGAGATTTTTTTTTTTTTATTAAAATTTGAACGAATCTATCTAAATTCACTTTTTATTACTCCTATGATATTTTAGAATTACATATTATAATATTATCCAGTGGAGCATAGATTTACATAAACGTCAGTCTTTAACATTATGTAGAACCTTTCCAAAATGAATTAATTGACATTTTTAGAAATTAATTTTTAATTTTTAATTTTTTTCTGTATCTGATGCATCATTTTAGAATCTCGTATATAAAATGCATAGTTTCACTTGAGTTCTGATGCATATAGAAGATTTAGAAAAGGTCAATCGAAAGGGAAACATCGTGAAAGAGGAATGTCACATCGTCAATGATAGAACCGCGAGGCGTCCATCTCGTGTTCGAGCAAAGTGGGAAATCGTAGCGAGCGACCCTGTCTAGTTATAGCGATCTGCTAAAGTAAGAAGTAAGATATAAATATAGCCAGACTTTAAAGAAATATCGAACGTTTCCTGGCCGGAAAGCCTGACGTGCTCACAGTAAAAAAAAAAAAAAAACTTACTGGCAGTTTATCAAAATACAAAAACCTTAAATTCTTAGCGCTTCATTGCTTTTTTTTTACTTTATCATCATAAACAACGCATGTAAAGAGAGAAAGTATTGTAATCCAAGACTAAAAACGACTGTCATAATGTGGTCAAAATGTTTTGAGTGTCCTAGAGTACAGAAAAAGCGTTTATTTATTTCTGTCTGTCTGTTCGTCTTGTTCTATCGTCCGAAACACACATTTCCAAATGGTTGCGAATCGCAGTGATCTTTGTTCTGTCTTCAAAGTATAAAATGAAGTTTTTATACAAAAAATCGAACTGAAACACCAAGCCCTTTTGATAATTTATCTGAAATATGAGAAAATAAAAAAAAAAGGTGCGAATAACGTAACTACAACTCGTGACTTTCTCGTAATGTTCCAATTGGTATAAAGTCGTAGATGTGAAATTACTGGAATTAAAGTAAATTGTAAATAATGTTTTATCTTCTTCGCTACAATCTTTTAACGTAACGTCACAAAATAAAAGATATATTGTAATGCTACGAAACAACTCACGAGATGGTGCTTGCATAAAATGAACTTAATATTGAAACAGGCTGACTGTTATCTCGGTCGTATTATTGTCGAGGTAAGCATTCGAATAAATACTTCAATAGTTTGACAGGTCAGATTTACTTCTCGGTACTTGAAAAGTTATCGAATGTTACAGTGCGATGATTATGAGACCACAGATGAATATGATAATTTGAAATACGATCATGTACTATTTTTATGAAATGCTATGAGCCAGCGATAAATACTATAACTGTATTTGTTCTTTATGTGTTTATGTATTTATAACCGTAATGTGTCTCAACGTAAAATCTGTTCTGTCTATGCAATTTTTCGATTTCAACATTCGGTGTGAATGAGTATATATCTCATCGGAAATCACTTACTCTGTAATCATTATTTTTTTGTTATTAGACATTTTTTATTGCCGATGGTTAGTTTTTATTTTACTCAAGTGACTGCATAAGGTAACGAGCGTACCGCTGATACCGAATCACTTATTCACCGCTGGCTACTTCCATCCGAGTCTGTACGTCTGAGATCAAAGCATAATCATTTCCTCGTTGAGAAAGCTTTGGTTTCCTAAAAAAACATTTTTTGTTTTCAGATTTTTGTGTCAGGATACATAAAATTATTTAAAGCGTTGAGAAAAAAACGCTATTGAAACATTTAAATTTTAGAATCACTTCAGCGTATGATCGAAAATTGGTCACATTAATTACGCAATAAGTTGTGATTGTGAAAAAATTTCGTTTAAATATATATAAATTATGCGATTTTAGAGTTTTTTGAACTTAACATTTTTCTTATCATTAAAATTTTTGTCAACGATTTATTTATATAGTTGCTAGTAGAATATGGTAGCTCAGGGGATTTCTCATTATTTTCCTTCTTTGAGATAAAGCTTCCTCTACTAGGAAGTCAAAATTGATGTTACTTTACTTCCTTCTAGATGTAGCTTTGTGAAAGGTAGAAAATAATGAGAAAGCAATGTGGAAGGTACTTTGTATCCCTGTTTCCGAGTTCACTGAATGATTCGTTTCTAATACTGAATCACCCGGTATAGAGTGTAAGCATAGCAATATTCTATCTCTACGATATACAGCGCAAACAGAAATCGCGTCTCACGATAGTTGCACGAAACTCTATTACGCATAATTCGCAAAGAGAAAATCCGAGTCTCAGCTGTTAGCTCTACCATGCGCTTATGCCAGCTACCGTGTCTCGAATTAATTCGTACGTTTCGCAATCAATGCTAAGAAATTTCTCATACAGATGATTCTCCGTCCAATTACCATAATTAGATACTGCATTATTTTGATTGCAAATAAACAACTGGTATATAATAAATATATGAAATTGAAAAAAAAAAAGATAATAAATCATATATGACACGCGAGTGATTTCCGGCGGAAGTTGTTCCGGTCCCGCGTGTGACACGCGTCTACGATGATAAAGTCCATTTGTCTCTTGTCGTACGCAGGATCTTGCCATTCTCTGGTACTATAATACACTGCGGTAATTTTTCACTTGGATATTGATCAGTCTCTCTCTCTCTCTCTCCTTTGGCGAGAGAAACTCCAGCGAACGCTCAGTAGAGCGTAGAAGAAAGTTTTTACTCAATATGCCACTTTTTGATAAGGTTGTATCTGATTAGACGGAACAAGGGTTTTCTCGAGCTACGTGGCAATATCGATTAGGATCTAAAGATCGATTTTTCTTCAGTTGAAAGATCGATCGCCCCACATTCAAGATTTGGATAAGCTCTGTAGTTTGCGTGGAGGATTCGAAGCAAAGGCTGTGTAGATCACTGCGCTAACTGGAAGAACACCTCATGGAAAACCGCGGGCTTTTTGCGCGCTGATCTAACTTTTTAGTTTTTTTTTCTTGTGTTTGTGCTTTTTTTCTTCTTCCGCCCTTTCTTTCATTTTCTACTTCACCTTCTCTCTTTTTCTCTCTGCGCCCTCTCTATGTCTCTCCCCCTCTTTCTCTCTATCACTACAAGTATACTTCTTTCGTAGTTACGTACACGTCTTTCATTTTCATTGTTTTTCCATTCTTTCGGGCTTCCACACACATACATTTCGAGGAGCGATTTTCAAAGGTTCGTAAGCCACCTGCCGCAATGCGTCTGGAAGTCTGCCAAGTGAAGTCCAATGACGAGCTCCTACACCTCTACCGTTACTACTACTTCATGGTTGTTCTGCACTGTTGATGGTCACACAACAGTGAGTGGTAGCTCCGGTACTACTTTGAAAATTCGTACACGTTTATGCCAATAACTATGTACCGCCTGCTTACACATTGGTAAATGTTTGTCTGTTTGATTTTGATCCATAATCTGTATACTTCAATTTCAAAAAAGTATTGCTGCAACTAACTGCATGGTTAAATACGCTTCAGGCGATTAATTTGTTGGTTCAATCAAATTAATCGTCTTAAACGTATTTAACTTTGTAAATAGGTTGTACCAAGCAATTTTTTTTTCTATGTAAAGAAAATACTGTTAAAATCATATCTTCGTGCGTTATAAAAGTATTGTAATATGTTGTCAAGCTAAAAATGGTTAGAATGGCAGATAAATGTTTCAAATTATTTTTTATTTTTGATCAAATGTGCATTTAAATTTTACATTTTTTTCTACTATTTTAGTACAAATGGCTAATCACTAACCTGCTTATCATATATAACCTAGAAGCTTTATCTCGTATGCTATAGCTACTTCACTGCTGTACTCGTAATGTTCTCGTAAAAGGCAGAAGATGAAGGCTTTTGTACGTAGACTGTATATATGAAATAGTTTGTTACTGTGGAATGAGGTCTCGTGCTTATGATATACGAACTCATATTCACCCTAAAGCGAGGCAGCCTGGCTTGTATCAATGCCGACTTAGCACACGGAGCTTCTCCGAAGGTTTTCATATTGTATGGTCTCCCTTGTCCGCATGGCCCTTCAGCTATAGCACGTACAGTAAGGAACATTTTGCATATCTTCGTGCGAAAATATGACAACCAATTTCTTTTGTCTGTATATTCGCATGATTTATTGCATTTCTCTTTTTAGATAACGATTATTGTCTGCTGACAGTTTTTTCTTTTGCGTTAAATTGAACTCTGTCAGTCCCTTTGTGGCTTTAATTATATTTAAAAATTATTTCATCCTAAGGAATTCGGTTTGGTAAACCCACGTAAACCCTAATAAAAAAACCTGCATAGGACATTTATATTTGACGTTGTTTTAGTTAACTTAATATTGCAATTCGTTGAAGATAATCATTTTTATTCAATTGGACACACGCGAGGTTGAGTACAGTGGGATCGAGGTAGAAAGCCGATTGCCTGAAGGTACAGTCGACAGGAATGAAGGGGGTGAGCTTATCAATGGCACGCTCGACTCTCATGCTCTCTCAAACATACTTAATATTTTATATCTCTCATGTGTCCTGTAGCCCTATCTCTGACGAAAAGCTTTTCGTATCGGCGCGAATGCCTGTGGGCTAGAAAAGATGGTCCCGCTGTCGTTGACAATGACCCGTGAATTTGGCAAGCATTCGTGCAGTCCGTTCTATACACAATGGCACCTTTCATAAAAAATTAACTAGAGGAACAAAAGCAGATTGTCTAGAAGCGGTAGCCCGGAGCAGCCCGGTTATTCAGCAATCATAATCGATCAAGAGCTTCTACATTTTACCCACAGTTTGCACATGCTCTTGTGATTGATATAAAGTCGGCAAGAAAAAGGTAACAGCGATAGGCGTTGGCAGCGGTCTCGAACGAGGTCAGAGATATTCATCGACAAATGGATACTGTCATTAATCAAAAAGACGCTAATGCACCACTTAGGGAATTTTATTTTCTTTGGTTTAAGTCGTTATAATACGATTTGATTCTTTTTTCGCAAAAACAATTTTTTTGTATCTTTTTGGTAGATACATTATCTTTGTTGATGTAAAATTTCGAAAATATTTTCGGTTTCCACAATATGTGATGTCAAAGTCATCCAAATTTCACTGCATAGATATACTTCGTCAGTTAATAGAGCAATCTTTGGTTCTACTTATAATAGTTTGGCATCTAGACGGTAAAAGGAAATGAAATTTCTATGACATACCAGTTTAATATGGAAAGTCTGTTTTTTAAATATCTTGGACGATTTTTTCTTTCTTTGCTTCCTCGTAGAGGAAGCTTTGTTTTCATGAAAAATATTTTTATTTGAGATTTTCATGTCGAAGTGTTTAAAATGTTCCAGATAGTCTAAAAATCACGTTTGGAAAAAAAATGTTTGCACGTTTGTGTGTATTTTCTTTATGTGCTTAACTTGCAAAATTCAAACAGTTATAAATCGAGAATGCCTTCAAAAACCCTGTCCAAAGTGGACACACAAGTAAGGCAGCAAACCCCTATGGTTTATTGCAGTTTATTAAGATATTCGTATGTTAGAAAAAGTTTAATTTAATTTTTTTTTATTTCTATGGAAAATTATATTCTCTTTAAATTTTGTTAAACTTCTGTATCTATAATTTTTTCAAAACTCTGAGGTTCTTCAATTGGAGAAAAGCCGAGAACAAAACTTTCTCTATGAGAAAGCCAAAATTGATCAACGTAAACTTCCTCGTAAACTGAGATAAGATTTTGTTCACTATAACTAAATATATTTAGTTGTCCCGTTATCTAAAATATTTTTTTAGTGTTACAAAATTTATTAACAATTAATAAATATTAGTTTTTTTTATAATAAAATCTTATACCGAAGACACTTTCGTCAAACGAGCGATTTATTTGAGAAATTTCTTCCTCGTAACTTATTTGATGTTCGTTACCAATAAATAACGATTTGCGGCAAGGTGATTAAATATACTTGAAACGGTTTATCTTAAATATTGACCAATCGGTAGTTGAGACAAGCATTCGGTCCTCGAACGGTAATTTGATAACTATCAACAAATCTGTATTAGCTTAAATTCAAAATTTGTTAGTTATTAACAAATATCTATTTATTTCGCTGAGACAACAGTTATGTCAAATGTATATTTAATAATTATTAACAAATCGAAAGTCGCTTCAACTATTTTTAATCACGTTGCCGCAAATCGTTTTTTGTTCGTAAGAAACATCGAATAAGTTACGAGAAACAAATTGCACAAATAAATCGTTCATTTGGCGAAAGTGCCTTTGGTAATAAGATTTTATTATGAGAATACTAATATTTATTAACTGTTAATACATTTTTTAATACTTAACGAATGTTTTAGATTACGGGACAACTAAATATATTTAGTTATAGCGAATAAACTCTTTTCTCAGTGCAGGTGACCTAGTGTAGCAGCGTACTCAGCTACCATCAGTTATTTCTGACGTCCTGATTTCTGCGAACGCGTCCTGGAAACTCGATACTACGAGCTTAGCGTTCTCCAGCTTGACGCTTCGAAGCCTCATTCATTCAACTTCTTCGCACCAGCGTTATCTATTGTGTCCTCATTGTAAGCAATGGGTCGGATATTTAAAGTACTTGGTCAAAGACCTATCATCGGAGAAGCAGTGGATATAGTAAATTCGTAGTCGTAATCAGAGGTGGATGCTCAAGTATAAACAGATTCGTTAGCCGAGAGCCCAGGAATATCAAGTTATTTTCGCCGAGCTACGTCTTTTTAATGAGGCTTGGAGGATTCATTAAAATTCAATTGATCGCCAAAGCAAAAGGTCTCAGAAAAAGCCATCTCGTTGCGGGCATATAAAGCTGACGTTGTAGATGGATCTTGGTTCATTTTCACATTCTTATTCGATCGGATATAATCATCAGGAATTATTGAGTCCAATATTTCTGTAGGAATCGAATTTTTCCACTGGCTCTATGACTTAATATCCAGAGATCGTGCCCGAGAACTCGTGCATCCAGCAATCTCAGGTTTTCCCATTTTTTTCTTGTTTTATTTTCCTCGAGGTAGCTGCGAGCCTTATCTAAACTACCGGCAGAATTCGATAGACTGAGGTCTACACCGAGAGTGAGAAACAGGGAGAGAGAGAGAGAGAGAGAGAAGCTCACCCTGCCCCCGGTTTTACGATCATAGTTTACGATCCTATCTAGCCTTAAGAGAGTTCCAATGTCCGGTACGCGGGCATTGCTTCGATCGTGAAAATCACTGAGCTTCCCGAAAGCAACGACGTACGAGGTTTCCACGTTACTTGTGGCGTATCGATAATACAGACATTTCTCTTTGTACACATTAAATATGATAGCAATTGCCCAGACGAGTTATCAAAGAATGCAGCTATTATCGATTCTGTCTGTTTGAATAATTTTCTACAGTGACTGCCAATCAGTGAGGATGACCAATACTTGTACAAAGTTTATAGTCTTAACCTATCCTGTAGCTTATCTCGGTGGATTTTGGCTCCGAAGGAAGACCATTTTCTTGTAGAGTTATGTACCCCACACCATGACTCCCGCTCGCCAATTGTACATGTGCGGTGATTCGTAGTCTGATTTGAAAAAAAAAATGTATATATAAAAAAAAGAATACGCGTGGCCTGCTACCATTTTATATGAATGGTTGCCTCGGGATTCCACTGTTCCCAAATTCGTAAAACGGATAGTATATCTTTTATGCGTTGGAATCCACTAACGTCTTTTAAAAAAATTTCAAGATATTTACGTTGCGATCCTATTTAATGGAAAATGGAA
Organism: Cylloceria caligata; assembly: GCA_963942595.1. Lineage (NCBI taxonomy): Eukaryota > Metazoa > Arthropoda > Insecta > Hymenoptera > Ichneumonidae > Cylloceria > Cylloceria caligata. The sequence continues at coordinate 13,583,921 of OZ012706.1, read as the reverse complement.
ATTCTTTTTAATCATCAAAAACTAAATTTATTCGTTGGTACGCTGTAATACAGCAGTCGGATATATTTACGTACTTTACATATGTGAGATACATAAATATCTCTTTAAATGAAAGCTTAAATTTTTTGTTTATCAATTTAGAACATTACTCATCTAGTTATTAACGTCAAATTACTTGTGCAACGGATTTAAACACGATAATTCTTACATTTCGTATTTATTTCCAACTGTGAGAAGATTCATGAAGAGGCAAGTGCGATATAAATTGTTTAAAGGCCTAGGTTGTTTACTTTAAAAAATATTTGGTGCAATCTTTCCATCGTTTTGTTTATAAAAAGCATTCTTTTTCTTTCAATTAAAAATCAAACAACGCTTAATATATTTCGAATGACACAAAGACACAAAGAGATAACTCGTGGAATTGTTTGATCCGACGGTTTTCTTTTACTCAGGCGTGACGAGCCCTCAATGCGACTGTCTCTTTTGTATTCGCTCTTCCTCTTCGTCGACAACCAGTAGCAACCTGATGCGCCTGAAGTATTTCTCGTTCACCTCTGTTGCTGTCCGTTTCACGACAATTGGTGAATCGAGCAAAACGACTGCTGTTGTACGATAGGCTGAGGTACAATTTTCTTGTGTATTCGGCTGTTTAGGATTGAATGACTGCGGCAACTCACCTCCGACGATCCCGTTTGCTGAACTCTGTTCCCACTGTCCTGGCTGAACAGTGCGAGCATGATGAGCGCAAGTACACCCGCGACGATGATTGTCCTCCGCAGTCCCGCCAGGACGTGACATCGTGGCGTCATCTTTTCCCTGTGAACGTGCTTCCTTCTGTATTCATACCGAACTATAACAAACGGATAAACCAATCTTAAACAATTTTGTAACATATTTGGAAGATTTATATCTTAAATAATTAAGGAACAGCAAGAAATGGAAACAGAACGTTTTACAGTACCCCAAATTATAAATAAAATATTTAATAATAATAAAATTCGAACTACAATTTTCACTCGATTGATGAACCGTTTAGTAGCACCTCCTGCCCATATTTATAACGCTTATCTAAGAACGATAAGCAAATTATAGTCAGTGACATTGCAGTAATTATACGAAACACTTTGTTCCGTTCACGCCTAAGCCTATTTTCCGGCATCATTCAGCACTAGGTAAATATGGCAGCACAAACGCGACAGTTAAGCATACATCCGATCGATTATCGAACTACTCCAAAGCTCAGGTGCACGCTTCCATCATGATACAACCCACGTGCAGGTCACACACGACTGACCTATACAATACATTTTGATGTTGTTTCTTCTTTTAAGGCATAACCGAACCTGCTATGTCTCTACACGTAATCATTACAATTTTTAGACACCGACGAAGCTGTCAACTTCTGCCTTCCATCAACTCTGCGTTGCTTAAATATGAGCCGCGCTGAACTATTTAAAATCTTTTAATAGCGCGAAACATGCTGCTGATGGATACGAGCTGTCTGCGGATTCACTTCAGCTCGAGTGCATAATTAGACCATAAAATAAAAACGTTGCCTATTTTCCCAGGCTGTACGTAACGCGTAATTTTCGATTGCGTAACGTACGTATGGGTTTCTCGAGGTTTCACGCAAGCTCTTCGTACAGTAGACACAAAAACTACTGGCACGAGGAACGCATCTTATGTTTACGAGTTATACAACTCATTTTATTGCTATAAAATATTTAGAATTTATTAAATCGAAAAGCGTATTTTTATTTTTGTAAACAACAAAATGAGATTATGCTGGGATAAATTGTTTAAAAAGATTTTAGAATCAAAAGTGCCAATGAATAAAATAAATGGGGTAAAGACAGGAAAACTTTTCGGTTATCGATCAATAAATAATTAACACTTCGTGTTAGGTTGATACTCGTTATTATTTGTCCTCGATGTAATTCGTGAAGAGCGTAAAGTGAAAATTACAAATTACAAAAAGGATTGAATGATCCGGTCAATTCGCTTATCGCTTAAGATTACACATCGATAGACACAAAATTACACACCGTCGCATATAAAAAGTGATACAACGAATACTGTTATTCTTAGATAGTAGAATGACGGTTTTGTTAAAAAATTGATTGTGACCCACATTCTTTTGTGCCACCCGCCTAATTTGCAGTCAAAATATTAACTTTTGTACATATTTTTTCACTTGTTCTACTGTACCCCAGACATTGTTGTCCCACTGCGTTCCGCTACCTCTTATGACGATAATAAAATAATTATCGTATAGACAAATGAATTAGTCCTTGGCGTAAGTTACAATCGTTGCATTATACCACAACCCTTGATTTTTAATTGGAAATTCATGCTTAAGGCTTTGTGATTTTTAATTGCAATTTGTAATTGGTGACGCGTAATGATCTTAATCACTCAAAGTATTTTATTCGACCCCCGAATCATATTATAACTTAATGTTAAGAATGGTTTCAATGTGGCTTTTGTTTTAAATGGTTCACTCTACCAGTTTTCAAGATACATTGATTGACCAACTATGCTTCGTATCTTACTCAATCTCCCTCTCCCCTATATGTAGATTTAAAAAAAGCAGCTCGCAGTTTCCGAACATTGAGAAATAATAATAGAACATATACAGGCGAATGACAATTAAGAGAAACAGTATACACCTAACAGGATATTATTCATACCAACCAGGTTTATATTTGTTTATTTATTTATTCAATCTATGGTTTGTAAAGGTAAACCCTTAGTGAAGTAAAAAATATATTCAAATATGGAATGAAATTAATATAATTGCATAACTCTAGTGGATTGACATACGAGCGAATACCAGCGTTGGTAAAGTATGAGCGTTACGCTGCAGCCTGCTCCTGGCGTAATCGCAGCTTGGATATGCTGTGACACTGTCAATGACAACCATGGTCATTCATAATACACCATAGTAGTACACTGGCATGATATAAAAAGAGATCTACCATACAATATTGAGAGACTGTGCCGACTTGAACGACAATTATACTATTCGACGAGTGACCAGAGTAGAGCGAATCAAAACCGCTTCGTTATACTGTATAATCTCGTCCAGTTGGTATCAGTGTCGTGAAATCCAATCCTGATCCTACTAGCATCGCAAGGTTGAATTTTCGGTTTAGCAAACAGAACTGCAGGGAACCGTACGAGCCTCTCGATTATCCGTGTACACAAAAATTGTACACAAAAAAATCAGAGGATATTTTAATGTCATCGATACGTTACTTTTATATCACGTAAAATGATGGAAATCTCATCTTCAGACATATCTGTTGTTGCTGTTGTTGTTTCGTGCATAAATAAGGATCGGAAAAGTGACGAGAGTAAAGCTTATCGGAGGCAGAGTATCTGATACACGTGGAATTTTCGTGGGAATTTCGTCATAGAATCGATAAGTACGTTGAGATGGTACTGGAGGGCTTGTGCGATAGTGCGAGTGGTCGTGAAAGATGTTCGAAGAGCATTTTCCGAAGAAGCGTATTGAACCAACACACGATACACATAGTAAGTGTTGTTGTGTCAACCAAATGCATTAATAAAATATGTGTTATAACGATACGTTTGCACTGCCGTTTTCCGGTGTCCTCTGTAAAACATACTTCTTCGTATTTTTCTATAGATCACGCTATATGTAACGCACGTTACGTGTGTTGAAACAACGCGTTTAACGACCAACAACTGATTTGGTGTGCAGGTACACACTAATAGGTATACTACACACCTTACAAAAGAACGCGCTCGCAAAAATGACTCACTTGTACATACGTACACTCAAAATGTAAGATAGTGGATTTGTACATTATATGCGCATCTTAAGCGTGTTGTCATATACGTGGTCGAAAAAAACGCGCTTGGAGGTGTGTTACGTAGTTGACCCTTTATAAGTCACAAGAATATCCCCACTTTTTGGCTCTACCATAGCAACGCGTTACCCCCACTCTACTTTTCATAGTCCTTTTTCAAGACGGTTTTGGGCGGTGCAATTTATAAGAGGTTAACGCGGCTAAGATGTAAATAATTATACAGCAACCGCGTTATTACAACATACTTTATTTTAACTAATGTATCTGATGCAGCAACACACGTAATAAGTATGTTACTCATTGTTTAAACTCACATTACAATCCACCTGTTTTTAAAGAGATGCGAGAATATTACCTCGTGATCATCCTGAAATTGGTGATACCCAAGAATAAGATCATCAATGACCTGGTAATCCGTTATAATTAATATCTAAATGATTATAATATTGTTACGATTACGGACGATGTTCACATGGACAAGCTTCACTCGTCAAATTATTGATCGACTGAATTTACAAATGACCAAGATTGCTTGGCTCTTGACAGATGAATACGAATAAACGACCGATGTTACGACAATTTTATAAAATTATAAGGTTTTCTCCAAACCCCAACGATAAGATATACATGAGAGTATAAAACTGCGATAACGACCAATAAAATATCAAAGGATTATGATAACAATCCATGCAGAAACGTATGGTAGAGATCCAGCTAGATTCTCATAATTATCCCTGGTCACCGATAGAAATTCAACAAGACACCGGATCGGATTATAAGACCGAAATGAAATGGTTGCAAACTGTATTTTAGAATGGATTCCGGACTGGATACCTGATCGTGTCCAGGTTGAATCCTACGGGAAGCTTAAAGGATCACATAGAATCTAATGGGATCCTCAAAGGATCCTAAAAAATAATTATGAGGATCATGTAAATATAATAATTATATATTATTATTATATTTACGTATAGACGCGAAATTGTTACTTATACCGGATTCTACGTACAGAATTTTTTCCGCCTAATCAGCACCTCGCCAGTACAAATGACATAAAACAACTGTTTATCGCAAACGTCACTCCACGTTTGCATTTATTACTGTAAAATCATTTTTAGTAATGCTCTTCAAAGCTTCCCTTTACCTTCCATTGTTAATTTTGTTAACAAATCGACAAGAATTCAATAAAGCGCCCAATATCCGAGTTTCGATTCTAATTATTTCCGGTCGTGAATTCTCCAACACTCCGGGCCACCTGGCTGCTCTTCGGTAACGAAGCGAATCGCCTCACCGTTTATAGATTTCACAGCGTAATCTTAGCACGGTAAATTCTAACGGGAACGGGTATTTAGCAAAAACGTTTTGTTACCAAGCGCGAATGTAAATCCGATATTGTACGTAGATCGTCTTATGCCAGGCTGTTCTTATTTCGCGATAATAACACGGGAGTCATGAGGGAATCTATCAGAGGTGCAGGTGCATCGCGGCTCTAACTGCATTTCAACAAAACTTTACTCAATATATTTAACACATTTGCATTTTTTATTACAAAATAACAATTCGGCATCATTATTATATAAAAAATAATAGTTCTTTAAATTATCAAAAGATGAAGAACATTTCATGGAAATCATTTATTCAAGATCCACAAAAGTGACATTTTTATGCAAAATTTTTCCGAACTTTTGCTTGACAATAACAAACAAATAAATTACGATAAGTTAAAGATTCAACGACAAGTTTTCATCGAAAGGGAAGCTGAATTTTTCGATAAATTGTGCAGCGAAATATCTAGTCGGCCCGTGAGCATAGAAGAAGCTCACGAACCGTTGCAACGAGGGTGTGTTTCTTCTCTCCCTCGTAGTTACGGTTCCTTGACACTCGCCAAGCCGAGGGGTGAATTACACCAACGCCAGTGCGAAACCCTATATCATCAGCAGCAAAGTGGGAGGCAGCAGCAGACGGCGATTAATTAAAACCAAGAACTAAACATTCGATGCAGGTTATCGTCTACATGTACATTGCAAGTACCTTATCATCGACGGTTCTCTCGACCGAGAAAATATTTTTAAAGATTATAAACAATAAGCTCTTATCAACGAATAAATTTGATTTTTTTTTTACATACCTTCCCCGGACATACGCCCAGCTCGTTATGATCACTGGCTCATTTACTGGCCACCAGCACCAAACAGTTTCAACTTCTCTTTTTCTTCGAAACACAAATACAAATTTTCTTCTTTTATATTTATTTATTTATTTATTTTTAAATCACAATGAGCGTTAAACAAAGAAACATGTCTGTGAAGGATACTGCACAATTTTGTCAATCGCTCTATCGTACGAGAACGACAACGATGAAGATGATGTTGCGGTGTCGAAATGAAAATCCAGGCGCCAGCTGCCGTGGCCGTTCACGACGGCATCGGCCAAAACACTGCGGTGCGGTGACGCCGCGCGTCGAGTGTTGAGCAGCTTCCCTGTGTGTGCGCCGTGAGCGCCCCTCGCTCATTGCTCCGCCGATAGTAGAAACCAGGGATGGGCATAATTAAAAAAATAATTAATAATAACGAGCGGTTTTTTACTCGTGATTTATTTTGAGTTGATATTAACGAGGGTTTTTATGATCTATACTTTCGAGTTCAAAAAACGCATTTTTTTCCACTCGCTATTTATTTCTAGTTCAATTAATTATTCACTTGCACTTGTCATTCGTGTGGAGTTGTCTACGGATATGCGTGAATTTGTTTGATTGTATACTTGCTTGCAGGGTGTGCAGGGTGTGCAAGTATGTGCGTATAGGCCTGCGAGTGTGCGTGACGACTTTTGTAAAATTGCCAAATATTTTCTATTGAGACAAATAGCTGTTCATAATTTCTGTAGGGTTCAATAGGGTTCGATATCTCTAATTTGTGTTAACTTTGATCAATCTAACTGAAATTTTCTACCGAATCAAGGTAACATCCAGCGGCGCTCGATATCGAGGAAAATATTTGTAGAGAGCTTCGACTTTTGTTTGGTTTTGCATTTTTTTATTTGTCATTTTTATTTCTCATCTGTAATTCTGATAAAGTGTAAGAAATCGAGCTAACACGCTAACACGAACTAATTCTGAACACGCGTTTAATAAAACTAATCGTTCTTTGAAGCGATGTACACAAAGTTGTTAATAAAGTATTATTGATAATAATATTGTCAGAACATTATCTTGAATTTGTTTAAATAACTAGTGGAAAACTACTCGTTATTTAAACTTAAAATAAGTGGCGATTAAAAAATCACTCGAAATTTAAACTCGAAAAGATAACGAATGAAAATCCACTCGCTATTTTAACTCGAAACAAACGATAAGAAAAAAAATACTCGTTATTTACACTCGAAATAAATGATGCGTCGAAATAATTCGTTGCTTAAGTTCAAAAAGATAACGTGTGTAGAAATACTGTAGAGTTTAAATTCGAGACCATAACGAATGGAAAACTAATCGTAATTGTAAATAAAAGTAAATAACGAGTGTAAAACCATTTATTATTTTAATGATATATTTAAATACTTTTACATTCGAATGTGCTTACCCGAGGTACAAAAGGTACAGCTATTGTCAGCTTTTTAAGAAAAATATAAACTTACGTTACGTTATTTAAGATTACGTTTCCGCAGGAACGTAATTCCTATCAAATTTCTTTATTTTAGTCCTCCACGTATTCAAGAATGATATAATTATTTAGAGTAAACACGTCAGGGACGAGAAACTTTTTCTTCGTAACGAACAGTGTGGCCGGCCTCCGTTTATAAAACCGATGTGTATGTGTATAATCAATTTCCTCATGAGGATCTTTAAATTATTTGGGAATGTTGTGACGCTTATTTGATGACTCTCAAGGCGTTATCGGGCCGATAACATTTGTGTATAAATACGATCGAAAGTGTCAATGCAATGTTGCGATAAAAAAAATTATTTCAACATCTTGTAAGATACAACATTCAACTTAAATTTATTTTACATTTTTAAATATAAATTAAAATATTCCAAATGTATGTCATGCGCATACTTAAGATATTAAGGCGTCTTTCTCTCTCGTTAGCTATATGACTCGACGATACGCCTATACGGCATTCACTACGGCACGTTCCTCAAACCTTCGAAGATCGCGTGGGGTGTTTCTTAATCCCAGTAAGGATATACGAGAGGAGGAGAATAGAAGACTAAAAAGGCTTCAGTCCCCCACTATTTTTGTGACCCATAATTCCTCCGCAATAATTTTTGTATTTGAGAAATGAATTTTTTTAAATATTGAGAACAATCTTGATAAATTCATAATTTATCGAATTTTAAAAGACCTTCTGGTATTCGATAATTTTTCGCTAGATATCTATTATCCATAAGCATTAGTGCCTTTTTTTAACTCTCAAAGTTCGTTAAGATCCATTGTATAATATATTTATGATACTATAAATACATTTTCACTATTAAATACAATTTTTCATCGAAAATTTGCAGAATATATTAATATTTTATTCTAAGTACGATAACTACTATCTTGTTGATCACTGATATATGCTCTCATTGGCTGATGCAGCACCGATAATGATTCGCTTGTGTCAGTGTATTTTAATTTCGGTTGGCTAATTTATCGTTGTGGTTTTCACTGATATCGTTGCCTCTCTCAATCCCCTGTGTCTCAAACAGTCTGACTCAGGGTTGACCTACCATTTCCACTGTTCTTTGCTTACGTTAGCCTCATACATATACTTATATCTTCGGTATATAAGTCACAAGTATGTACGTACTACAGGAGGCAATTGTATAAAGTCGGTGGTGCACACGACGTCGGCATCTATCTCACTCTTCTGGTGTGTTATACACAATGCGATGTAGGCAGTTGCGCCGGATTGGCGAACCTTTTTGCCGGTCGATCTATCGCTGGCTGTGGCGAGCGCAAGCGCAACCATTGACGACGCTCTTCGTTCTCGTACGCCGCTGAGGATCACGGCCGTACCTCTTGCTTCCATCTGTACAAGCGCTGCAGTATCTACCGATGATTGCAATCTTCCCTTATCCGAATCGCGAAGGGGGATGGTATTGTCCTCGTAGCGTACTGTCGGAACCCTGTCGATTAATCATTCTCCGATCGGAGTTGTAATATACAAACGCTTCGGTTATTCCACACGACAGATGAGTCTTTCACGAAATGAGAAAGTTTCCGGTGCTGACTTTGAGCATCTTCTCGAAAGGTTACGGGATCCCTTCGAAAGGCGACTCCGGACAGCCGTGATTGATCGTAGTGGGAGTTATATTATGCTAAGTCTCTATTTTCTACTAAACGTTTATCTATTCTTTCTGCAGAATATCTTTGACAGTAAGTTGATTACGGAATGCAAATCATTGAACTTTCAAATTCGAATGAATTTTAACGGAAAAAATTGTTTTCTACTCAGGAACGCTAATAACGACATGACAGCGCTAAATATTAATTTGAGTCAAGTGCTTATCACAAATCTAACGGAAGGTGCTGAGCGCCTGTGTGCACACTTCAATCGGTGCATTGATGCATCTGCAACTGTAACAGCGAGAACGTCAACGAAATGCTATCTCTGCACTCCGCTCGCGGCACTGTTCTGGCTCTAGGACACCCCCCTCTCAAGTGATTCACGAGTATTTATATATGAGAACCCACCGGAGACTTTCTTTTTTTACTAACAAGTTCGGGGCGGTGGGAATATAGCGATGCCGTCTATATTCATAACCTTGAGTCAACAGCAAAGTTAAGTACAACTTGCATACAGGCGGTAAATATCCGATTTAATGAAGTAGCAGCTAGCTACCGCGAATCACTGCTCGATTTCGCGAATCACAGCTAACTAGTGCCGAATCACCGACAGAAATTTATAACGAAGATTGGCGATTGGCATCAGCGAGGCTCGCAAAAGAGACCGAAATCAGTTGAATCGATAACGATTTGATGATTCCGACACATTTTTTTTAAATAACTACAATGCTAAAAATATTTGTAAATGTATTACACACAACTGCACGAAATCATTACAATCTCGGTACATGAAATAAATATTGATAATATAAATACTTTTGTAAATTTAATGATATCATTTACAAAACATGAGATTGAAAATTACAATACGAGAGTATTACTCGCGCAGAAAAAGATAAGTACCGGAAGGGGACCGGGATGGATTCCCGGAAGTCCAGGATGGAGCCCTTAAATCCCGCTGGGATTTTCGAAAAGAGTCCGGGATAGAGTCCAACGGAGATTTTCGGAGTGACGGATGGAATTCGGGATAAAAATAAATTTACAGTTTTCTTAATTAAATATCCAATTTGAATTTTAATATATTTTTGTATATCAAACGTGTGATCCAACTTATTGAAATTTCAATTACAAGATTTGAAAAATAAAGCATTGGCTGTGAATACAAATACTCAATTGAAAATTAATATACCGTTATTGAAAAATCATAATCTTGTTCACTTATTTCAAGCAATATTCCTTCAAATTTACAATACGCATATGAGATTTACTATAGGTGTTATGAGTTTGATAATTATTGTATCTGTACGATAAGCCAATATACAATTTCGTTAACTCAACGTTCGAATTGATTTTTAATACGCTTCTTTATACTTAGAATAGCGGTTGAACCTCTTCATTTGTAAAATAAAGAACCACATCGCCAATTTAGATAGGAAATTGAATAATCAATTTTAATGCGAACATTGAATTTACAAAACGATGAATATTTATTTGCAGTTGAATGAGACTTCGCGGCATGATAATTGAGCTGTATCTGATAAAACGGAGGCTAAGAACGTACATATAATATATTCGGGGACTTGCGCCAGGTAGCATTAACTAATGTTATAAATAAAAAATGTCATTATTCGTCTCTTGAAGTGGATAAACCACAACGATCCCCCATTGAACAATTTTTTTCATGATAACTCTGAATCTCGGACACACATGTACTTCAGCATTAACATACGCAGTAAGGTCGCGTTACTTGTCACAATGTTCGTTAAAATATATTGATGCAATTCATAAATAATATTATATTATATAAATATATATATTATAATATAATATAATATAATTTTGCTGCGCCTACAGTCGCGAGACGTCTTCTTCTTCGTATATAATATAATTTGTCTTTTAAATTAGAGTCGAGACGCCGCCATGTTTTTTATATGTTAAATACCGTTGCAATGTTCAGAAGACGTCTCTCGACTGTAGTGACAGCGGTAAATGAATTATTGTAATATAAATACGAAGTTAATTATAATGACATTGGAAGTTATTCCATCCTTGTTAGATTTATTTTCATATGAAAACATTTCAAAGTTAAAGTCTTGTTTATTATAGTTTTTTGCAGTCGGGAGTTAAAAAATTTGTTTATTTTATTTATTTCATACTTTTCAACGTTAGGTCAATGTGACTTTCTACTGTATTTTTATAGTTACTATATTTTTTTAAACTTAAACAGCTAAATTATTTTCAATAACTTTATTTCATTGAATCGGTCAATCATTTTTACACTCTTGTATTTAGAATTAAAGCAGCAAAGGTAATTAGGAAAAGTATAAAGTGTTCATCATTTATAATAATTTATCTTTGTTTTATTAATTTCTAGTTATTAACATAACATCTCTGATGTATAACAAACTTAGTAAGATTTTTATGCTGTTCAATAAAATATATATACTAATATTGAATAAATCTGACTGAAGTTAAGTACAGATGAACGATTATAGTAGGAATGATGACCATCTTGTGGAATTTCTGAAAAATACTATCTTTAAAAAAATAAGGTTACGATAACCAAAATCTGTTTACCAAGTTCTGTTACATCTTTAGCCGATTCGAAGAACATGGACACGAAAAACTTTTCACAAATTTAGCAACCTCGTTTAATTATTTCAACAACTATTACTATTTATTTGCAATACGTACTTTAGACTCACTGCACGTGTATACGAGTTTAATCATTAAGAGATCTGTGCATGAAATTTAATGTATGAAAGTCTGTATCCGAATTGGATTTTAACTAACTTCTTTATATTTTACTGTAGCTGTTAAAGTTTGTTGAAATTTCCATGACTATCGTTGAAAAATAAAGATTGACATTTTGAATACAAAAATATCAGGGAACATCATCCGCTAATTTTTCTTTGGTCAAAATAATAAAAAGAGATTGCAGAAAGAAAAGGATAGAGACAAATGACGTTTAAATATGGTGATTGTTTATGATACAGTTTTTGAGGTTAGTCGAATGAATTAAATATCTTCGGCGTTTATCTGCTTCTAGCTCACTCGCTCAGGTGCGAGATTCTCTCTCGAACAATGACTAACGTGACTAGTGGAGCCTCCTCTTGTCTATTTCCCATTCCTGATCCTCGCGTTTCTATTAAGGCGAGGCGAAACCTCTAACTCCAGCCGTGAGCGCGAAAGAGATAGGCTAGTATAGTTTTCATAAGGGGGGCTCTGGAGGGGCCTCCCTTAAGGAGAGGCGATACCTCCACACCACCGCATCTGATTTCCAGAACACATCTTCTCGTTTTACACTGAACAGAATTGAATGAAATTTGGTCAGTAGATTGCAAAAATGTGAACCTTTCGGGTGACAAACGTAGAATTGTTAAAATTGAAAAAAAAATCACAGATTAAATATTTGCAGTTACCTGTAATGGAAAAATTACTTTTTAAAATGATTTAGAACATAAAATGAAGAAAGGCCGTTTTTCACCCCCAAACCAGCACAAAAGCACACATGGTACACCCATTCCGAACTACTATAGTTTCGCTTCGCCTCAATTCCACGAGAGACGCTGGTAGTAATTCATATAGCTTTCTTTCTCACATACCATTATAGCGAAATGCTATTGTGTACAATTTTAGTTACCCACTGTGTAGGTTTAACCTCCCCTTAAGAATTGCGGAACATGTATGGCTGCAAGAAAAATAAAATTAATGTTACGATCCTGAATTTCTTCTCTACGGTTGATCCGTTGGATAAAAATCGAGAACGTTATCCTGCAGAATTGTTAAACGGAGAGCAACGTTCTCGGCTTTTATCCAACAGTTTAACCACGACATAAAAATTGAGCGTAGAGTTTTGGTTATCGACTGAGTAGTTTCACATCACTTTAATGACATCCTTAATGAGATGCCGGAACTTCCTATTGTACCGATCAAAATAGACGATTCCGATACATATACAATGCATCGTTTAAATGCTACTCATATGCTTCAATTTGTAGAGGGATATGTAATACCAACATAAACGCTTCAACGTCCGGTCGAATTACGGTTGAAAACATGCAAGAAATGAAAAAAGAAATCGTAAATTACTGACTCTCCAGAAAACAAATATGGCAGCTCGAGATGTCAACAGCATCTGTTCTGAAGGACATAAAAGTTTTTGAAACTCACATACTAGTATACAGGGTGTTCCATTTTAAAGGTGTAATAATACGATCATACAATATTCGGAGAACCTCAAAGAATCGACTTCCGGTCTGATTCGACGTATATGAGTTACAGAAACTTTTATATCCGACAGCACAGATTCTGTTAACGTCAAAAGCGGCCACATTTGTTTTTTGGAGAGTTAGTAACTTACGATTTATTTTTTCATTTCTTGCACGTTTTCAACCGTAATTCGACCGAATGTTGAAGCGTTTATGTTGGTATTACATAGTCCTCTATAAATTTAAGCATACGTGTAGCATATCAACGATGCATAGTGCATGCTCTGAAATCGTATATTTCTGTTGTTAAAATAATAAGGTCTAGCCTTCTCTTAAATCCTTGTTTAAATAATGTAATATATTATTTTTTATGGAACGACAGGATACTTCCAGATGACTTGATCTGACTTCATCCTGAGCCAACGAGCCTCGATCATCCATTTATCGTGTACGTTATCATTTGTTAGTGCGAACGATAGCAACGAGCGATTCCTCTTTTTTTTTTCTTGCAGCAGAGAACCATGTTTAATTTACAACTTTGATTTAAGAGATGATATACGCGCAATTTTTCTAGAAAATCAAAGCAGATCGACGTAACGTTGAGCAGGATTCGTTGGCTCCCATGTTGGATGATAGTCGTGTCACGAAAATTATTGTCCTCGAGAAGGTGTTGCGGTACGAATGCATGAGGACGTTTAGAAGAGCCGATAAAGCGAGGATACGCGCTTCCGGGCGGAAGCGCGACAATTCGTTGAGCAACGCTGTCGTCTGTACAACGAAGAATCAACAATTTCAATTGGTAACGCATGCGCGAAAGGCCACACCGGATCTTCGTCACCAAACAAGTCCTCGATACCGTATAAGCAACACCATGGTCACTGTCGGCAAGCATGACGCTGAAGCTGGCAAACCAATGTGGCAGACAAAACCGCCTGGGGGCAGTAGGTCTTGGGACTACGCTTGTACGCTTGTACGCTTGTACGCTTGTAAGCTTGTACGCTTGTACGCTTGTACGCTTGTTCGCCTGTACGCCTGTACGCTTCGCACTAGAGCTAAAGCACACGGCAGGCATGGCCGCTTCCTACTCGGGCGGACTAGGGCATAGATTGTAGTACGTCGATTTATTATTAATAAATTTTAGTCAACGGGATAAATTGAAGAGCGATTTGTTTACCTAAATCTGAAGAATATTTATGCAATATAACAAGTGACTGAGATTGTTCGCGCAAAAGTTGTACGTAGTTCTTTGTACGTGCAGTACGGTATATGAGACGCATGAATATTCAAATCTTTGCAACTAAACAATGCTTCCACACGCTATGACCACACAGATTTGTAGATTTAGACGAACATTCTGTGGGTCAAGACGAAAACAACGATATATGATTTATTCCGTTGACGGCTTTTGTTAATAACAAAAAAAAAATGGCAAAGTTTAGGAAAGATATAGGCTTGTAGTTCTTTTTAGCGTATCGGGCAGACAAATACTATATTCAGGTTCGTGGATCTCAGCGGTACTTCCACACGCATGACCACACAGTCTTATAGATTTACACACACATTCTGTGGGTCAAGATGAATAAAACGGTGTATGGTTTATTCCGTTGACCGCCAATGAACACGTCAGTCCAACTTATACGATGAGTTCGGTTGAAACCCCAATACTTGGTCAAAGTTTCTTTGGTATCAGCACTTCTTCATCTTCGATGGATGTTTTTCTTGGCCGTTGGTTAGATGTTCTCCAATTGTTAGCGGTTTCCGGTGCAGCATCTTAACGTTTGTCAATCGAATGGAGAGTGGATAAGGCGATGTTGCTCGTATCACCTGCTTCGAATGTGTTATAGTCTTTGTTTCTGTTGGTTACCCTGATGATCTTGTCGTTGTTATTGTTATTATTGTTATCCTTGATTGTTCCCACTCTGGTGTCTTTCACACCCGATTCATTGTAATATTTATTGTTTGACCCGCAAAGTTCATCGTGGTTCACTACGTACGATTCGTCGCTGCTCGATTCGTACTCCAATCGCAAGTTTATCGTTGATTTATCATACTCGTCTTCGAAAGAGGTAATAGTCATTACTGTGTTGACGGACAATTTGTTGACATCTGCTTCGGATAATTCCAGCTGACTTTCAGCAGGATCAAGAGTGGATGACGCGGTGCGGCATTCGTCGTATGCCACGAAAGTCTGTTTCCCTTTAATAAAAGATTTCATCGATTTTAGGTCAAATACTTCGTTGTTATCATTGATGGTGACATCCCTGATAATTTCTCTTATTCTATCGTCTACTTAATTTCTTTCTGAGCTTTCCTGCTTGTCCTTAACATAGTCAAGGTTGGGGGAGGCAATGCTTTCATTTGATTTTCTAACCTCCACATAAGCTGTTTTAATTTCGTCGAATTTATTTCGAAAGGTATCGTAGCATCGCCGAATATTCTTCTGCAGTGTCCGCTGATCTTGGAAAGAAAATATTTGACGGCTGATCTGGGACCAAATACTCTTTTGGCTATTCTGAGTATTGTAACGTGGATCGCTTGCAAAACTGTATCAATCCTCATTGGGACATAGTTTTCCTAATGCCTTGGTAATTTCTGCAGTGTCAATTGCCATGATGTAAGTGTAATTATATATAAGTATACCCTCTTGGGAATGATTTTATTCAGTTTATATTTTTAATACATGTTATGCCCATATGGAAAAATAATATATCCAAATATATGTACGAAATATTCAACTTTTTTCCACAAAGTGTTATATAAATATCTGAGATATATCTTTTAGGATGTATTTGGCAGATATATAAACGATTTATAGATGGTATAGAACGATATAAATATATATCCTGTACATATTGAAATATACATTAATAATATAGTAATTTTCGTCAAAAATACATCTTTTCTGTACTTTAATTCCATGAAGGGAGTACGAGGTCTGTTCAAAGAGTATCGCGAATTTTGTGTTTTTTCGAAAAGTATTTATTTATTCATTAATATCTATTTTGTCCCCTTCAAAGTAATTCCCCTCGGATATAATACATTTATGCCAACGATTTTCCCAATCCTCGAAGCACTTAAAAAAATCATTTTTTGTGATCTTGTTCAACTCCTCCTTCGATGTCGTCTTTATCGCTTCAATCGTGGCGTAGCGTCGTCCTTTCATGGGCCTTTTCAGTTTTGGGAACAGGAAAAAGTCACAGGGGGCAAGGTCTGGGGAATACGGTGGCTGCGGCATCATTAGAGTGTTTTTTTTTGGCCAAAAATTCGCGCACAAGCAACGATGTGTGAGCAGGGGCGTTATCATGGTGCAAAAGCCAATTTTTGTTCTTCCACAAATCCCGGCGTTTCTGGCGGATTGCTTCGTGCAAATTGCGCATAACTTGCAGGTAATATTCCTTATTAACTGTACGACCCTATGGCAAGAACTCATGATGCACCACGCCCCTGCAATCGAAGAAAACTGTGAGCAAAACCTTCACATTCGACCGAACTTGGCGCGCTTTTTTCGGTCTTGGCTCATGCGGCAGCTGCCATTGCGATGATTGAGCTTTTGTTTCCACGTCATAACCATAAACCCATGATTCGTCACCAGTTATGACCCTCTAGAGCAGGGGTCTCCAAACTACGGCCCGAGGGCCACATTCGGCCCGCGGACAGATTTTGGACTATTTCACTTTTTACCACCGGCAACAATGATAATATGGTTTTGGCCCTCGGAACTTACTGGAGTAATCAGTATGGCCCTAAGGCTGGAAAGTTTGGAGACCCCTGCTCTAGAGCAAATTTGGGTCGTCGCGGACCGAATCCAACAGCTCCTTAGCAATGTTAACTATAATTGAGCAATTTTCGCACGAATTTCGCGGCGACCCGTCTCATGCCCAAATCATTGGTAAAAATCGAATAGCACAAGCCAATCGATTTGTTTAGGTCCTCAGCAACTTCTCTAACGGTGATTCGACGATTGGCCAATATTATTTTCTTCACTTCATCAATGTTTTCGTCTGTTGTTGGTGTGCTCGGGCGTCCGGCACCCTTTTCGTTGTTCGCATCTTCTCGGCCCTCTGAGAACATTTTGTACCACCGATAAACGTTGCTTTGGTCCAAGGTAGCTTCACCATATGCTACAGTCAACATTCGGAATGCGTCCGCGCACTTAATTTTGTTTTTCACACAAAATTTGATACAGATTCTTTGATCTATTTTTTGGAATAGGCAAAAATCGAAGAGAAGTCAAAACACGTCCAACCAAAATAGCTGTCAACAATTAACTAAACATTCAAAATGATCGACTCTGTCAGCATAAGTGAGGGACATTAGTACCAACCTAACGCCACAAAAAAATCGAAAATCGAATATACGTAGCCCGCGGAAATTCAAAATTCGCGATACTTTTGAACATACCTCGTATAGTGTATGCCTGCGTATAAGTAGAATGCATCACGACGTCAGAACTACCCTACGTATGGGGTCAACATGCGAAAGTGGAAATTAAGAAAAGTGAAATACTTATCATGGAAACGAGTTAAATAAAGAGGGTGGTTAAGTTGTCTTAATATGAGAAAAACGGGATAGGACTGAACCGTGGAATATCTCGTACAACGAATAAGTGAACCGTGAAACTGTAACGTAAATGTACAAGGGCCATTTGAAAAGTTTCTAGCCTCATCGACATAAAGTAACTGTAGAAAAAAAATTCTTTCACCGTCCGATAGATGGCCTTGGCGTATGTAAACCATAAAAATTTCAAGTCATTCCGATCATTACTTTGTCCATGGCACTCTTCCAAAGTTGTCAGCTTACATTGTCTGTCAACAATGGAGAAAATAGAGTATCGCGCAGTGATAAAATTCCTTCATTCGAAAGGGAAAAAGACTCAGGAAATAAAAGATTAGTTAGACTCTGTATACAGTGAAACCTCCCCTTCATTTACAACGGTTAAACATTGGATGGCCGAGTACAAACCCACGTTTGTCGTACGAGCATTTTAGACGAGGAACGTTCCGGGCGCCTGAAAACCGCTACAACTGACGGAATGTTAATTTAGTGCATCAAACGGTCATGGAAGATCGTCGATTGACTGTTAAGGATATTCCTGAGGCTTGTGGGATATCATCCGAATGTCTCGAGTTGCAGGGAGACTACGTTGAGAAATAAATTTTGTTTTGCTTTGAAATCTGTTTTTCTTAAAAAGGCCGAAAACTTTTGAAATAGCCCTCGTTCATCTGCATCTATTCAAGTATTTTATCGTTGCTATTAACACTAAATATAAAATACTACTTACGTGCGATACGTCGTAGTTATCTAATGCCAAGAAAAAATTGTATTGACACAAGTTGAAATCGTATAGTTCGATGTCGTTCGTAACTCACGAGTAGGTCTCGCAGTCACAGGCACTGGCATAGTTTACTGTTCGACAACTATTTTCACAGAGCTCGAGTACCACGCACGTTACAAGTCGATTAAAGACCGTAGACTGATCGTGGAGGGCCACCTGCTAGACGATCGTCTGGAATCTTTACATCTTTATCAGACGGTCGACCGGCAGGTCGCATTGACGATAAGATGTGACATTTGTAGGAATGTTTCCCAGGGTGAAATGAGGGTGGGAGAAGACGTAGCGAGGTGGTACGAATTACGTGGAAGGTAATTCTCACCGTTTGAAATACGTAGGAAGAGTTTTTATGGAGTCGACGAGACCGGGGACTTTCCCGCTTATGTATGTACCGTATGGGCCCACGTTGATCAGATACTAAGTGTAACGCATGCCACATGGAAAATAATTGTATCCAAACATATTGAAGAAATTAATACGAGAAATAGAGCATGATCTGAGATCTTTGTGAATTTGCACGAATATTCTGGGGACTCTCACGAATAAAAATACATTGCAGTTATTTCCGTTGGCGAGCTTAATTAATTAATTTTTTTTTTCAATTGTTATACGTGTTCATTTTATAAACTGAGCTCAGTATACGAAAAAAAAAACTTTGCAATGTTGTTTTGTTATTAACAAAGGCCGTCAACGGAATAAACCATATACTGTTGTATTCGGCTTGACCCACAGAATGTGTATGTGAATCTACAAGACTGTGTGGTCATACGTGTGAAAGTACTGCTGAGTTCCACGACCCTGAATATTTGTCTGCCAGATACTCTAAAAAGAGCCTATATCTTTCCTAAACTTTGCCACTTTTTTTTTGTTGTTAAGAAAGGCCATCAACTGAATAAACCATATACCGTTGTATTCGGCTTAACCCACAGAATATGTGTGTAAATTTACAAAACTATGTTATCATACATGTGGACGTACTGCTGAGTTCCACGATCCTGAATATTTGTCTGCCAGATACGCTGAAAAGAGCTACAAGTCTATATCTTTCCTAAACTTTGCCATTTTTTTTGTTATTAACAAAGGCCGTCAACGGAATAAACCATATACCGTTGCAATCGTCTTGACCCACAGAATGTGTGTGTAAATCTACAAATCTGTGTGGTCATGCGCGTGGAAGTATTCTTTAGTTGCAAAGATTTGAAATTTAAGCATCTCATGTACCGTACTGCATGTATAAAGAACTACGCACAACTTTTGCGCGAACAGTCTAAGCCATTTGTTATATTGCACAATTATTCATCAAATTTAGGTAAACAAATCGCACTTCAATTTATTCCGTTGACTAAAATTTATTAATAATAAATCGACGTACTACCATCTATGCCCTAAAATCCGCCCGAGTAGGAAGCGGCTATGCCTGCCGTGTGCTGTAGCGCAAGTGCGACGCGTACAGGCAATCTCAAAACCTACTGCCGCTGGGCGGTTTTGTCTGCCAGATCGGTCTGCCAGCTTCAGCGTCATCCGCTGTATGACGATTCAACTGAGTAATAAACGCATAAGCGATAGGTGTTTCAACGAAAAAGCAAAAGAGAGATCAAAAGATAATGTAAACGAAGGATAATGAAGGAGATATTTTTCGACGACGATTATGTAAGTCCGCTGGCATGACCTTTCGCCAATAACCAAAGAATATTCCTGAGCACAAACGGCCATATGATTGAATAACGCTGCAGTGGTCTGAAAGAAGTATTTCCAATGACGTACATTAGAATTTGAAGAACAAAGTGACACGAGAAGAGCTCTTCGTACTTTGGAGACACAACGATGACAATGAGGCAAAAAGCATCGTACACCTGCGTTCCAGCGTTCCTGGCATTATTCAGAGCGCACTATAGTCGCATTCCTCTCGGGATGGCGATCGCGTTTCGCGCTCTGATCTCTATGAAGAGAAAATGCCTGAGGTTCCTTCCTTTAGCGAGTGAAGATTTCTGTCGTGTCCTGTTTGCCTGCTTCTATGTGCTCAAATAAAAAAAATAATGTAACATCGGGTGATGAAGCAAATTGCATCATCTGAGTCTACTTATGTTGTTCTGAATCTACTCTAAATTCCATCTGTTTAATAAGGATCGTAACGCTTTTTGAAGATACTTAGTTGTAACCAGTTTTATCAATTACCAATAGGAGCGTAACGCTTTACAAGGATTCTGTTGGCCGTAGACTCTCGCTCGAGATGTTTCTAGGTACATCAATAATAATGAAGTTATAACTTCAATTGTAATGTTATATTATATTTTTACTTTATTGCTGTAAAATGAATTAATTATTTATATTGTATTTCATCATTTTATCACAAAAAATCTCAAATTTATTGGTTAACACAGAGGATGATCAGCAATGCAACGTCTCAGTATAGAACTGATAGAGTGTCCTACTTTTTCGAATGTCCGCCAGGTTCTGATAAATGGAGAACATTTTTTATTGTATTTTTAAGTCTCGACAATGATGCTGAAGCTATAGCGGTCGGGCGGGCGATTTGGACGGAATACGCGGGTTGTAGATGCCGCTTGTGCGTCTACAATTGAGACGCATGAGCGCATTAGTGAAATATTCCTTCAATATGCTGTGTATTACATGCCCTTGTTCTATATTATTTTGTTTGTTATAACTAAATACAAAAAAAACGTATAGTCAAATATATTCCAGACATTGTTTATATTTTGTAATAAATTTACTTACTTTTATATTATTTGCACGCGTGCGTAGATTATCAAGTTCCACATGCGCAAGTATGTAACTGATGGCTTGAAACTTTACACGAATATTCTACATACTAAGACGAATATAACGAATCCCGTTGGAGGCATTGTTATAATTTTTTATAAATTGCCACACTTGTACATTCCTTATTCGTGCGTAGGATATCAAGTGCCATGTGCACATACGTGTTTCTAGAGGTTTGACACTTTATATGAATATTGTGGATACAACGACTAATACAACGACGTATAACTAACTGCTATGCAGATTTAAAAAAAAAATTGTATTTCATTGTAAAGCTTGTACATTTCTCGCGGGCACGCGTGTCTAGCATATCAAGTGCCACGTGCACATGCATGTTCTTAAGGGCTTGAAACTTTACATAAATATTCTGCACACCATGGCGCATATAACGAGGTATACCTAATCTCGTTGCTGACATTAAACTTTTTCAAAATAAATTCTCAAACTTGTACATACCTCACGCGCACCCGCATAGCTTATCAAGTTTCACATGCACAAACATGTAACTGGCGGTTTGAAACTTTACACGGATATTCTACAACAACGTATAGCAAATCCCGATGCAGACCAAAGATCAGCAGATTTGGAATTGTCCATTCATAACTCCAAATTCTACTAGAAAAATTCGTTATTAATTCAGATTGAAATATCAATTCCTGCTGGAATTTTTAAGTAATTTATATATTAATATTTAAATACAAGTTGTGGTGAAAATAAAATACCAATCAACATTTTATCAGGATTATAAAATGTATTGAGCCTCGACTTACATACCGTATAATTGTCGCCTGTTACAAATCTTCATAACAACATGATAAAGAAGGCGTTGAAAATTGTAATTTTCACATTGCTTCCTTGTATTTCTCGTCAACCCACAGATTCTCCTCTACGCGAAATGGTTATTACAATTTTTTCTTCTTCATAGAGGAAGTGGCATTGATATTTTCAAAAAATAAAAAATTTGGTAATATTGCAAATTTCATAAAGTTTAATTCCCTTGATAGATTCTCACTAGATTTAAGACTAACTATCCTTATACCCTAGCCAATTTCTGCGCCAAGTTTTAGTTTCATAGATGAAAAATTACGAAAGTTAGAGAGCGTACTTCCTTTTTTCGAAAAATTCAAACAATTATAAAATGAAACACCCATTAGGGATTTGGCCGAAAATCGCAGCAAATTGACGGAAGTTGGGACCCAAACCGTGTGCAAACTTTCAGGATGATCGAGTAACCCGTCCTCGAGATATATCCATTGAAATTTTGCAAACTCATCGCACACAAACGCAAACACACGCACACGCACGCGCCCGCCCGCACAGATATTTTTTCTAAATATGATTTCTCGACGTTTTGGGACTTTTTAAGTACTCCGACATTAAAATTTCAATAAGCAAAATGTGTATCAAAGCATGTGATACCCAGTCCTTTAATACTTGTTATATTAAGTATATCAAATATGAATTTTTATTATAATTACATTTGTATTGATTCGTTCTTCGAAAAATTATTTTCTCAGACGCGATATGACTATTCGTATGAAAGAAGTACATTCGCTCTACATATAAACTTTGTTCCAGTGTAGAGCGAACGCTACATACACACTTTGTTCCAGCCGGAACAGTCTATCAGATGTCGAGATTCAGCCTCATTCGTAAATGTTGCTATTCCAAGTGACCTTGTCGCTTGAGTTATCATTAAATATGAATATATTAACCTGAAATTAGAATTTACAGAGATCTGCTGTAAAGAAAAAAAAAGGACAGTGTGAGAGTTATATCAGGGGTACAAATTGAAAATGCGGGTTTGATAACAGATGGCGTTACTAACGCTATACGCATCAGGCAGTACTGTGACTATGTTCATGTCAAAGCTACGTCTTATAGCTTTAATTTTCAGTATGTGTCAATTTGTCGCAGTGTCAAATTCATAGTTTTTTTGAGCTCTCAATATGTCGAGTTTCGTGCCAACAAAACAGCATTTGCGGGAAGTTTTAATTTACTTCTTTAATTTGAAGAAAAGTGCTGCTGAAGCACATCGATTGGTCTCCGAGGCTTATCCGAGTCATGTTCCATCGGTTTCAACGTGCGAGAGATGGTTTGTGCGGTTTAGAAGTGGTGATTTTGACGTTGAGGACAAAGAGCGGCCGGGCCAAGTGAAAAAGTTTGAGAATGCTGAATTGGAGGCAATACTCAATGAAGACTCGTGTCAAACTCAACAAGAGCTCGCAGATTCATTGGGAGTGACACAACAAGCCATTTCCCATCGTATAAAAGCCCTCGGAATGATCCAAAAGCAAGGACATTGGGTGCCGTATGAGCTGAAGCCGAGAGACGTCGAGCGCCGTTTTTTTGCATGCGAACTGCTGCTCGAACGGCAAAAACGGAAGGGTTTTTTGCATCGCATTGTCACTGGTGATGAAAAGTGGATCCATTACGATAACCCGAAGCGCAAAAAATCATATGGTTACCCCGGCCATGCATCATCATCGACGGCCAAACCAAATATTCACGGCGCCAAGCTCATGCTCTGTATTTGGTGGGACCAGCTGGGTGTGGTGTATTATGAGCTATTGAAATCGAACGAAACCATCACAGGAGCACTATACCGAACTCAATTGATGCGTTTGAGCCGCGCACTCAAAGAAAAACGGCCACAATACGAGCAAAGACACGACAAAGTAATTTTGCAACATGACAACGCTCGGCCACATGTTGCAGCGCCGGTCAAAACATACCTACAAACGCTGAAATGGGAAGTCTTACCCCACCCGCCGTATAGCCCAGATATTGCTCCTTCCGATTACCACCTTTTCCGATCGATGACACATGGCCTAGCTGACCAGCGCTTCCATTCTTACGAAGAAGCCCAAAAATGGGTCGATGACTGGATAGCAGCCAAGCCGGCCGAATTTTTTCGCGACGGTATCCGTAAATTGCCAGAAAGATGGGAAAAAGTTGTGGCTAGCGATGGACAATACTTTGAATAATTCATTTGTTACCATTTTTTCAGAATAAACGTTCAAAAATAGAAAAAAATCCCGCATTTTCAATTTGTACTCCTGATATTATATTGGAACCAAATAAGCCGATACTTAGCAAATAGCGAACATTTTGTAAAGACCTTTGAACTGGAAAGAGAACTGGATAGAGCTTTCATGAGATCTTCGATGCTTAAAGTATATACCTTACGGTCGAAAAGTACCCGAATTTTCTTTTCTTCTAGGTTGGTACATCTGTCAGTTGTTTACATGTCACTTTTAAGCGCAATGTGTCAGATAGTTTGTGCGTAATAGCTTTGTAAACAAGTCATTGTTTGATGTACTCTGCGAATTTCGCTATGTCAAATTTAGTTGAGAAAAAAGTTTGCCTGAAATTTGGTGTTTCTAACAAAATATCATGTGCGGAAGCGTTAAAAATGTTAACGGTAGCCTACGGGGACTCGACAATGTTTTCGACATTCGACACAAGCATACGAATGGTACAAAGGGTTTAAAGCGGGCCGTACTGTGGTTGATGATTTGACTCGTTTCGGTCGTCCATCCATCTCTGTGACTGACGAAAATATCGAAAAAATTAAGAAAATTGTGCTCGAAAATCGTCGTGTGAGCATCAGGGAGATAGCAGCCGATCTTGGTATCTCGTTCGAATCGGTGCAGAGCGTTATGCACGATGTTTTGGGCATGAGACGAGTTTCATGTGGAGAAACAACTCGTGGTTTCTTCACCACGACAATGCGCTGGCTCACACATCTTATTCTGTACGCGACTATTTGACAAAAAACAACGTTAATATCATTCCGCAAGCTCCGTATTCACCTGACATGGCTCCGTGTGACTTTTTCCTGTTCTCACGACTCAAGTTACCACTTTGCGGAAAGCGTTTTGAGACGATTGAGGCGATAAAGGAGAATTCGCAGAAGGAACTGAAGGCGATTCCAAAATCGGCCTATGAAAAGTGTTTCAAAGATTCGAAGAAACGTTGGAATATGTGTATTGCTTATGATGGAAATTACTTTGAAGGGAATAAAATAAATATCTATAATAAATTGAACCGTTGTCGGTTTATTGACAAATTCCGAGTATTTTTTTATCGTAAGGTACAAACCATGATAAGCAGCTGCATTAGGACTAGAAGATTGCTTTCTTCATGCGTATCTGTAAAAAAAAAAAGTATACTCACCTGCTGAATAATGACAAAAGAAATTTGTTGTTCCTAACGCAGCTATACTTATGCTGCTTGAATCTATCAAGTATCATAAACGTCTGGTAAAGGACCAAAAAATGGCTTTTGCTTCTTCTTACAGCTACGCATCTAGAAAGCCGTCTACCGATACAAACGCAGCTGCTTATGATGCTCTAAAACTTAAATAATCATCGTTAGGATTCGGGGACAGCTGGTGCCATACGTAGCTGTAAGAAAAGTATACTTAACCGATTTTTAGAAGCAAAAGCCATTTGCTAGTCGGAACGTTTCATGAACTATCATTTTTATCGTGAACATGTATAATTGTTTTACTAATAAAACTGTTAGTAGAATGAAGTATTATCTAGGTTCATGCCATATCAAGTATATTAATAGAGATATCGCAGTCAAACATTTTGATGTAAATTTATTTATCTAAGCAGATCTGAAAAAACTTGAAAACTTTATTTCAATAGTTAGAGGTGAATACGTTTACATTTAATACATTTTCGTGTATATGAAATAAATATTAACTTTGTTTTATTGTTGTCCGTTATATATCTCTTTCTCTCTCTTGTCTTGTAAACTGGCTAATCAAAGGCTGTTGTTATCGTTATTATATCTGTGGTTTTTTTTATTGCGTACAGTGATTGACAGCCGCCAAACGTTGTGAATCACTTATCACAACTTTGTTTCGTACAGTAATTGAGAAGGTACGAAACTCAATAATTCGCAGAGTATGCAATTTATTGATTGTGTAGAGTATGAAATATATTGATTGGCAGGGTACGGAAAACATAATTATTGTACGAACGACGATGACGATCAAAGCGAAATATCTTCGTGATTTTCAGATCGTCATAATCACTTTTTTTTGGTCCCAATGAAAATATTTTATGCCAATGCATCTCAATGCTGCCCAGAAGATATTCAGATCGGTCTAAATTCATTACTATGACCATGTTAACCTCTTAAAAAGTGTTAAAAATGAGATTGCTACGTGCGAGGTATATGTAAGTGCGATTATTTATAAAAAATATAAACAATGTCTTCAACGAGACTTGTTATACGTCATTTTATACGTTATGGTACGTAAAATATTCGTATAACGTTTGAAGCCCCCAGTTACATGCGTGTGGCGCATGTGGCACTTGATAGAATACGCGCGTGCGCGGAATATAAACTGGGACAGTTTGAAAAAAAATAAACAACGTCTGCAACGGGATTGACTATACATTACTTTATATTTATAATAAACTGAATAATAGAGAACAGCGATATGTTAAATCACAGTCAAGGATTATTTGATTATGAGCGTCCTGACTAGGCGCGAAAGCGGCGGCTACGGTTCGTGCGGCAATGGTACAGTCCTTTCCAAAACTTCGTTCGCCGTAATTCGATTTGCGTTCTCGTGTGCTCCATGACTCGTTTCTCTCTCACAACGAAAGACAAATCGTCTTCGTGAAGCTTCGCGCCTCTCTCGCGATACCAAGAGAGATTTATTTTCGTCCGCCATAGTGGACGCTGTAGATTGCCAGGATTCCACGAAGCACGACGTGGTACTGCGAGTAGCAGCAGCCTCGACAACAACCTCCCAAGAACTCGTTAGGAACGACACGCGTGTTTCACGATTTA
This sequence comes from Cylloceria caligata, assembly GCA_963942595.1. Taxonomy (NCBI): domain Eukaryota; kingdom Metazoa; phylum Arthropoda; class Insecta; order Hymenoptera; family Ichneumonidae; genus Cylloceria; species Cylloceria caligata. The sequence continues at coordinate 13,556,674 of OZ012706.1, read as the reverse complement.
ATGCCTCGAGTGATTCAGAAAGATGCGATAACAACTGTGTCGATTTAACGGAATCAGGTCAAAATCGTTGATATTCTTTTAGAAATATCGCGCTTGTTCGGCTGCTAGTATTATAAGGAAAAATATCTATTTTTGAACCCTGGAATTAAGAATTTTTTGCTGTATCATAAAAGGCTCCAGCTGTTGTAGCCTGCAATAAATTTATGTGTTTTTATACTCTGCGCATCATTACAAGAGAGCCGGTAGTCCAAAAATTTCCGAAAGAATTCTCAGTTGTGCGTACGAGGTATCTTTCCGGTGTGAATGTCGATTTTTTCCTTTTGCCTTCTTATAGAGGAAGCTTCGTGACGGTGAAACAATTTTTTTTTGCAGTTTTCAATGTCAACGTGTTCAGATGTCCCAAAACGTCGAAAAATCATATTAGAACAAATGTTTGGATGTGTCTCTGTGCGCGCGTGCGTATGTGTGTTCTGGGACTGTAAAATTGACGTCTATAACTAGAGAACGGTTCGAGCTACAGCACTTCCGTTTCGCACAGATACTGATCTGTACAACCTCTTTATTTCTTGCAATTTTTGTTGAAATTACTAGAAAATTACAATTTTTACAAGATTTTCAAATCTTCAAAAAATAGCTGTGAACGCTCTAATTTCCATAAATTTTATGATTTCCGGTTAATTAAAAAAATATAAATAGAGTATCATAAAAGGACGGTTCGTATTGAATTCGGGAAACATCGACCGAATGGTTTAGATTTGATGAATTTTGAAATTTTTTGAAAAATCGTCATATCGCTGTAATTTTTGCAAATTTCAAGATGTGCTGATTATTTTTTTTTTTTTAATAGAATATTATAAAAATAAAGTTTACAATATTATAAATTTAGAATATTATAAAAGTAAAACTTACAAATTGCTTCCTCGAAATTCCGCACGACGCTCAAAGCTTCCTCCATGAGGAAACCAATCTTATGAAAGATGGTTCCTCATATAGAGGACTTTGAGCATCGTGCGGAATCTCGAGGAAGCAATTTGCAAGTTTCAATTTGCACCTTGTTTTACTCCCGACGAGAGTATGCGTTTCATTTGCCTGGCGCGAATATGCCAGTTTCTATTCGTACGATGTTCTCCGAATCGGTTAAAGATGTCTTAACAGAACTGGGTACACAGATTCTGCGAATCGTAACCTCCATTTTTGTCCTAGATTCTATGTATTAGGTGAGATTTCAGAAATATAAAAGCGTTAAAAAAAAAAGTATGAGAAGCAGGGTTCTATATACTATAGAAAAATACCACAAGATGGCCGTCATTCCTACTATAATCGATCATCTGTACCTAACTTCAGAGCACTCATGGTGGATTGAGAGAAACAACACCTTCAGACAATAATAGAAGTAAGTAAGCGGCCGTTGATGAATATACGAGTAGATTGAATGCAAACCGGTTTGCAACCGCAAATCTTTTCTCCATTTTGATATGTACAACCCAGCTTCTCATAACTTTTATACGACGAGATATATATAAACGTTTCCTAACGCCGAAGAAGACGTCTTCCAACTGTAGTGACAGCGGTAAATGAATTATTCTAATATAAATATAATATTCTAATATTCGAATATTCTAATATGAAGTTGTGCGCGTGCGCGCGTATGTGTGTGATAAACATGTAAAATTGAAATGGATATATCTCGGGACCTGGTTACTTGATCATCCTGAAACTTTGCACATGGCTCGGGTCGCGACCCTTGTCAGATTGTTGGAATTTTCGGCCAAATCGTTAACGGGTGTCTCATTTGATAGTTATTTGAATTTTTCGAAAAAAGAAGGTACGCTCTCTCGTTTTCGTTAATTTTTAGCTATCGAGTTAAAACTTTCTACAAGGATAAGCCAGGGGATATGCGGTGTTGACTTTGTCAATAATCGATCAAGACGTTCAGATTTTATAAAATCATGAATTTTTGTAATTAAAAAATATTTTTTCGTTCTAACTTTTGTAAATTTTCGTTTATCAAACTCAAACTTGTCATATAAATTGATTAGAATATTGATTAAAAAATTGATCGAGAAGTTTAAACTTTATGAAATTTGCAATTTTACCAAATTTCCAATTTTATTGAAAATTTTAATACCACTTCCTCTATGTGGAAGCCAGAATTGAGTCAACTACTCCCCGTAAACGAGAATCCGTGGGTTGGCGAGAATCACGAGGAAGAAATGTGAAAATTTCAAATCTACACTCCTCGTTTACACATTATTAAAAAAACAAAAAATGAAATATATTACAGAACTCGGCCATTTTTACAAAATCCGAGTTATGACTTTACTGATCCATTAGATAATATAAAACTAAATTTATCTAACAGAAAAGAATGAAGTAAAAATAATTTTTTTTTAACGTTTAACGCGTGACGAGGAATCATTATTTGCTTTTACGCTCTTGTGAATGCATATAATTTTTATGTTAATTAAGTCTCTAAGCGGTACGTGGCACGTCATAGTCAAGTGTCCGTAACCGCAGCGAAGTAGCCTCCTAATAAGATACTAGAACGCGCGAATAAACGACCAAGCAACTCATCTTATCAACGAGTATGGAATATTACAGTAACGTTAGATCCGGTCGTCATAATGTATATAATGGATTCACGGTCATACGCTATACTTCAAGCAATTGGATATCTTTTCATTGTCCCACGATCTTCTTCGTAGTATTATATTTCTTACTGGATACACGTTTAAGATTAGCTTTCCAGACTTATATTTACAGGTTAAGCACAAATGACCGTGGCACAAGGCACGATGTCGTGTATGTATGTAATGAGTTTGCAAAATGAAAATGGCTATATCACGAAAACGGGATACTGGATCTTTCTGAAACTTTGCACACGAGTTAGGTTGCAACATCCCTAGGTTTGCTGTAGTTTCCCCCGTAATCGCTAACGGGTGTCTCGTTTTATGGTTGTTTGAATTGTAAGAAAAAACGTCGTGATATGTTTTAACTTTTGTAAACTTTGAGCTATCAAGCTCAACTTTTTTACAAGAAGGTTGTTCGGTATTGTATTTGGAATGAATCGATCAAGGCGTTCACGCAATTTGCAGCTTTACTTAATTTTCATTTTTATTATAAATTTTAATACTACTTCCTCAATGATCACGAAGATGTGATAATGTGCAAATTAAAAATTTGCGCGCTTTTTTATTTTAGTGATATTCATCCCTGGCCAGGGATAATCCGTGCGCTGTATATCCTTTAAATTCGACGCTCATTTTCATATACCAAACAATTTACAAACAAAAACAGCTCATAACGGAGTTGTATAAAATAATTTCACTAGTTTAAGTAAATTTTTCGCTTCAATGCCAAAAATAATTGTGTTATAGGATCGAATTCTTTTTAACCACGACAAAAAAAGAAACGAAAGATTATTATTAATTTATGAAAAGATATCCAAGTGATTATTTATCTCCGCTATACGAGAGTTTTTGGTAATTTAATCAGCGATAAAAGCCCACACTGCGAGAATTCTGGGTAGTTTATCGTGGCTGAGGCGGTTCCTCTACGCCCATCGTTTGAAACTTCCGCTTGGCTAGACAGGAGGGAAAGGCTTTCTCTTATCATCACGTTCAACGCGGCCTTCATCCTGACTGGCCAGCGACGCAGCTTCAAAGCCTGACAAAAATCCTGATTATCGGTCTCCATTGTCGTTTATATCCTTTCTGTGTTTTCCTTTCTCGTTCACCACCCACAAACTGCCTGGATTCCTGTGGTAGTTCTCTTTGAATATACGAGCAGTTACGTATACTGCAGGAAATCTAGAGATGTCTCATCGTGCGCGTTGTATCGATCGTACCCAACGAAAAGCTTATCGAAGCGCAGCATTCATCCAATCTCTGACGCCGTATGCAGCTCGATTCCATGTTACAATGACATTAAAAAAAAAATATTAAGATAGAAATAATGCAGCAATAAACGTTACGGATGGTTGCAAAAAAACTCATCTTTTATTAAAACATCGAATGCAAAATTATAATTTAAATAATTATGTTTCATCGATATGATAAGATAGATAGATCAATATCGTCGAACAATCAAAATTGATCGTTCATCTTTTGCAAGAATAACAACCGAAAAGATAATTAAAGTGTGACCGTACTCTTGATTTATGCTTTAAATCGATCTATCTTTTGACTATTTATCGTGCAACTGGCTTTAAAAATAAATAGATATAGTGTTCTAAGTCGTTGCAAGACTCCCATGTAAATAATGATATATAACGGCAAATAGTTCTATATATTTTATATAACCGCCGGATAAATCCTAAAAGATATATCTCAAATAACTGAATTTCTCGGCGTTGCTCTGGAGAATTTTGTGATAATCGATTATTTAAATTTTGTACAAACCAAATGAAAATTATTAATTTATTCTATCATGTAATTGATACTGTATTTCATTCTTTTATTCAATAAAATTTTTATTCACTATAGAGTCTTTAGGGCACACACTATTTGTACTTTTTCCATTTTATTTTTGATTGTTTTTTGAATTCATATAGCAGGGATACATTGTACCTACCGAGTATTACTATTCGTGAACTCTCCAACTTAAGCGGGTGAAAGTTTATGAATGAAAAAGATATTCCTGTAATCCTCCTCTAAATTTAATTACCAAATTTGGTGATTTTAAATGTAAAACTGTTGATTTGAATAGCGGACAAACAAACAAACAACCAAACATTCAACTTTATACATTTAATATATTGTAGTAGTAAGTTCTACCCTCAAGAAAATAAAGTATACTCGAGATATACATATTATAGCGTCGCATAAGATGCTATAGTCTGAAATAGTACATTACGCAACTCTTTCAGAATGTTGGTCATTCCGGTCGAGTGCATAATTTGCACGAGACTGAATGACCAACATTTTGAAAGAGTTGCGTACAGTGCTTTTTGACATGAGTGCGAGAAATAGCTCAATTTTCGACAATTAATCAACGTTTTCCCACGTCACATCATTAAACCATCGCGTCTGCTAGGTTAGCAGTTGACGTAAACAAAACAATTGTGTTCATTCCTGTCACATGGAAATTCTTGACAGAAAAACAGAAGAATGACAGTGAAGGAATGAAATAATCATAATATTAGAATGAAGGAATATAAAAACAGGGGAGGAATGTAAACAGCTGATTGCAAAAAAAAATGACTCGTTTTCTACCATGGAAACGGGTCAAAATTGAGCTATTTTCAAAGCACGTGTGTTAAAAAATATATTTTTACAACATTCTGAAAGAGTTGCGTAATGTACTATTTTCAATAAGTTATATCTTCGTCGGTGGATTTTTTTTTTTTACATTCACGGTAATAGTAAGTCTGCGTGGAGGAAAAGAAGGACCCTGACTCAGGTAAAATAGCCATCGGTAAGTTGCGCTGAGACGAAAATAACGCAATATTTTTTACGATTTACCCGCGGCTGTTTATCAAATATTTTAGCGCGCAATCGCTGGGACGCTCATAAGAGTTTTTTTTTGTACGCTCTCGTACACATACGGGTCACGCTTAAAAATCCACCGACGAAGAAATTAGTTTTCTTGGATCTTGATACTCTCAGTCAAGACTACAGTCTTCGAACTCTAGACATCGAGAAAGAAATTCCTGCTAAATCAAGGGAGTTAGTCGTGCGATAAAATAGTACGATAGTCGCGAAGCATTTGTTATCTTCGATTGTTTTTTATATGTTGAATCAAAGAAAACTTAATCAGATCCATTTCCATTCATTTAACAGTTACATTTCATTAGTTTGAAGTGCTATGGTACCGGTAAAGTTGTAAAGAAGCGTCGTCGTCCATTGCCCGTAAACGGAGCTTGGAACTATCCGTTTTATCGTTTAAATCGGAATTTATCGTTTTACCGTTTGAATCGTTTAAATTCATGGTGCTCACAGTACAATATACAGGATATATGATAATATATAATGACATAAAGTTTTATATTCTTCATATATCTTTGATATATCCGCTGGATGGATCCTTAAATGTTGATCTCAAATGTATCTTCCCAGTAATTGAATTGTTCAGCGCTACTCTGGAGAATTTGGTCATAATTCATTATCTAAATTTAGACTATTATTATAACTTGTTCCGTTTTATTTTTTTATTCGTATAGCAAGGGTACATGGTACCTATCGGGTAAGTATTACTATTCGTAGAATCATCAATTTCAACCTGTGAAAGTTTATGAATGAAAAATATATTCCTATAATCGTCTCTCAAGTTACCAATAATTTGCGGCAAACAGTTCTATATCTCGTATATATCTTTGAATATATTTCTTTATCGCACGGAGAACATTGGCAATTGACAAATTAAACGAGACGAGAAAACCAGTTATCGACGTTATTGACGTTGGCTTTAACGGAGCCCTGAAAATATTAATAAAATGTTATTATTACAAACCCTCTAGAACTTTTTTAATTTATCGTTGAAGTAATTATTGTGCAAGCGTTGTAATTGTCGTAGAATAATTGGTATCTCTATTGTAGAAATTACTTTATATATATGTTTGTATTTGTTTTAATCGTCGAGTTGTATCGATCTTGCTGGAAATTAAGAAAAGTAGGTTTTATGATGAATACAATCTTTACTTTCAGGACTCTAGAGAATCCCTGTCTGTACGTGTCCGTTAAGAACGAACGTGAACTCCGAGGGATCACGTCCTTCTGGAAAGTCATCGACGAGTCCCTATGGACGAGAACGGAAGAGCTGGATTCTGATAGCGATAAGATTGTTGCAACCGTTGTACTTGATCTGCCGAGCTTCGAGAATTATGAATTCTTCGAAGCCTTTGGAACGGTGGTTTACGTCGTCGATGGAAAACAGTTGCAGACTCCGGTGCCGACCTTCCGACTGGGTGCAACTGAGGCCATTGATAGATCTCACGCATTGAGATTCACCACCGACGCTGAAAACTCTGTACTTGCGATAAAAGCGGTTTCCGTTGAACGAACTCTAGTTATCTCGCTCGAGGGAGACACCGGAAGGGGAAGACGCCTCCTCGAATTTATCGATAACAGAGGCTTCAAAGAGATCATCTCCGACGTTTATGTGTCCAAAAATCATGAATCCTTTGGTCATTGCATCTTCGAGATACTTCCGTTTTCGGAATTACAGGCAACCGTACGAATTTCGGCTCAGTACGTTTTTTTTTCTTAATTTCTTTTTGCTACCTTTATGAGAAACGATTTTTCGACTATCGAGCTAAATATTTCTTTATAAATTAATTACTTCTCAAATACATTTGGCTTTTGGAAAAAATTCATAAAATCATTCGGATTTTATGGGATTTGAAATTTCAGGAAAAATTAACGTCATAAGCATAATCTTTAATCAATTGAACAACATTTTTTTTTTTACAAGAATAAATTAAATTGAGTGATGCTAGATAATTTGGTGAAGATTGAGTGATGCTAGATAATTAATTTGGTGAAGATCGGTAAAAGATTTTGAATTTTATAGCAAATTAAATTTTTCAATCATTATTCATTCATATTATAAAAATAATTCACGAAACGAACTAAAACATTAGAAACGTACGTAAATTTGATAATATTTGACACAAAAATTCGTGAGAATCGACAGACGCGTTTGAATTTGGTAGAATATTGAATTTTTATATACAACGAGGACTTGAAAAACAATAAGACACAAAAGTCCTGTAACTTGAGCAATTAATCCAACATTTGTTACATTTGTTACGCAGTTGATTCTAGATAATCGCTAAAACAAAAATATATTAGAGCAATGAGATTTTGAAGCATTTTCGTGCTTTTAAAAAATGTTTAAACTGCAGTTTCTAAAATATATTTAAACAAAGATTCCGATTAGAATCTTGCATAATGATTTCTCGTTGTTTTCCATATTTCAAAAAGCTTTCTGTATGTGAAACCCAAAATTGATCGGGAATTCACTCTTCATAGACGTCACCTTGTGCCAAGTGGAAAATAATTATATAGCATCATGCAGAATCCTACATTTAATATTATTCGTTTATTTCTTTGTATCTACTTACTTATTGAGAATACATTAAATGATACCGTGAAAAAAAATCCTTTTCCTCTGGCTTCCGTACCCCAATGATGATCGGAATAAGTTAGATAGTCATTTTTTAAAATATCTTGAAGCCTACGACATTAAAAAACTTAAAATCAGACGTTTATTGAACTTGTATAAAAATGTTGTATAATACGATGATGATTCTGACGTTTCTATCTCTCGCATGATATTTAGATCACCGAGTCAGCTTAACATAATCATGCATATGCTGCGCCAAGAATTTCCGGATATGAGTGAACCGGATGCCGACAACCGTTTGATGGAGGCAGCAATAGCACTGGAAAAAGAATTAGAGTTGGAGTTAACCGAAACTGATGCTGAGGGCATTCATATAGCAAGGATCAGGACGGATTTGCTGATCCCATAGTCTTTAAATATCTTAAGTACTGCGTCTTATATTAAAGCAAAAAAAAAAAAAGAAAAATATAAATTTTATTGAGAATGTCTGTCGACGAATGAATAATAAATGCTCCACTGTGATAGATTTTTTAAATGATTTATTTTGTTAAACTATATAAAGCACATATTTATAATAGATGTTGCGCGTGAGTAAGTGAGTGAGTGAGTGAGTGAGTGTGTGAGTATGAAATTCGTGAGCACTTTTTATTTATTTATTTTTGGAACGAAGTTCCTTATTTTTTTTTTTCGTTCGATCAAGTCTATCAACATTATGACCGGCACACCACCGCGCCTCGTAATATGAGATCGTAATATCGTCTTACATACACAAGATCTACTATCTCCTATATTGCTCTCTTTCGTATATGATTTTTTGTATTTTTTGTATTTTTTTTTGTTCGTTTATGTGTTTTTTTGTTTTTTAATTGAATTTTTTTCTTCAATATTACGTTCCTCTCCTTGCAAGTATATTCGCCGAGTGTTCGTTTGTGTTCCAAACTAATTGTAACATCTGACTGCTGGTGGTATTTAAAGTTCGCGTCGAGTTGGTCCGTGAGGACGTAAGCTCCGCGTGCGTCGTCGGACGAGTGACGATGACTAACGCGCGCGCCGGGGGTCTCTGACAGATTACGATATGTCGCGCGATTATTCTAATATACAAAATGCTCACTCTCGTGCAGCCAACCACAACAATAATTACCGAATGCCAAGGGCATTTGCGCGATCCTCGAGAAATCAATTGACACAGGCATACAGCTATATAGGCCCTTGGCCTTCGACAGGCAGTACGACGTTAATATCTACCGTTCCGATCGATCACCCCGGCGATATTAACGATAAAATTAGTCGGTCGCCCGGCACTTGTCCCACAACGTCCAACAAAACCAGCGACTATGACATGATATCGTAATAACGATGACGATTACTCTGTCGGAGATCGTTTTTGTAGGCAAGAAACGCAAAGGATAACGATGACGTTGAAAATTGAGGGAAAAATTAATTATACCGATGATGACAATAATAATATGAATAATACTCGGTCGTTATCGCGAAGGTAACGTTATTTTTTGTTTTTTCTCCCATAATTCTCCGGTTGGTAAAGCATACATGCGAAATAGCGGGATGCCGAGGTGTCACAGCGCGCTGATTTACAACGGGAGATTCAGTTTCAAATTACTGAGACACGTGTCTCCTGTACATCGAGATGCGTTGGCAGAGGGCAGACAGAGAGAGAGAGAGAGAGAGAGAGAGAGAGAGAGAGAGAGAGAGAGAGAGAGAGAGAGAGAGAGGAAGGGAGAGTAAGGGGGAGAAAGAAATAGAGAGAATGTACGAAAAGCTGTGGCACCACGACTTCTCGCTCGACTCCGGTTCGCGCTTAATTTCTTATCGTTCTTCTGACTTTCTCGTCTAATCCACTTTTCGCGTTACACACACGTGTTTATAACTCTAGGTATCGTTACTTAATGGCTCAGTCTATCTATAATCGCAAATATCACTAATTCATTATTAATTGTAATATGGCAAGTTTTTCTTTATTTTTGTTTTCTTCTTGTTACTAGTTTTTAAATAATTTCTCTGAGGCTCATTAACGCGCATTTGCAGTCCTTCTTCTTTTTGGTAAAATTATTGTGTGTGTGTGTGTGTGTGTGTGTGTGTGTGTGTGTGTGTGTGTGTGTGTTCTTATGAATCTTTCTTCATTTTAAAATCTCTTATTCGCCCTTGACAGCTTATTATTTTAGGTGCGATTACTACAGTCTCATCCTTTCTTTATCTCTTCGAACTTATTTGAAAAATAAACAAAAATACTTCGATTTTTGCGATCGAAATATATTCATGATCGAGATTTATGAAGGAAAATTTCGTCGAACTCGTGTCGATAAAACTATTTCGATATTCGTAATTATTAATTAACAGCGAAAATGACGTTTCGCATTTATAGATTATTTTTGTAAATTAAACACACGTTTTAATTTTATTAACAAAGTTTCGTCATCGTTTGCTACTTTTCTTTACGGTATAAACTAGTGAGTAACGCGCGAATTAATATTAATCCTGTAATGTTTTATTCCTGTTGTCAACTGTCAAAATCATTGTCGCGGAATTCTCCGTCACTCGACGCATCTCCCTCAGTGCGAACAAATGTTTTTTTTTAGGCCCTTATCTCTCAAACGAATCTACCTCTCACTCTTAATCTCGTCCGAATACTCAATGGCAACGTGTTTGACGAGTCTTTAACACGCCTAGAAGAAAGCTCGTTTAATCTCGTGCTCACTAAAGAAAGAAAAAAATGGTAAAGACCAAGAGCCAGCTTCATCTCTTTGCACAATCAGACTCGTTCTCTCTCTCTCTCTCTCTCTCTCTCTCTCTCTCTCGACTCTCATCCTAAAATAATTATTATATCCTGTAATCGTCGCGACCAATTTTCACGTATTCATAATCTCTTCGGACAGTAACGATTGCTATAATGTGTGCTGAAGCTCAAGCGATTGCGCGATACCTTACAATTTAACGCCTGGAAATGATTTTTATTCTTTTTGTTGTTTTATTCAGACGAGTTTCACACGTTAAACACACGGGTGGCAACAGAGGCTCTCTGCTAGTTAATTACAACGGAGTGATCGCTGAACTCGCGTGTTTCACCCGAAGTATGACCGAGACTATTTTTTGGATACTTCTTCGGAATTCGAGGCAATGCTTTACACGTAGAAAAATAAATCGTAGAAAATACATAGGAAATCTGTCTTCGTACAAAGCATAATACGAGCTTCGAACGCCGAAGATTGGCCACAGTCCGATCAATCCTTCATTTTTTAAGTTTTTTGTTCAAGTGTTTTTTTTTTCTTTTTGTTTTACATGCGAGTTGACATTTGAAATAGGGTCAGGTAAAGAAAAAGTGGGTGAAAGTGAGAGAGAGAGAGAGAGAGAGAGAGAGAGAGAGAGGGAGAGAGAGAGAGAGAGGGTGAGGGAGAGAGAGAGCGGTTTGACCAATATTTTCGTGTATCGTCGCATTGACAAAAATGTTCTCCATAGCAGGTTTGAGTCTCGTTTGCCACCCGTTACTCATCACAGAAACGCCATTCTACAGGTCCAGATAATTAGTTCAAAAAGAGGATTTTTTAATCGTCTTCTAAATTACACGTTTTCTCAATTATAACTTGTCGAGTTCTCTATCACATGCACTCCTCACTACAAGACGTTAAGCTCGCATTTTCGCCAACATCCGAAATTCTCTTTCACTCTCGCCCTGCCCTTCAATGTCTACATATAAACCTGCTTTACAATATCAGATAATTATTTTTTCTTTTGTTTTACTATCCTACGGTGTGCGCGTAACTCGCGAGAAAATGTTGGCTGCGAGCTGTACACGCGATTTATTACATTTTTTTCCTTTTCTTTTTTTTTTTTAAATTAATTCATTTTAATTTTTTAATATTCTCTCGCTCGCTTCAATTTATTTGTCCATCCTATTTATGTACATGCGTACCTGTGCACGTGTGAATCGTCGATCACGAGCCCACAAATCTTACCATTATTATTATTTGTTATTATTAGCTTTTTTTAAATATTTCCGTTGTAACCGGGATACATTGCGCGATATTTAATAACAACATTCCGCACGAGTATACACACGCGCACAGGTATATTTTTCACTTTGACTATTTAGATATAAATTACAGCGGTTAGAAAATGATCGTTTCTTCATCGTAAGGCTATCACTCATCTACATTGTTCATTTATTTCCTTTGATACTCGTTAGTTTAATTTCTCTTTCTTTTTTTTCTTTTTTTAATTACAATTATAAACTCTTCTTGTTATACGTGGTTCGTAATGACGCTTTTTTTCATGATGTCACTCCATCTCATATTGAATTTGCCTCGAGGCATTGCAGACGCGACGAGATAGATTGCGGCGGTCGTTGCACTTAATCACGAAAAATTTAGACAGTGATCGTTGCGACAGTGGACCGATAAAACTCGTTAATATGTTATATTTTTTATATTTTTGCGACTTAATTGACGGCTTTAGCTCGATATTCATTCGAAAATTGTGTAAAACAATGTGTAAGCCGTTAAAACAATTTTTTTTCCTTACTTTTCATTCGCTTAAATGAAAGCATTCGCTTTCTGATATGCGAAATTTGTTCTTTTATTTATATGTTCAATGCTACTCGACCGCACGCTTTATCCCGCACGTTGTTGTTAACTCTCATTTTCGTTTATACTCGATCGATCAAAGTTTTTAATTACTATTTATATGCACCTAAGTAAATTGTTTTCTTTTTCTCGTCCGTCTTTATCGCAAATCTCACGTTCTTGTCCCGCACAAAATTCTACAAGATTTTTTTCGAAATTGACTATAATTGGTTTTCTCTATAACGCGTTTTTCGACGAATATGTAGGCTCGAGATAATCGCGACTCGTACTCCCCCTTTGCATCAATTTCAAACGATTTTTAATCAATAAATATGCCAATTCCAATTACTAGGAAAAATACATTAATGTCTTTAATTTTATGAACTTTGTATTTAGCAAGTGAGAATGTTGATGTCATCTTTTTTTCTTCATTAATACAGAAAGAATTTTTTTTGTGATCAAGAGCGGGGGAGCGAGTGGTCTAAAGACTAAGTGGACGGGCGAAGTCGAGTATTGCCACCGACGGTACATATTAACGACCATATTTGTGTGTCATTTAGTTGTTTGTTTTTTTTTTTTTTTTTTTTTTTTCAAGAGTACAACCTTAATTTAGGCTTAATTGTATATTTACTAAATTCTTCTTTTTATGTCGAGCATAGCACGTTTTTTTTTTCACTCTCACGAATATATTCATTTTCATTTTGCTTTTCTTTTTCAATTAATTCAATATTTTGTATCTCACCGATTACGAATTATGTTAATTTACCGCAACGTGACGGATACTCTAGTCGGATAGTTTATGGATATATATATTCGGTTTTTTTTCTTTCAAGTATTTACATTCTATTGAATTTTTTTCGTACGCTATTTTCAATTTCGTGTTATACGAATGCGTGACGATTTTTTTTTGTTTTTTTTTATATTCGTTTCGGTCTCACTCAAATTTGCCTAAATATCCGCAATCTAAATTAACATATATATATATATATATATTTATACGCGCATGCATACGTGTACAATATACTTTTTTTTTTCGTTTGATGTTGTTTCTTGTTGTTATTGTTGTTTGTTGAATATTTTTCATATACGGTTTATGTTCGCTAAGGCATTCGTTATGGCAATTATATATTTTGTAATAGTGCTGCACCAACGTATATGTTTTATGATTATTTTTGAATGTTAGATTTTATGTTAATGACATATCTTCAAGTATATTAAGTTTTTTTTTCCTCTCGCCTTTCTTATTCTTTCTCTTGTGGTCTTTATTTCTCTTTTCTTTTTTGTACTTTCCCGTAAAACACGTGGATAATTAATGGTTAACCTTCGGTTTAGAAATACAAAAGAAGTCAAATGAATTGAAAAGATTCAAGAGCAAACATAATATTGTGTGCCAGCACGAGTAACGTTGTACAAAGCTATAAACAACGTGTGCTCTCCAAGGGTTTCGTGCGCGTATTTATAAAAAAAATTCACGCTGGGATGATATTTCTGTAATTTTTAAAAATCTTTTTTGCATTTTGTTGTTGTTGTTGTTGTTGTTGTTGTTGTTATTTTCTTCTATTCAAGGCCCACTACGGCGGATTTTTTTCGCGAGAATATAAAAATAGTTCTTACACGGTGTCGTGTGTGTATGTGTATGGTGTGTGTATGGGTTTCTTCGTGTGTGCCCGACACGATTATCCAATCGACAACTAACGTTCGATTCACTGCCTCGTTCGCTTTTTTAATCGATCGATAATAACGGAATATTTTCTTGACGAAGCAGCGCTTTACGCGTAAATCAATAGATTTAATTTGATTCTTGTCTGTCGAATGAATTTTGCATTCGTACGCGAGTGCACCACCTCGAGGAAATCAATGCCGCTAATTTCTGATGGACACGTACGTCGAGGGCAACTACGCGTTGATATTTTTATTTAGAAACGGTGGAGCTATGGTTTCTTTTCTTTCATCCGAATTCGGCAAATAAGGAGTCAATGGATCACTGCTCCGTTAGTTGATTTATTTCACATCGACACTCCACCTGTTATCGAGCCAATATTTTCACCAATTAAAATTTCATTAAAAAATTGGAATAAATTAAAAGATTGAAATATTTCATTTTGCGAATCAGGCCTCACTCACTTTTATCCACCGTGTAAAAAATATCGAGAGACTGATGATCAATGATTTCACTGATTAAGCTTAGCACTCTAAATGACGCCGCGAACGATAACGTACGATTTTTACTTTTTGTTTCTTTCAAAATGCGATCGTCGATTCGTTTTTTCTTTTTTTTTATAACTTTATTCTATGCACATGTTCCATGAAACCGGAAACGGAAATAATGTGAAAGAGGTAACCGGTGATTCTCGAATGGCGATATGCATCAAAATTAATTTGTCTGTCTGTCTGTCTCTCTCTCTCTCTCTGTGTGTGTGTGCGTGCGTGCGTGCGTGCGTGCGTGCGTGCGTGCGTGCGTGCGTGCGTGTGTGTGCGAGCGCGCGCTTGCGTGTTTGCAAGTATGTGTTGCAAGTAATTTCAGAGCTTCGAGATGATTATTTATCATCGAGTATAAATTTCTGATATGCTCGATGATTGAGAAACAATACTGCTCCAGCCTTGTAATTCATTCCTGCTGTACAAATTGCCAAAATCTTTATGGGGATAAAATGTATTCGCATATTTCATTGCCAACTTGAGACGAAACCCCTTCGCTCTTATAATTACTAATGTTATATCGTTGAAAATGTAATTGAGAAAAAAATGATTAAGTACACTAATTATCGAAAGTCTGCAATTTTTAAAGAATTAAAAATCATTTAATCAAAGTTGAATGAAACGTTAAAATTTTATAACGGTTTTTACTCAAAATTTCGTGTTAAAATAACAAAGATAGAAATAGAGAAACATCGATGCTCGAGCGAAAGGGTTAAACACGACTTCTATTTGCCATTTCCGGTTTTCGGATGCTAACATTCATCGCACTGTAATCTATCACACGTTTACAAAAAGTATTATTTTTCTTTCTCGCTCACGATCATTTGTTTTACTCGACATCCTTAACATCAGCATTTACACTAAACATAATAAAAGTAAGCGAATGCCTCTCTCACACACGATACGCGCAATTTCCGTTGATCCTACAGTGTAACTTGTTGTCCCAGAAGGAAATATTATGTCGTCGGTGTTTTCTTAGTTATCGCACATT